>CM054140.1:36628746-36663746 GCA_028751875.1 Rapana venosa
TGTGGTTTACGCGATAGGCAGACTGAAACTCAGGAAGAAGATTGTTGGAGAGAAGGTGGTTGTTGAGCTGTTTGAGAACTACTTTTTCAAGGACTTTAGAAATAAAAGGTAGATTGGAAACAGGTCTATAATTCTTCAGAATGTTAGGGTCAAGGTCATGCTTTTTGATTAGAGGTGTGACTATAGCAGTTTTGAGAGCTGATGGAACATTTCTTGAAACAAGAGATGAGTTTACTATTTTCGTGATAGCGGGTATGAGTTGTGGTAGGCACTGTGTGAAAAGAGAAGCAGGTATGGGATCAAGATCACATGATTTTATAGTCATTTCTTTCAGAATTATCGTGATTTCTTTCTCACTTGTCGGATGAAAGAAAAGGAGAGGAGTGCCAGAGAATTGGGGATCAGGAAGTGTAGGCTGGAAAGGAGTCTGATCCAGTTTGGAGCGAATGTTATAGACTTTTTCAGAAAAGAATGCAGAAAATATAGAAGGAAGTTCAGAGTGGTTGTGGATGGAAGGCAGAGGGTTTGCCTTCACAGATCCAAGAAGAGTAGATGTGAGGGAAAAGAGAGATTTCATTGACGTGGCATCAAGAACTTGAGAAGAGTAATACTTTGTTTTTTCTGAAAGAATTAAAGATTTGACTTTCTTTATTTGTTTTCGGAAGAGCTGCTTGTTGATTTCCGTTTTTGTTTTTCGCCACTGCCGCTCTAACTGCCTGCGTTTGCGCTTTGCAATCCATCCATCCATCCATCCCTCCCTCCCTCCATCCATCCATCCATCCACCATCCATCCATCTATCCATCTATCCATCCATCTATCCATCCATCCATTCATTCATTCATTCATTCATTCATTCATTCATTCATTCATTCATTCATTCATTCATTTTTTTTCTTCTTTCCCCTACTTGTTTTTCAGTCTTTACTCTTTCAGTCTCATGTTTTCTTTGTTTATTGTTTTAACATACTATTTTTGCACTATAGAATAAAAAATGACAAAAGCAAAATGTTTGAATGGAACATCGAGTAGTTAAGATATTGAACAGAAAAGAAAACATACGTGATACTTTTGCTTCGCCTAGTTTATTTGTGAGAATTGCCAAGGATTTGATGTAAAACTTGAAGCCTACCTACACTACTTTTTACCGTCTAACTCTACCTTGTTTGATCTCTTACAAAAGCCATAAAGCGCTAAATAGAATTCTTGGTCCGGTACATTAGTGCATAGAGTATAATGATGATGATGATGATGGTGGTAATAATAATAATAATAATAATAATGTGTGAGATTATATTGCGCTGAATCTTGTGAAGTGAACAAGTCGAAGCGCTTGCATTCAAATCATTCACACGCATGCAACCGTCCAGAAATATCAGGATAAACAAATATCAAATTTATACACACAACATGAAATGTATGTACAAGTGCATAAAATGGTGTCAGGTATTTATTTTTAAAACAGCAGTATCTATGGATGCAGTTTTTGTTTTATTTGACTTATTTTTTACTTTAGACTTAATCAGTTAAGGGACTTATTAAAAAAACAACTATGTTATTACTTCTATGCAGGAAGTACAGGCAGGTTTCTTTTTCTGCGACAAGACTTTACACAACACTGGGAACAAAATCAAGTAACGTGTATGCTGTCTACCAGTGAAAAAAAAATCCCTACCCTCTACAGTCCAAAGATGAGTCTGAAATACACGAACAAGCCGCTTGAAAACAAACTCAACATCAAGAGAACTTTAACACACCGTCACACGAACTCTTCATAAAATTTGACAACAAACAAACAAAAAAAGAAAAAAGAAAACCTACATTCATCTTACAAAACTGAACGAACAACGACAACTCTGTCAAGCGATGGATAAAGACAGCGGAGGAGGAGGAGGAGGAGGGGTAAGGGACGGGACAAAACTGCCTCAACGTGAAGGGAGTGGGGGGAGTAGTGGTACGAGCGGCGTGTGTAGCGGCGCCATGTCAGAGGCGTCCTCCGACACCAGCGAGATAGGGCGACAGGAGGCGCTGGGCAGTGGCGCTGGACAACAGCTCCTGGCCTGCTGTGAGCGCGGGGAATGGGTGGCGGTGGAACAGCGCCTGAAACACATGGCGGACAGAGGCAGCCCCGCTACTGCTGCTGCTGCTGCTGCTGTCTTCGGGGGTGATCCGGAGGTGGGTGATCGGGTTGCTTGGTTGAGTTGTTGGGCAGCTTGGATGATTTGAAAGTTAACACCGCGGTTGGTTGGTTGATTGTTGGGCAGTGATTGCTTGGATGGTGGAAGGTTACACCGTGGTTGGTTGGTTGAGTTGTTGGGCAATAATTGCTTGGATGATTTTTGGGCAGCGATTGCTTTGGATGGTTGAATGTTAACACCGTGATTGGTTGGATGATTGTTGGGCAAGCAATTGCTTTGGATGATTGAATGATAACACCGTGATTGATTATTGGGCAATGATTGCTTTGGATGATTGAAGGTTAACACCGTGGTTGGCTGGTTCATTGTTGGGCAGCGATTGCTTTTGGATGATTTAATGTTAACACCGTGATTGATTGTTGGGCAGCGATTGCTTGGATGGTTGAATGTTAACACCGTGATTGGTTGGTTGAGTTGTTGGGCTATGATTGCTTGGATGATTTTTGGGCAGTGTTTGCTTGGATGGTGGAAGGTTAACACCGTGGTTGGTTGGTTGAGTTGTTGGGCAAGCGATTGCTTGGATGGTTGAATGTTAACACGTGGTTGATTGTTGGGCAGTGATTGCCTGGATGATTGAATGTTAACACCGTGAATGATTGTTGGGCAGCGATTGCTTTGGATGATCGAATGTTAACACCGTGATTGGTTGGTTGGTTGATTGTTGGGCAGCGATTGCTTGGATGATTGAATGTTAACACCGTAGTTGGTTGATTGTTGGGCAGCGATTGCTTTGGATGATTGAATGTTAACACCGTGGTTGGTTGGTTGAGTTGTTGGGCAGCGACTGCTTGGATGATTGAATGTTAACACCGTGGTTGGTTGGTTGATTGTTGGGCAGTGATTGCTTGGATGATTGAATGTTAACACCGTGATTGATTGTTGGGCAGTGATTGCTTTGGATGATTGAATGTTAACACCGTGGTTGGTTGGTTGATTGTTGGGCAGTGATTGCTTTGGATGATTGAATGTTTACCCAGTGATTGGTTGGTTGATTGTTGGGCAGTGATTGCTTGGATGATCGAATGTTAACACCATGATTGGTTGGTTGATTGTTGGGCAGCAATTGCTTGGATGATTGAATTTTAACACCGTGATTGGTTGGATGATTGTTGGGCAGTGATTGCTTGGATGATCGAATGTTAACACCGTGATTGATTGTTGGGCAGTGATTGCTTTGGATGATCGAATGTTAACACCGTGATTGATTGGTTGATTGTTGGGCAGTGATTGCTTGGATGATTGAATGTTAACACCGTGATTGTTTTGGGTGATTCTTAGTGATTTCTTGGGATGTTTGTTTTGGATGATTCCAAGTGACTTCTTGGAATGATTGTTAGTGATTGCTTGGATGATTGTTACACGGTGATTGGCTACGGGTAAAAGAACGTTATACAGTGATTGCTTGGATTATTGTTACACTTTGATTACTTGAAAGATTGTTACACAGTGATTATTTGGAATATTGTTACACAGTGATTGATTGGAAGAATGTTACACAGTGATTGCTTGGAAGAATGTTACACGGTGATTGCTTGGAAGAAAATTGCAAAGTGATTGGATGGAAGAATATTGCAAAGTGATTACATGGAAGAATGTTGCAAAGTGATTGCGTGGAAGAATGTTGCAAAGTGATTGCATGGAAGAATATTGCAAAGTGATTGCATGGAAGAATATTGCAAAGTGATTGTATGGAAGAATGTTGCAAAGTGATTGTTACACAATGGTTGCTTGAAAGAATGTTACACAAAGACTGCTTGAAAGAATGTGATACAACGACTGCTTGGAAGAATGTGACGCAATGATTGCTTGCATGATTGCTACACAGACATTGCTTGGATGATTGTCACACCGTAAACGCGGCTACCTTAGTGGTGGGCAAACGATCGCATACGCAAAACCCCACCATTGGTGAACCTCAGAGCCCTTGCCGAGGAACAACAACAAAAATCGATAAATAGCAATCCGGTGCACACACAAAAAATGCAATGCCGTGCTTTACATTACCGTGCAATGTTATACAATACACTCTGAATGATCCGCTACTATGTCCATACAATTTTTATATATATAAATATTGACAAAGAAGTGTATTACAATGTAATGCTGCGTAATACAATACGTTACAGTGCATTTTGATACGAGACAAAGCAAGGTAATAAGAGTGCGGTGCACATTGGGTACAGGCTTTGTTGTGTGTAGTACTGCAGAACAATGCTGAAATGTAAATACGATGTAACGTAGAGGTTAACAATACGATGCTGAAATGCTGCAATGGGGTAAAAGAAACAATATGGCACATGACAACTAAAACTATGCATCTCTGTCATTCTGTCTCTCTGTGTCTATCTGTGTCTGTCTGTCTGTCTCTGTCTGTTTGTCTGTCTGTGTCTGTCTGTCTCTCTCTCTCTCTCTCTCTCTCTCTCTCTCTCTCTCTCTTTCTTTCTTTCTTTCTTTCTTTCTTTTTTTCTTTCTTTCTTTCTTTCTTTCCTCACGTGTTTACCTTTGTCTAGGTCTATCTCCTTTTTTCTTCTTCCTCTGTGTTTTCTTTTTGTGATTTTCGGTTTCACTGTCTCTGTCTGTCTGTCTCTCACCCCATCTCTCTCTCTTGTTTACATCTGTCCTTGATTGTCTCCCTTCCTTTCTCCCCTTCCTCTCGGTCTGCCTCTGTCTGTGTGGCTGCGTGCCTGTTTGTGTTCGTGTGCCTCTGTCTCTCTCTGTCTTTCTGTCTCTGTCTGTACCTGTCTGTCTGTATCTCTCCTCTTCTCTTCTCTCTCTCTCTCTCTCTCTCTCTCTCTCTCTCTCTCTCTCTCTCTCTCTCTCTCTCTCTCTCTCTCTCTCTCTCTCTCTCTCTCTCTTTATATGCATAGTCCTTCAGCTCCTGCGTGTAAGCGCACGCACAACATCTTGCGCACACGTTAAAACCGGATTCGCCTTTCAAAAAGACGACGGTTTGTGACAAAAATTTACAAAACCACATGCACACGAGGGCTGGATGTAAAAAATAACAGCGCACGCGTGTTTATTCCCTTATCCTCCAAATAAAAGAATAAATATTTTAATAAGTGATAATAAAAGAAATAATTCAGACAGGGGCCTGGCTGTCCCTTCTGTGTGCTGTTGACAAGAGTGGTGGACAAAGTCCGTAGGATTGGACACACTTCGATGGAATCGACGACCAACAAAAAAGCCAATAATGCATTTTGTAACAAAACCCTGCAACTTTTTGTCTGTCTGCTAGTTCCCACTCATGTTCTTGACAATGTTTAGTGTGGTGTGGTGTGGTGTGGTGTGGTGTGGTGTGGGTGATGTGGTGTAGTGTGGTGCAATGCAGTGCAGTGCAGTGTGGTAATGTATGTATGGTAGAGTATGTAAGTATGTATGTAGTTGTTTGTATGTGTATGCGTGTATATGAACGTGCGCTTCATGCTGTGTGTGTGTGTTTGCACGCGTGCGTGCTGTTTGTATGTGTTTTCGTGATGTGTGTGTGTGTGCGCGCACTCTGTTTATGATGATTTGAATTGCTTTTTTTTGGTGGGGGGGGGGGTGTTGTCGTCAGATACGTTACGGTAGAATGAATCACTTAGTGCAGGGATTGATTCTGACGCTCAGTGTGTGTGTGTGTTTTGATTGTGTGTTGTGTTGGGTTGATTGATTCATTATGGGATTTCTGTTGTTGTTGTTGGGTCTCCATTTTAGAGTTTTGTTAAAATTCAATCTGGCACATTTTTTTTGTTACTTAATGCTTTGAGCAAGGAGAGAGATGAGAAGAGTGAAAGAGGCAGAGAGGATAGAGAGAGAGAGAGATAGAGAGCAGAGAGAGACAGAGAGAGAGAGAGATACAGAGGAGAGAGAGAGGCAGAGAGAGAGGAGATAGAGAGAGACACAGAGAGAGAGATACAGAGGAGAGAGAGAGAGAGAGAGAGAGAGAGAGAGGCACAGAGAGAGAGATACAGAGGGAGAGAGAGACAGACAGACAGACAAAGGGACGGAGAGATGAAATGAAAATGTTTTTATTTAACATCAGCCTTGCGCCAGAATCCAAAACAAAGTGGGAGAGAGAGAGAGAGAGAAGAGAGAGAGAGAACACTGAACACTGAACACTGAACACTGAAAGTAATTTATTGCCATTAACAATACAGTCTTTTTGGCAAGGAGCACAGTATGAACACAATTTAAATAATATGCATTTTGCAACAAGGAAATAATGAAAACCGAAAGAGGTAAAGGTATCTCCAATAACTATATTCAACCGAATGCATTAATTGTTATCATACATTAATTATCATCACAAGCTTGCACACACACACACACACACACACACACACACACCACACACACACACACACATACACACACATACACACACACACACACACATACACACACACACACACACACACACACACACACACACACACACACACACACACACACACACACACACACCAGTGTCATGTTACCTACAAATCAGCAACAGTGTAGGACAAATCGACCACTCGACCCTCACATTCAAATAAGGCAATTTAGCCAATGGAAATCGTATTCCACAAATATGGAAAACAAAATAGTGTTACATTGAAAAGGTATATCAATTAGCTGCAGTTTTCTTTTTTCTGCTGTCCCAAGCAAGGGAGATAAATTTTGCAAGTAATTTTAGAAATTCTTTATCTTCGATCAATTAAATATGAGACATTTCTGACGGATGTCATCGTACGAATTACAATAAAACAAAAAATGTATTTCATCTTCAGTCTGCGCGCCACGAGAGAGAGAGAGAGAGAGAGAGAGAGAGAGAGAAGAGTAGAGAGAGAGAGAGGGAGGGAGGGAGGGGACAGGCTGATACACAGAGAACTCAAAACTCAGAATTGTAAGTGGATCAGTGGTCTAGAGGTAACGTGCCTGCCTAGAAAGCAAAAAATCCACGTCAGAAGTGTGCGGTGGTTTGATCCCCGTTTGGACCCGAAACTCCCCCCCCCCCCCCTCCAATCCATTAGGCCATGAGTGGTGGTCTGGGTGCTAGTCTTTTGGATGAGATGATAAACCAAGGTCCCATGTGTCACACACAATTATTTAGCGCACGTAAAAAAACCTCACGCAACAAGAGTTGCCCCTGGCAAAATTCTGTAGAAAAAAGTTACTCTAATAGGGCAACAATTGTGATGGCAGACAGGGAAAAAAATGGGTGGCGCTGCTCTTGTGGCGATGCGCTCTTCCCGGTGAGTGCAGCCCGAATTTCACGCAGAGAAATCTGCCGTAACTTAAAGTGGTATGAAAAATGAAAAAAAGCCAAAGCCCCACATAACATGCGCTTTGATTTGTCTTTGCAAGATATAGTGCTATATAAGTTTCATTTTTTAAAATTATTATTATTATTATTAACAAGATGTGAGTAAGATAAATAGAATGAAACAGTAAAAACTGATACATGATGCTCATGTACAGTGTGTCCGTGTGCGTATGTGTGTTTGTTTGTTTGTTTATTTGTGTGTGTGTGTGTGTCTGCGTGCAGTTTTTACAATTTTAGCAGAACTTATCTATACTGTAGGCTGAGTCCATGAGAAATAGTTTGATAACAGAATGCAAAGCAAACTACATAACTGTTTTGCTTGTGAAAAAAAGATAAGAATTGTAAAGTATTCTAAATTTGTAAAGGTAAAGGTGTCCCAATACCTATGTGGTCATAGGGGAGCATGGCATCAGAGACCTCAACTTCTCAAGGGGCCAGCGTATTAAGGGCGGCGCCCATCTCCTCTCCCTTGCTGCTTTACCTTCTCTGACCCTGAAGAGGCAGGTACCCATTTACAGCTGGGTTAACTGAGGGATTGTACTGAAGCCAAGGCGCGCAAACGGTCACCCATCCACTTGGTATCCCTGCTCGATGCTGCTTAACCTTAGCTGGGAAAAAGCGAGTGCTCTGACCACTGAGCTATTCCGTACCTTGTAGCATTATATAAAAAAAAAAAGCAAACACACAAAAGTGATGATGAGTTTAAAAAAACAACAACTAAGCTACCATTATATTGATACCATATTTGAACAAAGGCAGTTTTCAGTTTTCCCAAAGGCTCCAGCTTTCAAGCCATGCTAAAATAACGATTGGGTAAGGCTGCTCTATTACACCTGTCAATGAGAAACGGTGGAGCGATAAATTCTATTACATTACAAGATTCGTCTGAAACATCCATAAAGTCATAGTTGCTTCAAGTTCCGAAAATTTTAACACACACACACCACACCACACGCACACAATTCACAACACACACATCGCACACAACTCAACACAACACAACGCACATACAAAACAACAACAAACAACAACAACAACAACAACAACAACCACACACACACACAACACACACACACACACACACACACACACACACACACCACACACACACACACACAGAGTCATTGCTGATTGGCTGAAGATGCTTGTCACCACCACCACCACCACCACCACCACCACCACCACCACCACCAAATCCTGGGCTCAATAGTGGTTGCTGATTGGCTGGAAGATGCTTGCCGCCATCCCGAAAGGATGTGACGGAGGATTAAGGAAAACCAGCACCACATTCAACATCAACACTTATCAAGAAAGTCCGGGATTGGGCTGCCTGGAAAGGATTTAGGATATCGATGGCAAAAGATTAAGGGAAAATGAACACTGTTCAAAATCAGCATTTATCAAGCGAGACGTTAAATTGGAATGCAAGGGATTTAGAATATCGATGGTAAAGGATTAGGAAAAAAAAGAACAGTGTTAAAAAATCAAGAAAGATGTAAACTGTGACACAATGATATAATTATAGTGATCCAGAGTAAGGATAATAGAAGAATTTTTAAAAAAGGACATGGGGTATTATAACTGATCAGTTAAAAAAAAATCAATGTTTTAAGTTTCACGACTTATCTATAAGGCTTCCCTTATAAAGCTTGAAAAATCTGAAAATTGTTTGATTTCATGCACTGTTGCCATGGACTTGATCCAGTATGGACGCCAAAACTGCTATTGTTCATCTCTTAAACTGTTGTAATAACGTTCTATTTATTGATAGTTTATTCATTCGTTTACATGATTTCAGGCTGTGAATAGATTGTCAAGCATAACTATTTTGGGTTTTTTTTCTTTGTTTTTATTATGTGTTGCGTTGTATTGCATTGTATTGTATTGTGTTATATTATATTATATTGCACCATGTTGTATCGCATTTTATTGCAATGCATTGAATTGTATTGGTTCAAAATCACAACAAACTAGTCTCCATGAAAATCGACTTCCTCTTTTTTTTTTATAGGTGTGTGTGTGTGTGTGCGCGCGCGCGTGTGTTTTTGTGTGTGTGTATGTGTGTATGTGTATGTTGTGTTTTTTGTGTGTGTGTGTGTGTTGTGTGTGTGTGTGTGGAATCTCTTTTACAGTACATCACAAATTTTTTTTCCGTTTTATTCTCTGTCAGTACTGTTGATTCCTTTGCCTCCGAGAACAAGAGGGTTTTTTCTGCAGAATCCTATATACCAGGGTCAACTTGTTGAAGTGGGATTCCTTTCTCCTACATTGAACGTATCGTCTCTCGGTAGCCTTAGTTTACGCTTACATGCACACCCCTGAAATCTTAGCGCCTACACTACAACTCAAAAGAGTGTAAAGAGGGGTCAGCTGTCATCTGTTGCTATCACTGCTGTCGACTGTAAGAGCTCCACGAAATGGCAACAGGGGTGTTTATATCTTTTTCCGTAGAGGGACGGGGAAGGAGTGCTTTAAGTTTACCTGTTGTCCTGTCAGGGTATCCTTGTATATTTGTGGCACTTTCTTGTATAAGTTCTGTTTAGTTAAATAAACTAGATGGGAGTTCTGTTTAGTTAAATAAACTAGATGGGCTGTAGACGGGGTTCAAACCTTAGACACCTGACTTCTCGAACGGTTGAGTAATCTTCTTGGCCACAACTTTGGGAGATGGGTGGGATTTTTGTTTTCTAACGATGCTTATCAGCAGAGGGTGGGGTGGGGTGGAGGATAGCCTGGTGGTTAGAGTGATGCGCATTTTGCTCGTGATCTGTTGACCCAGGTTCGAATCTCCTTTAAGAAGATTTTTCCTTTTGAGTTAACATCAGTACCGACTCCACTCTCCCTAAAAGTCCTTCGGATGAGACTATAAACCGAGGTCCCTTGTGCGAACGCACGCAGAACATCTTGCCCACACGTTAAAACCCGTTCCGCTTTTCTGAAGAGCAGGCCACTGTGTGCCGGTGGGAATGGATGACAAAATTTACAAAACTCCATACGCACGGGTATTGGATGTCCAAAAAAAGCACATGCGTGTTTATTACATTATCCTCGAAAAAGAAAAAGAAAAGTATACTTACACAACGTGTGTGGCATTGCGTACAATACTCTTATTATCAGACATCGTTAGAAAAAAAACCCAACACCCAACCATATACCGCCGATACCTGGAAGACCAGAGCTCTTCTTCTCGTGGTCAGAAGACACTGTGTCAGAGATTGCCCTCCACGCTTGGTCGCTCCTTCTAATCAGGCAGGGGAGATACCGACACCCTGCAGGTATTGATTAAGTAATCAGGCCAATCTTCCATCTCTTTGGGCTTCACCCTTTAAAAAGGGGATGCCGTTTGAGTGAAAAAAAAACCAACCTCCAGGTGTTTGATGACGGTTGTTGGCACGTGGGTATGATAAAATATTTTAATTTTTATTTATTTTATACCACTTTTAAGTCACGCAAATTTCTCTAGGTGAAGTTCGGACTGTTCTCCTTGTGGAGAGAGCGTGTCGCCACAAGAGCAGCGCCACCAATTATTTATTTTCTTTTCCTGTCTGCAACTGTATTTGTTTTCCTATCAAAGTGGCATTTTTCTACAGAATTTTGCCAGGGACAACTCTCTTGTTGCCGTAGGTTCTTTTACGTACGCTAAATAGTTGTAACACACGTGACCTCGGTTTATTGTCTCAACCGAAAGACTAGCACCCAGACAACCACTCATGGTCTAATGGATGGGGGAAAAGTTCTAAGTCCAAACGGAGGTCGAACCACCGTCCACTTAAGACAGGACTTTTCGTTTTCTAGGCAAGCACCTTACCTCTAGACCACCGATCCACCAAAATACTTGAAGGAAATCATGGTTTGTTCTATCTATCTATCTATCTATCTATCTATCTATCTATCTATCTATCTATCTATCTATCTATCTATCTATCTATCTATCTATCTATTTATCTATCTATCTATCTATCTATCTATCTATCTATCTATCTGTCTGTCTGTCTGTCTGTGTGTCTGTCTATCTATCTATCTTTCTATCTTTCTATCTATCTATCTATCTCGGATGAGACTATACCGAGGCCTCGTGTGCAAACGCATGCATAACATCTTGCGCGCATGTTAAATCCTGTTCCGCTTTTCGAAAGAGTAGGCCATTGTATGCCGGTGGGAACAGATGACAAAATTTACAAAACCGCATACGCATGGGGACTGGATGTAAAAAAGCACATGAGTGCGTATTACATTACCCTCGATATAAAAAAAAAAGTCTATACACACAAATAATAAAATTACATATTTATGTTATGTATATAATTTTATGCATAAATCACTCATCAGGATATAAACTAATGACTGATATTAAAAATATTATATATATATATATATATAATATATATATTAATATATATATATATATATATATATATTATATATATATATTATATATACCGATGAGTGATGTATGAATGAATGATGAACTGATGTATGTATACTGTGTGTGATGTACATATACTATGAGTGATTGTGTGTACTGATGAGTGATGTATCTTGGTGTTGTTATCGACAACACGCTTTCTATGCAAAAATTCATCACCCAGACCTGTCAGTCATGCTACTATCAATTACGGCGTATTAGTGCAATTTGAAAGTACCTGTCCACTGATGTAACATCCAAACTTGTCACATATCTCATTCTCTCACGTCTGGACTATTGCAATTCTCTTTTGGCTGGTCTGCCAGCATCATCTATCTACTCCCTTCAACGCATTCAAAACTCTGCTGCTCGACTTGTTCTCAAAAAGAAAAAATCTGAGCATACTACTCCTCTCTTGCGATCTCTCCACTGGTTGCCTGTGTCACAGAGAGTAAAGTACAAGATCTGTACCCTCTGTTACAAATGTCTCCATAAAACAGCACCTTCCTACCTCTGTGAATGTCTCCACCTGTACACTCCTTCTCGTTCCCTCCGCTCTGCTGCAGATACCCTGTCCTTACAAATACCTAGATTCAACCAGTCCACCGTTGGCCGTCGCTCTTTCTCTGTTTCTGGTCCAGTGATCTGGAATGACCTCCCTCTCTCCCTTCGCGAAAAGCCTACTTACAACACTTTTAAATCCAGCCTCAAGACATACCTATTTCAAACCTAAGACCTCACCCTACAGTTTCATCTTATAATTATCTGTCCTTGCCTTCAGTGGCCTAAATTCCCATCACCCTGCTAAAGCATATAACCTCTGTGTGTGTGTGTGTTTGTGTGTGTTCGCGCGAGTGTGTGCGAGCGTGCGCGCGTGTGTTTGTGTGTATTTGAACTTGTTAAACTATTAATCATTGTTGGTTGCATGTGTAGGAGTGGAATGGATGCAAGAGCTTTGATTTGTTTTTTTTTTTTTTACAAGATATAGCGCTATATAAATTCCATTATTATTATTATTATTATGTGTTCTGGTGACTGATGTATGTAGTTTGATGAGTGATGTATGTGTACTGATGACTGATGTACAGTGAGGAGTGATGTATATACACTGTTGAGTGATGCGTATACATTGATGTTTATATATATATATATATATATATATATATATATATATATATATATATATATATATATATATATATATATATGTGTGTGTGTGTGTGTGTGTATACATTTTATATATTTTAAATTATATTTTATAAAATCATATATATATATATACATACATACACACACATATATATATATCTATATATATACATATACGCACATATATATATACATATATAAATATACATATGAATATATATATATTATATAACATACCATCTTTATATATAGATGTGAATACACACACACACACACACACACACACACACACACACACACACTCACTCACTCACTCACTCACTCACTCACTCACGCACTCACTGATGAATGATGTATTTATACTGATGAGTGATGTGTGTGTATGCGCGCGCGCGTGCGTGTGTGTATGTGCGTGCGCGCGTGTGTACGTGTGTGTGTGTGTGTCTGTGTATGTGTACACAGCACGGCATCACGCCCCTGATGGTGGCGGTGAAGGAGAACAGAACGGTGATTGTGGAGAAACTCCTGGACCTGGGGGCCCCCATCAACGAACAGGCCAAGGTGAGGGTCTTGGTCTGTAGGCGTGTAGTACGTGCGTGCGTGTGCACTGCAGATATCTCTGTCTTTTTTCTGTCTCTCTGTCTATATCTGTCTGTCTCTGACTCTCTCTGCGTGTCTCTCTCTCTGTCTCACTCTCTTTGTCTCCCTCGGGGATCGGATGTAAAAAAAAAAAGCACATGGGTGCTTATTAATTATTCTCAAAATAAAAAGAATTTGTAATTGTCATTGTGAGTGAGAGAGAGAGAGAGAGGCAGAGATTCAGACAGACAGACAGACAGACAGACAGACATAGAGACTGTGTGAATATGTATGTGAGAGAGAGAGGGGGGGGGGGAGGAGACGCTTTAACAGTTTATTGTCATTGCCCAACTAGGCCTTTTGACAAGGGAGGTAACACAAATATCTTTGTGAAACAGTAAATAAAAAGTTAAATACATGATCAGTACAATTAAGTTTGGCAAAAATAAAGGCTCCATCCACGTATAGCAGACTAATTATATTGATAACATTGGCGTCTATACATTTACAAATCACCTAGTACATACAAAGAAAAGGAAAATTAAACTGAAATGCAAAAACAACCTTTGAATCGACCATCCATTCAAATTACAAGTGATATATGTCAGCCTTTTTAACTCTGCTTACTTGAGAATACATTGCTCTTTAAAGTGACTATATCATTACATATTTATATAATTGGTGCTGACATGGCTTTGTCTTAACTTTTGTGCTTCTGCAATAAACTTAGCTACAGATTTAATTACATGTTCGTTTTCAGATCACAAAATAGAAATAATATATTGACTCTCTGTTGCTTATAGACTTAGAAAATTATGTTTCTTTCGTATAGTTTCATATGCTTTACATTGAAACAGAAAATGAAGTTCAGCGTCAACAGTGTGACCACATAATGGACATGGTAATTGCATGGATGTCTCAGTCTGGAACCATCTTTTGTTTGCATTAAAACCCAGTGATCTTAACATGAATCGAGCATAATTAAGCCAGTAACTATTGATAAATATTTTTATGTCTGAAAGACAGATTTGAAAGAAAAAAAACCAACTATATTTATTTTTACTTTCCATATCTGAGTGCCAGTTTTGTTTAAAAGAGCAAATAAGCCTATCTTTAAATTCCGAAAGAAACTGACGCTCATTACCTACTTCCTGAGACATCCATACAATCCCAAAGCCATGCTCTGACAAAACTCTTTTAACTTGATATGCCCAGTTCTGGGGAGGAAAGAGAGATAGAGAGAGACAGAGAGAGACGCACACACAGAGACACAGAGAAAGAGAGGGAGTTCAGTGGAAGCAAGGATGACATTCTACAAAACCCGTGATTTTTATCGTTTTTTAAATTTATATATATATTTTTTTGCAATTCTTACTTCCTTTCATTCTGTTTTCCTTCTATTTTCTTCTTCAGTTTGTTTCACTGCTGCTGGCTTGTCTGCCTTTCCCCCTTCTTGTTTCTTTATTTTGTTTTATTTCCCTCTCTATTATCATTTGTTGTTATATTTATCGTCACATTTTCCTTTTTATTCCAATCTTTTTATTGGTGTGCTCTCTGTATCCCAAAATATACTGGAACTAGCCATCCAGAACAACATCAAGCGTTATCATCATAGCAACTTGTCACTCCAGCATCCAAACTAACAAACAAACAAAAAATCCCTATGTTTTCTAACAAAACCCCAAACAACCAGGGGTAAGACGCCTCTTTGAGATTGACAGAGCGTAGATTGCGGTGACATCAAAATCCTGTTACATCGTTATATATCGGCATCGATCTTCGGCAATTTTGTCAGCTTCCGCCAGACTGTGGGGAATACAGAATTCAGGATTGTCCCGTTGACAAGTTTATCAGTCGTCTGGTAGACAGACAGAAGGGTGGACTAAGTGATTTTGGTTGTAAAGTGAGAGTTGATGTCTGAATCGCTGAACAAAAAACCCAAACAAAAAAAACAAAACAAAAAAGAAAGGAAGAAAGAAAAGAAAAGTCCTGGCGTCAGATTATGGGGGAAAAACATGGCCGCGCGTCTTTTTACTGGAAAACCCAGCGTCACTTCCGGTCAGCTTTCTCCTGGCTGCCATGTTTGCAGACGAGTTTGAATAATTATGAAGAGGCCCAAACTGGGGGTTTAGATGCTGTGGGATGTCAAAGGAAAGCCTGGCATGTATGTTTTGTTTCAGAGGGAGACGCTCAGTAATTGAAGGATAAATATATCCTCAGCTCTATAAGAGAACCCAGGGGAAATTAAAAAGAAAGTGACTCGCCGCGTGAGCACACCCAGATGTCAGACTGTTCAGCTGAACAGTGACACAAAAATCGAAGACAACCATGCTGTCGAGTTGATTTCAGCGACAGTGTAACATTCTTCTAACATTTGTCTTCATGACATGTAGAACAATAACAACTGGTTCACTGAAGGTGAGGACTGACACACTCGGCTGCAGGGAATGTCAAAACTGACTGACGTTGAACTTGCAATATTGATTGATTGTCTAGCTCGCTGAATAATGCATCGCAGTTTGTCATTGAGGCTGGAAAAAGGACAAACTGGACCCCCCCAAAAAGGACCAAAACAGTGGACAGGAGACAACTGAATACTGTGTAAAGTTGTGAAGTCCTGTCAACGAGTCTATTAAACAAAAAAATTGTTAATTTTTTTCAGCTGACAAATAATAAGTTTTTGTTTTGTTTGATGGTAGAGTTCTCTATAAGCTATTAGTTTGTTGCTGCTCTAAATGTATTTGTGTACATTGGGGTTTTTTCCCTTTATGAATAAACAGCTAATTAGATTAAAAACTAATTACAAATTCATCAATACTGACCCGATTACACTCCCCCAGATTTTTTTTTTGGGGGGAGGGGGGGGGGATAAAATTATATTTCCTTCAACTTAGAGCGCCGAGGTTCACCAATGGTAGACATTCACCGTTTTTACCGACCATAAAGGTAGCCGCATTATGATTTCGGGGTTGAGGTAAAATTTGATAATCCTACCCTTTGCCATCCTTCTCCTCTCTCTCTGTCTCTCTCTCTTCACCACCGCCCTCCCTCTCATCCCTGTCCCTGGCTAAAAGATATAGCTGAACATGAATTCTTTGTTTCCCTGTGTCTAAGGGTCATTCGGAGCTATCTTTGTACAGGTCCGCATGTCATATGCCTTTTTCTACAATATGAATTCCATTAGGTCTGTGTTCTTTCGGAACTGTCTTTCTTTTTGCCCGTTTGTCTTTCCATTGGTCTGTTTGTCCCCCCCCCCCCTCTCTTTCTTTCTCTCTGTGTCTGTATCTATGTCTGTCTCTTTGTCAGTTTGTCTGTCTGTCTGTCTGTCTGTCTCTCTCTCTCTCTCTCTCTCTCTCTCTTTCTCTCTCCCCCCTCTCTCTGTCTGTGTCTGTCTCTTTGTCTGTCCTCTCTCTTCTGTCTGTCTGTCTGTCTCTCTCTCCCCCTCTCTCCCCTCTCCCTCCCTCTCTCCAAAAACCCTCAATAAAATATTCCAGTTTGAATTCTCTCTCTCGTATCTCTCTTTCTCCTCTCTCTCTCCCCTCTCTCTTCCCCTCCCTCTCTCTCCTCCCTTCCCCCCTCTCTCTCTCCCTCAATCTCTCTTTCTCTCCGTATCTTTCTCTCTTCTCCCTCTCTTAAAATCTCTGCATCTATCTGTCTGTCTGCCTGCCCGTTGGTCTGTCTATCTGTCTGACTGTCTCCCCCCCCCCCCCCTCTCTCTCTGTACCTTCCTCTACTTTTCTATCAGGTTTCATACGTCAGCACCTTAACCCTATACAAAGATCCCACAGGGAGTATTGAACCGCCCTATACCCCCTGCAGCCATACAATATAAGAAAGAAACAAAAAGGAGAGAGAGAGACAGAGACAGAGAGAGAGAGAGAGTCAGAGAGGCAGAGGGGGAGATAGGGAGAGAGAGGGGGAAGGGAGACAGAGACAGAGGGATGGGTAGACGGGGAAAGAGAGAGAGACAAAGAGAAGGGGGGGGGGGGGGAGACGGGGAGAGAGAAAGGGAGAGACAGAAAGAGTGGGGGAGACGGGGAAGGAGACAGAGAGAGGGGAGACGGAGAGAGAGAGAGAGAGAGAGAGAGAGAGAGAGAGAGAGAGAGAGATAGAGAGAGAATGGGAGGGAGGGAGAGAGAGAAGAGAGAGGGCAGAGAGAGATTGACCAGAGAATTCAAAAAGGGTTAAGTGACTTATTGTTCAGCCTGTTTGACATCAACAAACCTGAAACTCAATTCCTAGGACTAACGCACACAACTCCACGGTACATATCGATCACTCAGTACCAACAAGAGGAGGAAAAGAAAAGACCCCAGAACTGTGGCATCGACTTTTATATATATATAAAAAGAAGCAAACATAATAATTATATAGTAAAAGACCAAACGTGATTTCAAATTACAAATTATTGAACGGAACTGAAAACAAAAATATGAAGCACCCACTTTTTTGTGGGTTGGTTTTAGATGCAGTGACTAGAAACAAAAACTATGCATTCCTTAAAATTTTTTGGTTACAAATTGGACCACCATGAATGAAAAGAATAGTAACCATGGCATCAACTATATACACAAAACAAGCATAAGGTAAAGACCAAACCCACACAGGATGAAGTATATTGATCTGTTACTTGATACAACTAACAAAACCGAATACTGCACATGAATTTATTTTGTTTGATTTCGTGTTTTTTTTTCTTTACAAACTGGATCACCATGAACTGCGATTAAAAAAACATACTAGAAACTGTGGCATTTTGGGGGGTACAAAAAGCAAGCATAGTAGCACATTATAGTAAAGACCAAGTTGAAATTTAGATTATGAGATGCGAGTCAAACTGATTTCTGTACACTCCGTCCACCGCCCCCCCCCCCTTCCCTTCACAAACTGGATTACAATGAATTGTTAGAAAAAAATCCCCCCAAAACAGTAATTGTAACACAGATTGTACAAAAATCAATCTCAGGTTAAGCCAGTAGCATGGTCCGTACTGAATTGAAATAGGTGATCAAATTTATTTTGCCTCGATGAACTTGGATTATTTTTCAGAATGGACTCAAAAATATACTAGAAGAACATCGTGAGTGAAAGTTTAAATCTTCTAGGACTTCTTGTATTTTTGTTTTAGAATAACCATTTTGGTTATGATGAAAAAGTTATAATTGGTTTCTTGCACTTCTTTTCCTCCTGTGAAAAATCTGTTTAGTTGCCCCAAATTACTCCACTGTCGTAACTTTATGTTGAGCTTTCTTATTGATCTATCTATCTATCTATCTATCTATCTATCTATCTATCTATCTATCTATCTATCTATCTATCTATCTATCTATCTATATATCTATGTGTCTGTCTGTCTGTCTAGCTAGCTAGCTAGCTAGCTTATCTATCTATCTGTCTGTCTGTTGTCTGTCTGTCTGTTTGTTTATTTGTTAGGTTTTTTTAAGGTATTTATTTATCCTTTTATTTTGAAGACAATGCAAGAAGAACTTAATGTCCTTCTTTACATCCAGCCCTCGTGTGCATGCAGCTTTGTAAAAAAATGTTCACCCGTTCTCACTGGCGCAGATGGCCTACTCTTCCAAATGGCGGAACAGTTTTTATTATTTTTTTCATCTTGCTTATTTATTAGCCGCTTTTACGCCAACACACCACCCACACATTCTGTCTTCAATAATTTGAACAATGTATCATAACGTGGCTGTCCTTTCTGTTTTAAAAGACATAATATCACAGGATGGAATCAGTTGAAGTGAACTGTTTGTGTTGCAGGACGGGAGGACGGCTCTGCATTTTGCTGCCTGTTATTCCAGAGAGGACACGATACGTCTGCTTCTGGGCCGTAAGGCAGACCCCTTTCTTCAGGCTGGGGTATGTATTTATCTGTGTGTTTTCGTCTGTATTTCTGTGTATCTGTCTGTCTGTCTGTCAGGCTGGGTCATTGTCTGCCTTCTTGTTTGTTCAGTTGTTGTGTCTACCTTCATCTACCATGTATTTATTTGTTCGTTTTCGTCCGTCTTTCTGTGCATCTGTCTGTCTGTCTGTCAGGCTGGTTCATTGTCTGCCCTCTCGCTTTTTCAATTGTTGTGTCTATAATTCTCTTCACCTTCATCTACCATGTATTTATTTGTTCGTTTTCGTCCGTCTTTCTGTGCATCTGTCTGTCTGTCTGTCTGTCAGGCTGGTTCATTGTCTGCCTTCTCGCTTGTTCAGTTGTTGTGTCTATATCTTCACCTTCATCTACCATGTATTTATTTGTTCGTTTTCGTCCGTCTTTCTGTGCATCTGTCTGTCTGTCTGTCTGTCAGGCTGGTTCATTGTCTGCCTTCTCGCTTGTTCAGTTGTTGTGTCTATATCTTCACCTTCATCTATCATGTATTTATTTGTTCGTTTTCGTCCGTCTTTCTGTGTTTCTGTTTGTCTACCAGGCTGGTTCATTGTCTGCTTTCTTGTTAGTTATTCTGTTGTGTCTGTATCTTCACCTTCATCTACCCTGTTGTCTGGTCGATTGTTCTGGCACCACTGAAGATTTTGCAAGCAGCTTCCTCCACTCCTCGCGGTTGGCTTTTTTCAATATGTCGTTCCACACAAGGCCAGTCTACTCTCTGATGTGTTGTTGTCTTTCCATCGTTTTCTCTTGTCTGCCTCTTCGTATTCTTCCTTGTACTGCTCCCTGTAAGACAGTCTGTTGTGTCTGTCAACCTCATGTATTGTGGCCCAAGGCCGGGTTACATTACATTTCGGAGTTTTCTCTCTCTCTCTCTCTCTCTCTCTCTCTCTCTCTCTCTCTCTCTCTCTCTCTCTCTCTCTCTCTCCTCTCTCTCCTCTCTCTCTCTCTCTCTCTCTCTCTCTCTCCCTCTCTCTCTCTCTCTCTCTCTCTCTCTCCCTCCCCCTCCCTCCTTCCCTCCCTCCCTCTCTCTCTCTCCTTCACTCCCTCCCTCCCTCACCCTCTCCCTCTCTGTAAAAAAAAGCACATTGGTGCTCATTCATCATCCTCGAAATAAAAGAATTTGGTTTGATTTTATCCCTCTCTCGCTCTCTGCTCGTCTGTCTCTCTCTCACAATCTCCCTCCATGTCTCTCTCTCTCTTCTCTCCTCTCTCTTCTCTCTCTCTCTCTCTCTCTCTCTCTCTCTCTCTCTCTCTCTCTCTCACAATCTCCCTCCTGTCTCTCTCTCTCAATATCTTTCTCTCACTCTCTCTCTCTCTCCCCTCTCTCTTTCTGTTTTGACGTCTTGTACTAACCACATTTCCTCTGAAAGATAAGGGGCCCAGCGGTAGTCAGGAAATGAAATCTTGACTTGACAAAGTCTTAGTGCCAACAGCTCTAGCTCAAACACTCATTCCTCCCATCATTATGTCAATCAATACCTCCAATTTGCCAGCCAGTCAGTCTCAGTCAGTCTGTCAGTCAGTCATTTAGCCACTCACTCACTCACTCGCTTGCTTACTCACTCACTCACTCGCTCACCCACTCACTCACTTACTCACTCATTCAGTCTCTTTCTCACTAGTTAATTCCTGCTGTAAACAGCACGTACTCCAGGCACAAGCCAACCAATCAACCATCCAACCAACCAGCTAACCAACCAAGCAACCGATTAAACAATAAACCCAGCCACCCAATGAATCTGTCAATCGATCACTCATTTAATTAGTCGGTTAGTAAATCAGTCAATAAGTTAATTACTCAACTAACAGTTACCAGCTAACCAACCTACCAACCAACCAACCTACCTACCTACCCACCAACCAACCTACCTACCCACCTACCTAACCACCAAACAACCTACCAACCAACCTACCAACCAACCAACCTACCAACCTACCAACCAACCATTAAAAAAAAATTATCACGGTTGTACGTCATCAGCCCGAACCTACCCTGCACTCATTTCACTAAGCCTTAACGTGGACATTCCCACCTGTGGGGAGGGGTGGGGGGTGGGGTGGTGAAAGGAAACCCACCCTACCCCACCTTCACCACACCTCTACCCTCACCACACACGCCCCATAAACAGAACGCATACTTTGACCAAAAAATTCTTTAAAATCTTCCATTCTTTTTCTCTATAGGTCCTTAACCCCACGGTAATAATTATGATCGAACCTGACAGGGTAGGCAGTGCGGTTCATTCTTGGTTTCAAGGACATAAGATTCCAATACCAGAGGCTCGGTGGATTGGTCTTGCAAACATAACCGCGTCCTTATTGAAAGCTAGAGAATCTTTGGTATTGTTGTTGTTGTTGTTGTTGCACGTTCTCCAGTTTAAACGCCCTTGTGTGTGTGTGTGTGTGTGTGTGTGTGTGTGTGTGTGTGTGTGTGTGTGGTGTGTTTTGTGTGTGTGTGTGTGTGTGTGTGTGAGGAGGGTGGGGGGGATTCACGAAGGAAGGTGGCAGGATGGTTAAGACGTTTGCCTGCCAACAAGTAAACCGTGAGGTTCTGGGTTCGATTCCCAGCCTCGCCCTTTCGTCCTAGTTTGACAAAAAAATCGAACTGAATGTCAAAGTCCTTCGGATGAGACTATAAACCGAGGCCCCGTGTGCGAACGCATGCAGAATATCTTGCGCACACGTTAAATCCTGTTCCGCTTTTGGAAAGAGTAGGCCATTGTGTGCCGGTGGGAACAGATGACAAAATTTACAAAACCGCATACACACGGGGACTGGATGTTAACAAAAAGCACATGCGTGCTTATTCCATTATCCTCGATATTAAAAAAAGTCATCTGAGCGCTTTGATTTGTTGCTTTACAAGATTCAGCGTTATATAAATTCCATGGAGGGAACTGGTTGTTGAGTCTTTGAGGGTGCCCCCACGGTCGTCAGACTACGGGACAGATAGATAGAGATAGATAAATTCCATACATTATATTATTATTATTATTATTCAGCCCAGAATATCTACTCAGAATCACTTATCCTGCTTGGAAATCACCCGTGAAATTTGTACATGCACTCTGGATGAGAAGTTTGCCCCCCACAGAGACAGAGAGAGAGAGAGAGAGGGAGAGAGAGAGAGAGAGAGAGAGAGAGAGAGAGAGAGAGAGAGAGAGAGAGAGAGAGAGAGAGAGAAAGGGGGGGGGGGGGGTACAGGCAGGCAGACAGACAGACAGACAGGGTATCAAGGTATGCTAGATGCATTAGCAAACTCACACACCCACATTCACACACCTTTCTCCTCATAATGATGATGATCATCATCATTATTATCAACAGCAGCAGCAGCAGCAGAAGCAGCAAGAGATTTGTCCTAGGTAAATAATAAAGATTCCAGACAAACATGTCAGTACGCAATATGATGACAACGCACTCTCGACAGACGAGTATGCGGGATTTTTATACGATTCAATAAACACAATGCGATACAACTCAATACAACACAACACAACACAACACAACGCAATACAATACAACACAATACAATGCAATACAATACAATACAATACAATAAATGCATTGCATAACTGTGCAACGCAAAATTTTCCCTGACGAAAATAAGTGCGCGCAAGTAAACTAATATGAAACAAACATTTTCAACATAAGCACAAGCTACTAGACTCGATTAGTGTCGTGTTTAAATAAACTCGCATCGAAGAAAAAAATGCAGTGTAAATTGAGTCAGTAAGACACGGTTTTATTGAATTTCTCCTGAATTTTTTGTAAAGAGAGAAAAGGAGAGAGAGAGGGAGGGAGGGGGGATGGTGTTAAAGGACGGAGGGGAGGGGAGCATACAAGGATAGAAAGTAACTAATGCGAGTGCACTTGCCTCCTCTGTGGTGATCTTTTCAGGCACTTCGGAATGTTTCTGCAGGAGTTAATGATGCTCGTGCCTTCCGTCGATTTGCTTTGAAATCTTTGGGGATTTTTGGTCTGGAAGACTTTAGAGAAAAGTACGGTTCTATCTTTTTTGTATCTCTCTCTGTCTCTGTTTTACTTTTTTTTTAAAATTATTATTCTTTTATATCGAGGACAATGGAATAAGCACTCATGCAGGGTGGTTCTTTTACATCTAGTCCCAGTGTGTATGCGCTTTTGCAAATGTTGTCATCCGTCTCTTACGAGCACACAATGGCCTACACTTCCGAAAAGCGGAACGGGCTTTAACGTGTGTGCGTTCGCACACAGAACCTCGGTTTATAGCCTCATCCGAAGGGTGAGAGAGAGAGAGAGAGAGAGAGAGAGAGAGAGAGAGAGAGAGAGAGAGAGAGAGAGAGAGAGAGAGAGAGAGTGTGTGCGCCGCGTATGCGTGCGTGCATGCTTGTGTGTTTGTGTGTGTATATGTGTGCGTGTGTGAATGATCGCGCGCGCATTTATGTGTGTGTGTGTACCAGATCTTTGCTGATAACATTGTTACTTTTCTTCTCGATATAATGACTGTGCAATTACTGTAGCACTCAAACGGGACAAGCTTTTGATTGTACTTGTTATTGTTGTTGTAGTAACTATGTTTGTTCCCCTTTTTATGTTCCAGGCGAAAGATTCAATCGTTTGTTCGTTCTTTTTCTTCGCTGTCTCTGTTTGTTTGTTTGTTTGTCTATTTGTTCGTCTGTTTCTCTCTCTTTCTCTCCCTCTTTCTCTGACTCTGTCCCTGACTCGATCTCTCTTTTTCTCTCTGTCTATCTGACTCTGTCTCTCCGTCTCTGTCTCTCACTTCCGTCCTTCCCTCTCTCTCTCTCCCACCCCCTCTCTCTCTCTTTCTGTCTCTGTATCTCAGTCTGACCCCCCCCCTTTCTCTCTCTCTGTCTCTGTCTGTTTGTCTGTCTCTCTCCCCCTCTCCCTCTCTCCCTCCCTCCCTCTCTCCCTCCCTCCCTCTCTCCCTCCCTCCCTCTCTCCCCTCCCTCCCTCTCTCCTCTCCCCTTCTCTCCTCTCCCCCTCCCGATCTCTCCCCTCTCCCCCTTCTGCCTCCTCTCATCACTCCCCCCCCACCCCCTCAGCTTCCCACTCTAACCCCCAACTCCCCTTCCCACCCATCCACCCATCCATCCACTCACACTCACACACATATATACCCAGTCTAGTCCACCTCCATATATATAACTATCGATGTGTTTTCGCCACCACCGCCACCATCACCACCACCCGTGCGGGCAACGCAATGCGGGCCTTCGTAGGGGGTGGCCTGCCGGCCGCCTCCACAACGGCCTTCTGCGGAAATGAGACAGGCTAGGCGGAGAGAGGCAGAGCGCGTTTTGTGTTCCATCCCACCTAGCCCCCCACCCCTTCTCCTCCCCCTGCCTCCCACCCCCTCTCCTACATTCTCCTTTTCTGTTGTGTCGCAAAGTGGTTTGTTGTCGTCAAGTGGTGGTGGTGGACAGGCTGAACGGAGACAAGAACTTCGTTCCCTAGTTTGGAAACTTCTTGTGAAAACTTACCTTCTCCTTTGGTTTCAGTAGGTGGGCGCTTAATGTAAAGGTAAAGGTGTCCCATAACCGATAAGGTCGTAGGGGAGCGAGGCGTCAGAGACCTCACTTCTCTAGGGGCCAGCATATTGGAGGTAGGCCCCCATCTCCTCTCCCTCTGACCCTAAAGAGGCAGGTATCCATTTATAGTTAACGTGCCTAATGTACAGACTGCAACATTGCAAGACAAAAAATTCCAAAGCTGACAGATCCTGTTGTCTCTGTGAGGGTGCGAATCAGTTAGTTAAGTAATAATAATGTATGGAATTTATTTAGCGCTGAATCTTGTACAGCAACAAATCAAAGCGCTCAAGTTAACATATTTTCCAGGCAAAGTTTGGGAGTATTTGTTTTATGTTCGCAGTCTTGAATGAGTTTTCTCTGTGTTTGATATCTTTTTTTATTGCTATTATTTTCGGTCGTGTTTTCATGCGCGTTGATTGAAGAAAAAACCAACCCAACGATCTGCTAAGCAATTTAAAAATGTTTTCCAGTTACGTTTTTGAACCAGGTTTGCGGCAGCTGAACGCTTTATCCATTTAGGGACAAGGAAACCACTTTACGACATCACACCTGTCCCCTTCGCCTCAGTTCCTTTTTTCATCATTGATTCTTTCCTCCCCACCCCACTTTATTTTTTCCTCCCTCTTTTTTTTATGTCCTCCTTCTGGTACCTTTAGAGTCTACCCACTACCTTCCTACCACCATGCATGCCAGACTTTATACTTGGGTATCAAATGTACAATCTTCGTTCTCTCTCTCTCTCCATCTCTCTCTCTCTCCCTCTCTCTCTCTCCCTCTCTCTCTCTCTCTCCCTCTCTCTCTCTCCCTCTCTCTCTCTCCCTCTCTCCCCCCCCTCTCTCTCTCTCTCTTCTAGGGGGGATGGGATAGCCTAGTGGTTAGAACATTGCACTGGCAATCTGACGACCCGGGTTCGATTCCCGTTCAAGGGGATATTTTCCCCTGGAGTTAACATCAATGCAGACTCCACTCTCCCCAAAAGTCTTTCGGATGAGACTATAAACCGAGGCCCCGTGTGCGAACGCACGCAGAACATCTTGCGCACACGTTAAATCCTGTTCCGCTTTTCGTAAGAGTAGGCCATTGTGTGCCGGTGGGAACAGATGACAATTTACAAAACTGCATACACACGGGGACAGGATGTAAAAAAAGCACATAAGCGCTTATTCCATTATCCTCGATATAAAAGAATAAAAATTTAATTTTTTTAATCTCTCTCTCTTTCACACACACACACACACACACACACACACACACACACACACACACACACACACACACACACACACACACACTCACACTCACTCACTCACTCACTCAGACTAAAACAGAAATTAGTCATTTTATGTGTACAAAGTTTCTAAACTGCGTTCAACTTTGTTGTCTTGAATTTTCAACTTTTCTTTTATTGTTTGGTGATTGTGAAGGGAAATGGCCTATACATCAAATTATCAGAATTGGACTCTCTCTCTCTCTCTCTCTCTCTCTCTCTCTCTCTCTCTCTCTCTCTCTCTCTCTCTCTCTCTCTCTCTCTCTCTCTCAGAGAGAATTGAACTGATTAGAATCTTTGTATATTTCTACGTCTGACAATTGTAAAACAGTTCTTTCATGTTTACAAATCTAAAAAATAAAAAAGGAAAGAAGAAAATAAGAGAATGTTTGTAATCGATACGACTTGTTTGGGTTTTTTTAAGCGTACTATTTGTGTTGGGGATTTTATTTAAGATTGCGAACCCCAAAAAACCGAACAAACAACAAAAATACTAACAACACGAACTCAAAACTAAAAACAACATGAGCAACACATGTCTGGTTGTGAATGATTCTATTGGCGTTCTACATATATTGATGATTATATTTGGTCAGTGGTTTTCTTTTGAAATTTTCTTCCCGCCACCCCCCCCCCCCCCCTTTTTTTTTTTAGGCGAGTAGGGGTAGTCCGATGAGAGAAGTCTCTCTCTCTCTCTCTCTCTCTCTCTCTCTCTCCCTCTCTCTCTCTCTCTCTCTCTCTCTCTCTCCTCTCTTCTCTGTCTCTCTCCCTCTCTCTCTGTGTCTCTGTCTCAGTGTGTGTGTGTGTGTGTGTGTGTGTCTCTCTCTCTATCTATCTATCTATCTATCTATCTCTATCTCTCTCTCTCTCTCTCTCTCTCTCTCTCTCTATATATATATATATATATATATATATATATATTCTGTTTTAATTTGCTTCAGTCTTCCCCATAGTGATCATATCATGTTAGGAGACGAAGTAGTCGTAGCAGAAGTAGTAGCAGCAGCAACAGTAGTAGTAGTAGCAGCAGCAACAGTAGTAGTAGTAGTAGTAGTAGTAGTAGAAGTAGAAGTAGTAGTAGTAGTAGTAGTAGTAGTAGTAGTAGTAGTAGTAGTAGTAGTGGTGGTGGTAGTAGTAGTAGTAGTAGTAGTAGTAGTAGTAGTGTGCGCCAAAACTCGAAAACCAACCAGTGCACTAATGAACAGAATATTAAAATTCTATTTAAACAATTAGCAGAAGGAAATATAGAATTGGATCACGATCACCTCAGCTTCTCACATTCTAAAGATCTTGTATTTATACTCAGAAAAGAGATTTGTTTGTGTGACATGGTAAATGCAACGCTTGATCTGCTACAAGCAGTCTGCACTTTTCCTCCTACGCCTTCTCTTTCCTTCATCATTCCCACTCGTGCTCTCATTTCGCTGGGAGTGAGCGCTTTGTTTGTTTAATTGGGCTTCAACATTGACGGCTGCTTTCCTGGTTTGATCGATGTGGGATAAACCCCCCACCAGGTTGAAAAGAAAGAGGGAGTGCGATAAACTGTGCTGACACACGTACCGCTTTAACCGTACGGTTAGGGAGGTACGGGGGTTAGTTCCATTAACGGATTAACCAGGTCGTTGTAACCGTGCATTTCAAGCCTAACAGTTGGAAGACAACGTGGTCGATTTGAAACAGACCGGTAGCATCTTCCAGCCAATTGGTTGGTACGCAGCATCGAGCCTGCGTTCATTTCGCAAGTGATCAAATTTCTTTACAGTTCAAAGCTAAGACGAAGTCGTTGATACAGCTCGTGTAAACGAATGATGCCTTTTAGAGTAACCATAGAACAAAAATACGATAAGATTAACAATACCTTGAGAGAGAGAACACTGAAAAGTTCGTGTTCAGTGTTCAGAGAGAGAAAGAGAGAGGGAGAGAGAGAGAAAGAGAGAGGGAGAGAGAGAGAGGAGAGAAGAGAGAGAGAGAGAGAGAGAGGGGAGAGAGAGAGAGAGAGAGAGATATTCTAAGGGCTTCTTATGACATTCAGCTGGCACAAAATATTACATAATGCCCCGCTGCTTTATACTTAGGGCTGATGGTTCCAATCCTCTGTCAATCAAATTATTTCCCTATAACGATCATGTAAAACACAACACATTTGGAATAAAAGGCTTTTTTGTATAATTTTTCTTCTTTTTTTTTTGTTCTTTGGCGCTGTCTGGTGAATAGGGGGTGGGGATTTTTAAAAAACAGTTTTCCAGGTCAACTTCAAGTGCAGACCTGCCAGTGCTTTAACCCCCATCGTGTATATACACATGCAGAAGGTCAAAAATGCACGTTATAGATCCCGTAAATCGTGTCAGTGTTCGGTAGGTTTCGAAAACACGAACATACCTGGCATACATCTTCGAAGTTGGAATGCGGCTACCTTCATGGTGGGCAAAAACGGTCGCGTAGGCAAAATCTCACCAATGGTAAACCTCGGAGCTCTAGGGTAGGAACTAAACTTTTTTTTTTTAAATTCAATCGACAGAAATGTTGTGGGTAGTGCAAGCGTACCCCCATTTAAAAAAAAAATGTGCCGTGTATTGATCTTGATTGAATTCGGTTAGGGACGGGTGCAATATCCGACTGCATCAGTCGAGGAGGCTTGTCATCTTAATTAATAGTCCTGAACTGGCGCGTTCTTGGGCTGGAAACTTTAGTAGCATGGGTGCGGTTTTTTGCGTGACAATCTTCTTTGGGTAACATTTTGTTCATTTCTCGGGTAATGCTCTGATGTTTAGTGGCAAGGTCTTGGGCTCGAAGCTTCGTAGTATGGGTACGGGTTGATTTTGTGTGTGTGTGACGAACTTCTTTGGTAACATTTTTTTTCATTTTCGCAGGTAGAGCTCCGATGTTTACCGATGCTGAGATTTTTTGGGTATATGACTGTTTTTGCCCCCACCTTTTAGGTAGCCGTATTTCGACAGCTGGGGTGATGTGTCGTTTGAACATAGTGGATCAGCGGTCTGTAAGTAACGCATCCTTCTAGAAAACAAGAAGTCACAGATTCAAAACGCGCTTCAACCTGAACTTTTCCCCCATCCACTCAGACCTTAAATGGTTGGTCTGGGTGCTTGTCTTTCGGCTGAGACGATAAACCAAGATCTCTCGTATGCCACACATATTTAAGCGCACGTAAAAACAAGAACTCACGTACTAAAAGAGAATTGTCCCTGGCAAAACTGTATAGGTTAAAAGCCAGGTTTGATAGGGAAACAGAAATACAGGAAAATGATCTAATCTAAAAATGTAATTGGTGGCGTTGCTCTCGTGGTGACGCGCTCTTCCCAGGGAAGGTAGTCAGAATTTCACGCAGAGGGATCTGTAGGACCTGAAAGGGCTTGTTCCTCTTCATCTGCGCATCAAAGCCAGCTTAAGATCAAGTATGCACGTGAAATGATCAGCAATTCATCACGTCATCATCATATTCTGTAATTCATGTCAGCGTCTGTTAAATTGCAGAAGCACAAAAATACCTGGCATGCAACGCACTCAAGGCCTTTCCAGCGCAGTGGCTTATGCAGTTTGTCAGCTGTCTGTAACATGGATGTTTTGGCAGCAAACAAAGAAAAAAACCGAAAACAAAGGAATAAAAAAAATCATGTTTTTTCTTTTTCGTTTTTTTTCTTCTTGTTATTAGGACCAAGAATGGGGAATTATGTTGCTTCTTGAACATGCACAGCGAGACAGACAGACAGACACACACACACACACACACACACACACACCACACACACACACACACACACACACACACACACACACACACACACACACACACACACACCACACACACACACGCTGACTCATTGAGAACGAATGACAACAGTTACAAAACTGCATTGCACACGGGGACTGGATTGGATGTAAAAAAAACCCAAAAAAGAGCGCATGAGTGACTATCATTTTACCTTGAAAGGAAATACTTAAAACAACCCAGTCCCTCATGCTGAAAGGTAAATGCGTAAGAGTTCACATCTTTTTCCTCTCTCTTTGACTCTCTGGCTCTGAGTCTCTGTCTGTCTATCTGTCTATCTGCCTGTCTGCCTGCCTGCCTGCCTGCCTGCCTGTCTCTGTCTCTGTCTCTCTCTTTCTCTCTCTCTCTGTCTCTCTCTTTCTCTCTCTCTCTCTCTCCCCTCCCCCCCCCCCCCCTCTCTCTCTCTCTCTCTCTCCCTCCCTCCCTCCCTCCGTCCGTGGTCTTAATCCGGTTCCTATCCCCCCCCCCCCCGCCCACCCACTCCCATCCCACTCTGATTGCACTTGTAAAATGACTGCTATCAGCAGCACTGTAGACAAAAGCTGTATCGATTAGCTAAAAAAGCAATTCTTCGCCTGCTTCTCTGCTGCTGCTAAGGGGGATCATCTGTGACCCTCCCCGACAACATGAGCCACTGATCTTATTCCTCTATATTCAGTGCTCTGTGGAGAGGGGATGTTTCGGATAAGGAAGCGGAGGGGAGGGGTGGGGGGTGAGGTGTGAGGAAATTTCTTTGGCTCCCTCTCTCTCTGTCTGTCTCTTTCTCTCTCTGTCTCTCTCTCTGTCTCTCTCTGTGTCTCTGTCTGTTTGGCTGTCTGTCTGTCTGTCTGTCTGTCTCTCTCTCTCTCTCTCTCTCTCTCTCTCTCTCTCTCTCTCTCTTCTCTGTCTGTCTTGGTTATGTTGTTGTTGCTCTTGTAGGGTGTGTTTTTTAACTCGCATTTCTTTTTTTATTGTTTTGTCTGTGTCTGTCTGTCTGTCTGTCTGTCTGTCTTCTCTCTCTCTCTCTCTCTCTCTCTCTCTCTCTCTCTCTCTCTCTCTCTCTTCTCTTTCTCTGTCTGTCTGTCTGTCTTGGTTATGTTGTTGTTGCTCTTGTAGGGTGTTTTTTTAAACTAGCATTTCTTTTTTTATTGTTTTGTTTTTGACAAGTTTGACAAGTAAACAGCACCCAAAAAGACCCCCCCCCCCCCCCCTCTCTTCTCACCTCCCACCCTATTTCGCTTTTATTTTAAAGCCTACATAACGGCAACAAAGGCGACCAGTGACTCGTGTGTTTGGAGACGGTCACAGAGAAGGGAGGGATTTTCAGCAGCACAGTACGGACTAAGACCTGAGCTTTAAGCCTGTTTGGGTATGGATGTGTAGGGCTTAAAGCCAGAATCCCACATGAAACTGAAGAGTGGCGATAGCTTGTTGGCAATTAGCTCGAAGGCTTGCCTTTGTAATTCGATAATTCTCTTTCTGTTGCTGGGGGAGGGGGATGGGAGGGGGGGGGGGGTGGAGGCAGTGATTTGGTAGCGTTTTGTGGTGTATTGGGGTTCTTTTGGGGGAGGGGTGGGATGGGGGTGGGGGGTCTGTGCTTTTTTAGCGTTTGTGGTGTATTGTTTTCGTTGTTACTGATGGTGGTGGAATGGGGTTTGGGGGGAGGGGTGGGGGAGGAGTTTATGCTTTGCTAGTGGTTATGGTGTATTGTTTTCGTTATAACTGGTGGTGCTAGGATGGGTGTTTTGCGGAGGAATGGTGGGGGGAGGTGAGAAGTATCTGTTTTTGTTTTTGTTTGCTTATGTTTGGTTGTGGGTTTTTTAAAAAATTTAATCTGGATTTTGGTTGGCCAGGGTGTTGGTATAAGGAACGACAATAGGGTTGGTTGTAAACTCTGTTTTCATCTGTGTATAGTTGCACAGTTGTAACCTGATTTTTAAAAATCTTATGAATTGACCTGCAGCCCCGGTATGGCCTCTGTGGTCGGCGCGGCTATAAAGAACACCATTGGATTGGGTTGGATTTGGCTTTGCTCTTTCGTTGAAGAAAAGATATGATTCCATTTTACATTTCTTGCACGGGAAAATGTTTAAACATTTACAAAAGAAATGTAATTTATAGATAATTATAGAAATAGTGTATCAATGAACAGTTTTAAACCAAGGAGAAATCACTGATTTGGAACGACTACTTTATCAGTGAAATAGTTTTACCAAAAAAACTCCCCTCTCTATGTAGAAATAATCCTCCAACACCACGTCATATTAATTTGCAAGAATGCCCACGTGCAAAAGTTCGACCAACTACTATTCCCGAAGTCAGAATACGGCTACCTTAATGGGGGAGGGGGGGGGGTTAAAAACGGCCGCATACGCAAGAAAAATCTCACCATTGGTGAACCTCAGAACTCTAGCTGAAGAACACAAAACCAAACAAAGAACCACCCCCCCCCAAAAAAAAAAGCAAACACCACCACCCCTAAAGCAACCTCCCCCCCCCAAAAAAAAAAGCAACCCCGAAAAAACAACAACAACAAAACCCCAACAACCTACTGATGATGAAGCTTGGGGTGTATGCTGGGCATGTTTGTGTTTTACAACTCCATTTTTCATTTCATTTTTCCCCATTTTATTTCATTTTATTCTTTTATATAACGAGGATAATGGAATAAGCTTTTATGTGCTCTTTAACGTCCAGTCCCCGTGTGTATGCGGTTTTGTAAATTCTGCCATCTGTTCCCACCGGTGCACAATGGCCTACTCTTACAAAAAGCGGAACAGGATTTAACGTGTGCGCAAGATGTTCTGCGTGCGTTCGCTCACGGGACTTCGATTTATAGTCTCATCCGAAGGACTTTTGGGGAGAGTGGAGTCTGCACTGATGTTAACTCCAGGGGAAAATGTCCCCTTAAACGGGAATCGAACCCGGGTCGTCAGATTGCTAGCGCAATATTCTAACCACTAGGCTATCCCATCCCCCCATCCCTACGTCCATCGATGAATGATCAAGATCTTAACGTGCATACTGGATCTTTGATAGGCTTGTAAGCCATACACAAAAGAGAGGGAAGTGGGGCGGGTTGAAGGGAGTAACGAAAAAATACGGATAAATCAGCGCTGAGTTCACCTTTGAAATCGTTTTGCGGAAATCTCTACCCCTTTCGATATTTATTCACCAAAGAGAGCGCTAGGATCCAAAAAAGCAGAGACTTTAGGACCACTAGGATTGAAAAGACAACGATCTGTCGTGTGTGTCTGTAGTTTGATTAACACACTTGCGGTGCTGTATCTCGTTTTGTTTTGTTTTCTTTTCTTTTTCTCTTCACTGTCTTTCTTTTTTTTCTTTCTTTCTTTCTATCTGTCTGTTGTCTTTCTTCTTTTTCTTTCTTCCCTTCTTCTTTTCCCCTCCTCTCCCTCCTCCTCTCTCTTCTCTTCTCTCTCTCTTCTTCTCTCTCTCTCTCTCTCTCTCTCTCTCTCTCTCTCTCTCTCTCTCTCTCTCTCTCTCCTCTCCTCTCCTCCCTCCCCCTCCTCCCTCCCTCCCTCCCTCCGGATAAGACTATAAACCGAGGTCCCGTGTGCGAACGCCCGCAGAACATCTTGCGCTCACGTTAAAACCCGTTCCACTTTTCGGAAGAGTAGGCCATTGTGTGCCGGCGGGAACGAATGACAAAATTTATATAACTGAACTGCATACACACGGAGACTGAATAGAAAAAAGCACATGAGTGCTTATTCCATTGTTCTCGAAATAAAAGAATCTCTCTCCCCCTCTCTCCTCTTCTTCTCTACTCCTCTCTCTCTCTCTCTCTCTCTCTCTCTCTCTCTCTCTCTCTCTCTCTCTCTCTCTCTCTTCTCTCTCTCTCTCTCTCTCTCTCCCTCTCTCTCTCTCTCTCTTCTCTCCTCTTCTCCCCCGTCTTCTCTCCTCTCTCTCTCCTCTCTCTTTACGCTCAGTTTTCCTTTTTCCTTTCGTTCCCCTCCCTCTCCCTCTCCTCTTCCACATCATTTCTTACGTGGTTAGTTTTGTTGATGGAGATAGCCCCCCCTCCCCTCTCTTCTCAGCTGTGTGTTTGTTATGGATAGTATGCTCACGTTGCTTTTGGGGTACTGATTGGATGACTGCTTGCTTTTTTGCGTTGTAGCATGAGAAACGGTTCAACCTTCACTTTTTGGTTTTCACGACAGAAATGATTCGTTTAGGTTCTGCATCACCACTAGTGACAAGCGTTGTGCATTTGAAACATTTCGTTCCACTCCTCGCGCAAAAGCACGCTCATACATGCACGTCTACACATACGCGCGTGCACACACACACGCACACGCTCGCGCGCGCGCGCGCATACACACACACTTGTATACACACTACGTACGAGGAGGGGAGGGGGAGGAGAGAGAGAGACAGAGACAGACAGACAGGCAGACAGACAGACAGACAGACAGACAGGTAGGCAGACATATTTTTGTTCACTTCGTGTTGTTTACAACCCTACCTACCTCAGAGGTTTCACCAGAGTTGTTTACCTAGAATGCAAGCGCTTTGATTTAAGATTTAGCGCCACAGAAATATGATGATGATGATGGTGATACCGATGATGATAAAGATGGTGGTGGTCGAAGTGATGATGATGATGATGATGATGGTGGTGATGATGATGGTGGTGGTGGTGGTGATGCTGCTGCTGCTGCTACTGATGATGATGATGATGGCGACGACGATGATGATGATAGTGATGATAATGCTCATGGACTGAGACTGGTGACTGTTGCATGTTGTCTTTTCAGCCGTACAACCAGCTGCCTTTACACATGGTGTGCGGGCGGATGGGAGCCTCTGTAGGCTCCGTGCAAGCCTTGCTGAGAGCCTCCGGGAAAGATGCCCGCCTCCTCAGAGACAAGGTAAGTCTGGTGCACACAGAACTTAACCAGTATTTATC
>CM054140.1:36668746-36683746 GCA_028751875.1 Rapana venosa
GGTGGTGATAGATGGGTGAGGTGGTGGTATTGGTGGGTGAGGTGGTGGGCGTGGGTGAGGTGGTGGTATTGGTGGGTGGGTGTGGGTGAGATAGTGGTATTGGTGGGTGAGGTGGTGGTAGGTGGGTGAGGAGGTGGTATTGGTGGGGGAGGTGGTGGTATTGGTGGGTGAGGTGGGGGTGGATGAGGTGGTGGTATTGGTGGGGGAGGTGGTGGTATTGGTGGGGGAGGTGGTGGTATTGGTGGGGGAGGTGGTGGTATTGGTGGGTGAGGGGGGTGGGTGAGGTGGGTGAGGTGGTGGTATTGGTGGGTGAGGTGGGGTGGTGAGGTGGGGTATTGGTGGGGGTGGGTGAGGTGGTGGTTATTGGTGGGTGAGGTGGGGGTGGGTGAGGTGGTGGTGGTGGGTGAGGTAGGGGTGGTTGTAGGTGAGGGGTGGTTTGGGTGAGGGGGTGGTATTGGTGGGTGAGGTGGGGGATTGGGTGAGGTGGTGGTTTGGTGGGTGGGTGAGGTGGTGATATTTGTGGGTGAGTGAGGTGGTTTGGGATTGGTGGGTGAGTGAGGTGGTGGTATTGGTGGGTGAGTGAGGTGGTGGTATTGGTGGGTAGGGGTGGGTGAGGTGGTGGTATTGGTGAGGGGAGTGTGGGTGAGGTCGGGATGAGTGAGGTGGGGGTATTGGTGGGGATGGGTAAGGTGGGGGTATTGGTGGGTGAGGTGGGGTATTGGTGGGTGAGGTGGGGATGGGTGAGGTCGGGGTATTTGTGGGGATGGGTGAGGTGGGGGTACTGGTGGGTGAGTTGGGGTTTTGGTGGGTGAGGTAGAGATTGTGGTAGGTGAGGTGGTAGTATTGGTGAGTGAGGTGGGGGTTGGTGATGGTGGTAGTATTGGTGAGTGAGATGGAGGTGGGGGTTGGTGAGGTGGTAGATATGGTGAGTGAGATGGACGTGGGGGTTGGTGAGGTGGTAGTATTGGTGAGTGAGATGGACATGGGGGTTGGTTAGGTGGTAGTATTGGGGGTGGGTGAGGTGGTGGTATTGGTGGGTGAGGTGGAGGAGGTGGTGATAGGTGAGGTGGAGGTGGTGGCATGTGTGGGTGAGGTGGTGGTATTGGTGGGTGGGTTAAGGTGGTGGTATTGGTGGGTGAGGTGGAGGTGGTGGCATTGATGGGTGTGGGTGAGGTGGAGGTATTGGTGGGTGAGGTGGTGGTATTGGTGGGTGAGGTGGAGGTAATGGTTGGTGAGGTGGGGGTGGGTGAGGTGATGGTAATGGTGGGTGTGGTGGTTTGGGTGGATGAGGTGTGGTATTGGTGGGTGAGGTGGTGGTATTGGTGGGTGAGGTGGTGTATTGGTGGGTGAGGTGGTGGTATTGGTGGGTGAGGTGGAGGTATTGGTGTGTGAGGTAGTGGTATTGGTGGGTGAGGTGGTGGTATTGGTGGGTGAGATGGAGGTATTGGTGGGTGTGAGGTGGTGGTATTGGTGGGTGAGGTGGTGGTATTGGTGGGTGAGGTGGTGGTATTGGTGGGTGAGGTGGAGGTATTGGTGGTGGTATTGGTGGGTGAGGTGGAGGTTTTGGTGGGGTTGGGTGAGGTGAGGTATTGGTGGGCGAGGTGAGATGGTGGTGGTGGGTGAGATGAGGTATTGGTGGGTGAGGTGGGGGTGGGTGAGGTGGTGGTATTGGTGGGTGAGGTGGAGGTATTGGTGGTGGTATTGGTGGGTGAGGTGGAGGTTTTGGTGGGGTTGGGTGAGGTGAGGTATTGGTGGGCGAGGTGAGATGGTGGTGGTGGGTGAGATGAGGTATTGGTGGGTGAGGTGGGGGTGGGTGAGGGTGGTGGTAATGGTGGGTGAGGTGGTGGTATTGGTGGTTGAGGTGGGGGTGGGTGATGTGGGGGTGGGTGAGGTGGTGGTAATGGTGGGTGAGGTGGTGGTATTGGTGGTTGAGGTGGGGGTGGGTGAGGTGGGGGTGGGTGAGGTGGGGGTGGGTGAGGTGGTGGTGTTGGTGGGTGAGGTGGTGGTATTGGTGGGTGTGGTGGTGGTGGTATTGGTGGGTGTGGATGTGGTATTGGTGGGTGTGGTGGTGGTATTGGTGGGTGTGCTGGTATTGGTGGGTGTGGAGGTGGTATTGGTGGGTGTGGTGGTGGTATTGGTGGGGTGTGCTGGTATTGGTGGGTGTGGTGGTGGTATTGGTGGGTGAGGTGGTGGTATTGGTGGGTGAGGTGGAGGTATTGGTGGGTGAGGTGGAGGTATTGGTGGGGTTGTGGTGATGGAAATGGTGGGTGGGTGATGGTATGGTGGTTGGGGTGGGTGAAGTGGTATTGGTGGAGGTGGGGTGTGGTGGTGGGTTGGGGTGAGGTGGTGGTATTGGTGGGGATGGGTGAGGTGGTGGGTGAGGTGGTGGGGATTGGTGAGGTGGTGGGGGGTGGGTGAGGTGGTAGTATTGGTGGGTGAGGTGTGGGGATGAATGAGGTAGTAGTATTTGTGGGTGAGGTGGTGGGTATGAATGAGGTAGTGGCATTGGTGGGTGAGGTGGTGGGGGTTGGTGTGGTGGTGGGGTGGGTGGGTGGTTGGGGTGGGTGAAGTGGTGGTATTGGTGGGTGAGGTGGTGGGGAAGAATGAGGTAGTAGTATTGGTGGGTGAGGTGGTGGGGGTGGGTGAGGTGGTGGGGAAGAATGAGGTAGTTAGTATTGGTGGGTGAGGTGGTGGGGAAGAATGAGGTAGTAGTATTGGTGGGTGAGGTGGTGGGGAAGAATGAGGTAGTAGTATTGGTGGGTGAGGTGGTGGGGAAGAATGAGGTAGTAGTATTGGTGGGTGAGGTGGTGGGGAAGAATGAGGTAGTAGTATTGGTGGGTGAGGTGGTGGGGGTGGGTGAGGTGGTGGTATTAGTGGGTGAGGTGATGGGGATGAATGAGGTAATAGTATTGGTGGGTGAGGTGGTGGGGATGCGTGCGATGGTGGGGTGGGTGAGGTGGTGGGTTGGTGACGTGGGGGTGGGTGAGGTGGTGGGTTGGTGACGTGGGGGTGGGTGAGGTGGTGGGGGTGGGTGAGGTGGTGGGTGGGGAGGGTGAGGTGGGGGGGGGTGCGTGAGGGGAGTGGGGGGTGAGGTTTTGGGGATGGGTGAGGTGGTGATGGGTGGTGAGTAAGGTGGTGGTGGTGGGGATTGATGAGGTGATGGAGGTGGTGGTGATATTGGTTTGGATTAGGTGGTGATGATTGTGTTGGTGTGCAAGGGGAGGGGGGGGGGGGTTGAGGTGATGGTGGTTGATGTGGTGGTATTGGTAGTAGTGGTGTTGGTGGTGTGTATATGTGTGTGTGTGTTCCAAATAAATTATGTATAGACAATAATTATTGTGTGTGTGTATTTCAGGAAGGGGCTATCTGTTTGCACCCAGCGGCCATGAGGGGGCACGTGGCTGTCATCAAAGCGTTGTTACAGAAAGGAGCGGCTGTGGACGCCAAAACCAAGGTCAGCTGCACTCTTGTCACTAGCGGTTTATCAGCACTAAGGAGTAGTGCATGTGCACCTGTATTAACGGTGCATTTGTAGTCAGCCTACGTGATTTTACGTCAGTTATTTTGTTTTAATCAAAGGCATATTGAATGATCCAATAAAAAAAAGATTATCAGTTTTCTCCTCTTCTTCATCTACATTTTCTTCTTTCCTTTTTTTCTCCTCCGCTTCCTCCTCATCTCTTCTCTTCCCTCTCCTCCTCTCTCTTCTCTCCCTTCTCCTCTTTGCACTTTCACTCTCCTCTCCGACATTCTCCCCCTCTCCCCTTTTCCTCCCATCTCCCTCTCCTCTTCTCTCTCCCCCTCTCCTCTCTCACCTCATTCTCCTCATGTCTCCCTTCCTCCTCTCCTGTCTCTCCTCTTCTCTCCCCTCTCCTCTTCTTCCCCCTCTCCCCCTATATTTCTTCCTCTTCCCCTCTCTCCTCTTCCTCCTCTCCCCCTCTCCTCCTTTCTCCCTCTCCTCCCTTTTTACTTCTCCTCCGCTCTCCCCTCCTCTCCTCTCCCCCTCATGTCCTTCCTCTCCTCCTCTCTCCCCTCTCCTCTCCCCTCCTCGCTCTCTCCCTTCCTCTCTTCCAGCTCCCTCTTCTCCCCTCTCCTCTCTCTTTCCTCTCTCCACTCTTCTTTCTCCTTTTCCTCTCGGTCCTTCTCCTCCTCTTCTTCCCTCTCCCTCTCCTCCGCTCTCTCCTCCCCTCCTCTCTCCTCCTCTCCTTCCTCTCCTCCTCTCTCCCTCCCCTCTCTCTTCCCGCTCCTCTCTTCTCCTCTCCCCCCTCTCCTCCTCTCTACTCTTCTTTCTCCTTTCCTCCTCGCTCCCTCTCCTCCTCTCTTCCCGTCCCCCTTTCTCCCCTCCCCTCTCCCCTCTGTCCCGTCTCCTATCTCCATCTATCTCCTCTCCTCTCTCTCTGGCATCTCCTCCTCCTCTTCTTTTTGTTCTTACTGATTGACTGATTGTGTGACGATGTTGACTGTGGCAGAGTGGGTACACAGCCTTGCACTTGGCGGTGGAGCACTGCAAACCTCAGGTGGTTCAAATCCTTCTGGGATACGGGGCCCAGATTGACCTCAAGGGTGGACCGGTCAGTTCTGAGCACTTTCAGTCTTTTTTGTATTTTCGTTTTCGTTTCGTTTGTGTGTTTGTTGTTGTTGGTTTGTTGTTGTTGGTTTGTTGTTGTTGGGTGTTGTTTTTTGTTGTTGTTGTTGGGTTTGTTTTTTTTGGGGGGGAGGGGTTGTAGTTTTGCTTTTATCAGGGCAAGGGTGGGGGTGGGGCGGTGTTTTTATATATTTTAAATTTCACCTTTTTAAAAATTGTAACAGTTTCATTTTTTGGTTTGGTTTCTCACTGCGTTGTCGCGTGGTTTGTTTGTTTGTTTGGTTGGTCGTTTGTTGTTTGTGTTGTTATCTACTCATTCATTTTGATTGTGTTGCGCTTTTTAAAAAAACAACAACTTTGTCTCTGTTTCCCTGTGTCTGTCTATGTCTGTGTGTCTGTCTCTGTCTCTGTCTCTCTCTCTCTCTCTCTCTCTCTCTCTCTCTCTCTCTCTCTCTCTCTGTATGCGTGCATGTAGTGAGTGTGCTTCTGGCTTTCTTTCTGTCCGTCTGTCCATCTTCCTGTCTCTGTGTCTGTGTTTCTGTCTATCTATGTTACCTGTGTCTCTATCATCATCTAGTGCGTGTGTGCTATGTATCTGTCTGTGTTTCTGTGTATCTGTGTCTGTATCATCATCATGTATCTATGTGTGTGCTGTGTGGCAGAACAACGAGACTCCCTTACACATAGCAGCGCGGACTCAGGAGGGGGAGAAGTGTGCAGAGATGCTCCTCAAGAGTGGCGCCAACGTCAACGCCACCAAAGAGGTAGGCAGGACACTGAGGGTGCCAGTTCGGGGGAGGGGGGTGGGGGTTGTTGTGTGTGTGTGTGGGGGAGGGGGGGTTGTGGGGGGGGGAGGATGCGGGTGGAGTGGGGGTAGTTGTGGGGTAGAGTGGGTTGGGGTGGGTAGTGTGGAGTGGGGGCATCAGTGGCGCCAACGTCAACGCCACCAAGGAGGTAGGCACAGGACACTGAGGGTGCCAGTTCGGGGGTGTGGGGTGGGTTGTGGGGTGGGATAGGTGGTGATGGGTTGTGGGGTGGGGTGGGTTGGGGTGGGTAGTGTGGAGTGGGGGGTGATCAGTGGCGCCAACGCCAACAGCTACCAAAGAGATGGGATGTTTAGAAAGCCATTAAGGTTGGATGATATAGAGCGGCGTGGTTCGGTGTAGGGTGAGGTGTATGTGCAAGGTTTGATAATGGTGTGGTACTGTGTGGTGTGGTGTGGTGTCAGAAAAGGTGTGGAGGTGCGGTGTGGTGTGGTGTGGTGTGATAAGATACTGTGCAGTGCTACATGAAATGGTGTGGTGTGGTGTGATAATTATGATGGTGTGCTGGGTGAGGTTTAGTGTAGTGTGGTGTGGTATGATGTGGTGTGATGTAATGTGGTATGGTGTGGTGTTTGTGATGTGGTGTGATGTAATGTGGTGTGATGTAATGTGGTGTGATGTGATGTAATGTGGTATGGTGTGATGTGGTATGGGGGTATGGTGCAGTGTGGTGCGATGTGAAATGGTGCGGTGCAGTGCGGTGAGGTATAGTGTGGTGCGGTAAGGTGCAGTGCAATGCGGTGCAGTGCAGTGTGGTAAGGTGCGGTGACTACAATATTGATGTACACTATGTTGCCCAGAACGGAGAGAGTCCACTGCACGTGGCGGCGCGCTGTGGTCAGCTCAACATGATCCCGGCACTGCTGGACGAAGGGGCTGACCCCATGCAGGTCTCCAAGGTTTGTACAGACCCTCCGTTGTGTTGTGTTGTGGTGTTTTGTGATGTATGGTACTGTATTGTGTTGTGTTAGATTGTACTGTGTTGTGTTGTGTTGCATTGTACTGTGTTGTGTTGTATTGCATTGTATTGTACTGTATTGTGATGCTTTGCATTGTATTGTTAATTGTTGTTAATTAATATCGAGGATAATGGAATAAGCACTTGTATGCTTATTTTTACATCCAGTCCCGGTATGTATGCGGTTTTGTAAATTCTGTCATTGTGTCCCACCGGCACACAATGGCCTACTTTTACGAAAAGCAGGACAGGATTTAACGTGTGCGCAAGATATTCTGCGTGCGTTCGCACACGGGGCCTCGGTTTTTAGTCTCATCCGAAAGACTTTTGGGGAGATTGGAGTCTGCACTAATGTTAACTCCAGGGGAAAATATCCCCTTGAACGGGAATCGAACCCGGGTCGTCAGATTGTGAGCGCAATGTTCCAACCACTAGGCTATCCCGTAATGTATTGTATAACTTATTACCTTCCGTCACAGCAGATTTCTTTGCGTGAAAATTCGGGCTGCTCTTCCCTGGGGAGACCGCATCAACACAAGAGCATCGCTACCCCTTTTTTAAAATAATTTTTTGAGTTCCTGTCAGCATATTATGTATTTGCTTCCCTTTGAGAGTGGCCTTTTTCTCCAGAAATTTGCCAAATATCTTGTGCTTATGAATACCGAGATTCAACCAATCCACTGTTGGCCGTCACTCTTTCTCTGTTTCTGGCCCATGGATCTGGAATGACCTCCCTTTCTCCCTTCGCTAAAAGCCTACTTATGACACTTTTAAATCCAGCCTCAAGACATATTTATTCCAAATCTGATCTTCCCCCTCTTGTTTCATCTTAAATCTATCCCTGCCTAAAACAGCCAAACTCCCATCACCCTGCCTGCCAAAGTGTATAATCTTGGTGTGTGTGTGTGTGTGTGTGTGTGTGTGTGTGTGTATGTGTGTGTGTCTGTCTGTGTGTGTGTGTGTGTGTCTGTCTGTGTGTCTCTGTGTGTGTGTGTGTGTGTGTGTGTGTGTGTGTGTGTGTGTGTGTGTGTGTGTGTGTGTGTGTGTGTGTGTGTGAGCAGAACGGAGAGACCCCTGTGCACGTGGCGGTGAGGTTCTGTCACCTGCAGGTGATGAAGACGCTCCTCTCCTACGTCTCCCACAACAAGTCCCACCTGGATGCCGCCATGCTCGTCAACCAGGCCAACTACGTCAGTGCTTATTTCATCCGTCTGTCTGTCTGTCTATCTGTCTCATTGTCTGTCCGTCTATCTGTCTGCCTGTCTGTCTGTCTGTCTCGTTGGTTGGCTGGTTTTCTGCCTGTCTTGCCTCTGGTGTCTTCCACAACAAGTCCTACTTGGATACCGCCACTATCGTCAACCAGGCCAACTACGTCAGTTGCTATTTTGTCTGTCTGTCCGTCTGTCTGACTGTCTGTCTGCCTGTCTGTCTGTCTCTCTGTCTGTCCGTCTGTCTCGTTGGCTGGCTGGTTTTCTGCCTGTCTTGTCTCTGGTGTCTTCCACAAGAAGTCCTACTTGGACGCCGCCACGTTCGTCAACCAGGCCAATTATGTCAGTTGTTATTTTGTCTGTCTGTTCGTCTGTCTGTCTCATTGTCTGTCCGTCTGTCTCTCTGTCTCGTGGGCTGGCTGCCTGTCTGGCTGGCCTATGTCTTCCAAAACAAGTCCTGCCTGGATGCCCCCACGTTAGTCAACACGGCCAATTATGTTAGTGGTTTCTGTTTGTCTGTCTGACTGTCTGTCCCAGTTGTCTATTTGTCTGTCTGACTGTCTGTCTGTCTGTCTGTCTCGTGGGCTGGCTGGCTGGCTAGTTGCCCTTCTGTCTCCGACTTGTGTCACCTAAAGCAAGCCCCCACGTGGAATGCTGCCACGTTTGTCAACAAGGCCAGTTACGTTAGCGGTTTGTGTCTGTCTGTCCCAGTTGTCTGTTTGTCTGTCTGTCTGTGTGCATGGTTGTCTCCCTGGCCGGCCGGTTGGCTGGCTGGCTTTTGTTTCTCACAGCAAACCACTCTTGGATGTTGCCATGCTCGTCAACTGTGCCATTTACGTTAGAGGTATTTTGTCTGTCTGTTTGTCTATGTGTATGTCTTTCTGTATCTCTGTCTCTGTGTGTATGTCTGTCTCTCTGTCTGTCTCTCTGTCTCTGTTTGCCTGTCTGACTCTTTGTCTGTCTGTCTATCAATGTGTCTGTCTGTCTGTAATCTCTGTCTTTCCACCAATGTGTCTGTCTGTCCGTAATTCTGTCTGCTTGTCTATGTGTCTGTCTGTCTGGCATGTCTCCCACAGCGAGTTCCACCTAGATGCAGTATTGCTCGTCAGCCAGGCAAAGTCTGTCAGTGGTTGTTTGTCTGTCTGTCTGTCTGTCTGTCTGTTTACCTGCCCGCATGATGGATGTTTGTGAGTCTATCTGTATGTGTGTGTGTCTGCCAGCCTGTCTGTCTGTCTGTCTGTGTACTTGTCGGTTTGTCTGCATGTCAAGACATGTCTCTAACAGAACCCCCCCCCCCCCTCCCCCAGGATGCTGCCAAGCCTGTCAAACCAGGCCAGTTTCGTTTGTGTTTTTTGTTTGTTTGTACAAATGTTAGTTTTTCTGTCTACAGGTCTGTCTGTCCGCCAGTCTTTCTGTCTGTCTGTCTGCCTGTCTGACTTCTGTCTTGCACTGGAAGTCACACTTGTATGAAGCCATGCCTTGCCTTGCCATACCTTGCTATGCCTTTCCATGCCTGACCATACCTTGCTATGCCTTGCCATGCCTGACCATGCCTTGCTATGCCTTGCCAAGCCTTGCCATGCCTTGTTATCCCTTGCTTTGCCGTACCATGCCATGCCTTGTCATACTATGCCTTACCATGCCTGACCATGCCTTTCCATGCTTTACCATGCCTTGCTATGCCTTACTATACCTTGCTATGCCTTACTATACCTTGCTATGCCTTACTATACCTTGCTATGCCTTACTATACCTTGCTATGCCTTGCCATGCCTTGCCATGCCTTACTATACCTTGCCATGCTTTACCATGCCTTGCTATGCCTTACTATACCTTGCTATGCCTTACTATACCTTTTATGCCTTGCTATGCCTCACCACGTCTTGCTATGCCTTACCATGCCTTGCTATGCCTTACTATACCTTGCCATGCTTTACCATGCCTTGCTATGCCTTACTATACCTTGCCATGCTTTACCATGTCTTGCTATGCCTTACTATACCTTGGTATGCCTTACTATACCTTGCTATGCCTTACCATTCCTTGCTATGCCTTGCCATGCCTTGCTATGCCTTACCATGCCTTGCTATGCCTTACCATGCCTTGCTATGCTTTCCCAAACCTTGCTATGCCTTGCCATGCCTTACCATGCCTTGCCATGCCTTACCATGCCTTACTATGCCTTGCCATGCTCTTACTATGCCTTGCCATGCCTTACCATGCCTTGCCATGCCTTGCTATGCCTTTCCATGCCTTACTATGCCTTGCCATGCCTTGCCATGTCTTACTATGCCTTGCCATGCCTTGCCATACCTTACCATGCCTTGCCAAGCCTTGCCATTCCTTGCCATACCTTGCCACGCTCATCAGCCCTCCTTCTGTATGATGCTGTGGGCAGGAAGGGGAGACCCCTGTTCACCTGGCGGCGGTGCTGTCTCAACCGCAGGCCCACGATGAGTTTGAGGACACGGACATTATCAATTACCTGCTGGACTTTCAGGGAGACCTCAACATGCAGACCAAACTGGTCAGTAGTGCGATACGTTTGGGTATTTTTTTAGAATACATTTTTTTGTTTACATAAGTTTCGCACGCACGCGCGCGCGCGCACGCGTGTGTGTATGTGTGTGTGTGTATGTGTGTGTGTGTGTGTGATATTTTCAGGTGAACGCCTTATTTGCAGCTTGTGATGTTTGACTTTTTGAAAAAAAAATGATTGAGAGACGAAAAAGAGCTTATGAACCTCAATGTTCGTTCTCTAGATCTTACGTCTTTTCACTATCAGTGATATTAGACCACAATGTGCGAATGAGTGTGTGTGTGCCGAGTATGTATGCGTGCACGTGCATGTGTGTGTTTGTGTGTGTTTGTGCGTGAGTGTTTGTGCGTGCGCTCGTACATATGTAATGTGGGGGTTTTTTTAAAATAATTTATTATGTCTCTTTATGTGCACACGCACACAAAATAGTGCACCACATACACGCCTGAAACAACGATCATAACAGACAGAACACGTGCGTTACATTTTCAGCAAAATTGGTAAATGCCTGTGTGGTGAGAATATCACTAATACTCAGATACTTTTTGACTGCCAGAGTGTAAAACCTTTCATGCCCCATTTTTCTGAAAACTCCCTCACCAGCATATTCAGTAATCTAAAACTGGCATTTGAAATTGTGAAAGGTCTTTGTCACAGTCTTATAGGACATTTGTTATAGTTACATTAACGTTAATGACTTGTTTTTTGTTTGTTTGTTGGTTGTTTTTGTTTGTTTTTGTGTTGTTTTTTAAAATTCCTGTTGCATTTCCAAGTTTTTTTTCGAGATTATTATTTTTTTAACAACACATCTACATCTCCCGTTTTTGTTTTGTTTTGTTTTTTGTTTTTTGGTGGATGGGGTTGGGGGGGGGGGGGGGCGTCTAATATCACTAAAAGTGAACAGACGTAAAAGTGAAGTCAACAACAACGTGCGTTACCTGGTTTCCCGCAGACCACAGAAACGCCGCTACATTATTGTGCACGTGCCGGTAACGTGAACATCATGCTGGAGATGGTGAGACACATCAAGGCCTCTGGACTCCAGGGCGTCATCAACCGACAGGACAAGGTGAGGGAAAGGGTTACGGGGCTCTGACAGTATGTGTGTGGGGGTGGGGGGTGGGGTGGGAAGGGGGAGGGAGAGAGGCAGTGTGTGTGTGTGTTGAGGGAGGGGGGTGCAATGCTTGTGTGATGGTGGGGGGGGGGGGGGTTAGGGTGTGGGATGTGAACATCATGGTGAGACGCATCAAGACTTCTGGTAGACACAGGTTATTAACTTGGTCTTGCTGTAAATAATGGTGGTGGTGGTGATGATAATTGTGGCGATGATGACGGTGATGATGACGACGACGACGACCACGATGGTGATGATGACGACTTACGATGGTGGTGACGATGTTGACGACGACGACTGTGATGATGATGATGATGACAATGATGATACTGACGATGACGATGTCTGACAGAACGGACAGTCCCCTCTGCTGGTGGCCAGTGAGCACGGTCATCATCAGATTGTGAAGATTTTACTGCAGCATCATGCCCGTGTAGACGTCTTTGACGAGGTACGCTGCTCTCTGTCTGTCTGTCTGTCTGTCCCTCTGTCCGTCTGTCTGCTGCTCCGTCCGTCTGGCTTTGCTGGCTGTCTGGCTCGCTGCTTTTCATACTGCTGAGCGTGTTAGTTTGTTGTGTCTGTCTTTAACTGTCTGTCTATCTGTACGCTGCGTGTGTTATTGTCTGTGTTTGTCTGTCTTAAGCTGTTTATCCTGCCTGTAGGCCTGATTGTCTGTTAGCGTGTTTGTGTCTGTTGTGTGTCTGTCTTTAAAGCTTGTCTGTCTATCTCTGCTGTACGCCTGATGCTGTCTGCGTTGTCTGTGTCTGTGTGTCTGTCTGTCTTTAAAGCTTGTTGTCTATCTGCCTGCCTGTACGCCGACTGTCTGTCTGCTGTTTGTCTGTGTCTGTTGTGTGTCTGTCTTTCTTTAAAGCTTGTCTGTCTATCTGCCTGCCTGTACTGTGGCTGCGTTGTCTTGTCTATTCGCTGTTGTTTTCTAACTTGTGTCTGTGCGCTGTCTGTCTGTTGCTGTGTAAAGTTTCTCTGTTTTTTCTTTGAGCTGTCTATCTGCCTGCCTGTACGCCGACTGTCTGCTGTTTGTTGTTGGGTGTGTTTTGTCTTCCTTCTAAGGCTGTTTGTCTATTGCCTGCCTGTCCTGGTCTGCTGTCTGATGTGTATGTGTCTGTGTCTGAACATACAGACTGGTTTTAAAACGCTATCTCATGCCTGTAGCTTGACATCTTCTGCTGTATATGTGTCTGTGTGTGTTTTTTTCTGTCTGTTCATATCTTGTAGAAGCTGTCATGTACTAATTCCAGTCTTACGACGACTTACTGTTTTGCTGGCTTTTGCATACATGCTGGGTTTCGGCCTACTCCATCCATCCATCCGTCCAAAACGCATACATGTTCGCAAAGCACTACACGAAACGAGATAAACAATCTTATATTCAAATTAGTGAGATTGAAACAATGAATTTCTGCACAAGGTAAAACTATTCGTGAGTTGTTGTTTTTTTTCCCTTTACTGTTGGACAAAATTACAAATGATCTGTTATCTGACAAATTCAGTTTAGTCAGAAACAACTGTGTTTGAGCTTTACAAGCATAATCGAGAAACAACAACACACACACACACACACACGACCCCACCACAACACACACACACCCGCGCGCGCGCACGCACGCACGCAGCACGTACGACGCGCGCGCACGCACGCACGCATACACACACACACATCTCCAAAGTGCTTCAGCAGTTGGGAGAATAAAATAAAACTCAAAAATCCAAACAAACTAATCGATGCGTCATTTAGTATAATTCTGATGTAAACACAAACATTCTTGTGAGAGAAAAAAACCCAAACAAAAGAAGATGATGACAATGAAAATGGTGATTAACGAGAACGAACAAACGACATACAAGTGAAGATGAATACGACAACAAAACAGATGATAACGAGGACGACGACGACAGCAATAACGATATCAAGGATGCTAAGACAGAGAACACGGCAGTGAAAACTTAAAACCAACGACAAAAATGATTCGACCATAACAAAACTCAACAACAAACAAAAAAATGAAGATGAGGATGACGACAAAGTCGAGGATAACGACAATAATAAATTTTTAATAAAATAAACAATATCTACATCACGGCACGGGATAGCTCAGTGGTCAGAGCACTCGCTTTTCCCCAGCTTAAGTTAACCAACGTCGAGCGTGGTTACCAAATGCATGGGTGACCGTTCGCGCGCCTTGGCTTCAGTACAGTTCCTCCAGTTCACCCAGCTGTAAATGGGTACCTGCCCTCTTTAGGGTCAGGGAAGGTAAAGCAGCAAGGGAGAGAGGAGATGGGCGCCGCCCTCAATATGCTGGCCCCCCTAGAGAAGTTGAGGTCCCTGACGCCTGGCTCCCCTAAGGCCTTGTAGGTTATGGGACTCCTTTACCTTTACCTTTTTAGAGAAGTTGAGGTCCCTGACGCCTGGCTCCCCTAAGACCTTATAGGTTATGGGACACCTTTACCTTTTCCTTAGAGAAGTGAGGTCTCTGACGCCTCGCTCCCCTATGACCTTATAGGTTATGGGACACCTTTACCTTTACCTTTTTAGAGAAGTTGAGGTCTCTGACGCCTGGCTCCCTTACGATCTTGTAGGTTATGGGACACCTTTACCTTTACCTTAGAGAAGTTGAGGTCCCTGACGCCTGGCTCCCCTAACGACCTTGTAGGTGATGGGACCCTTGACCTTTACACTTAGAGAATAGGTCCATGACCCTGCTCCCTGCCTGTAGAGGACCGTACCACCGAGCAGTGGTCCTGACCCGGCTCCCCTACGACCTTAGGTGGCACAAGCTTTACGTCAAGCCAATGTGCCAAACGCACGAGGTTGGTCGCCCTTTGCAACCTCGGGGTGTCGCCCACTCGGAGCTACAACTCCATCGTCAAGCTGCTGCTGGAGACGCACGGAGCCTCCATCGACGCCTGTTCTTTGGTAAGACTTCTCTTTGTTGTTGTTGCTTTTTGTTTGTTTGTTTGGTGGTGGGTTTTTAAATTTTGCCTCCTCCTCCTCCTCCCTTCCTCTTCTCCTCATCCCTCCCCCTCCTCCTGCTCCTCTCCTTCTCTCTTCTGTTCTCTCTCTCTTCTTCTTCTTCTTCTTCTTCTTCTCATCATCATCATCATCATCATCATCTTCTTCTTCTTCTTCTTCTTCTTCTTCTTCTTCTTCTCTCATCATCATCATCATCATCATCATCATCATCATCTTCTTCTTCTTCTTCGTCTCTTCTTCTTCTTCTTCTTTCTTCGTCGTCGTCGTCGTCGAACGGTCAACAGCAACTACTGATTGTCTGTCAATGATGAGCGAAAATGCGTTGCGCTGCCGTTAAGCGCCTGACAAGTCAGGCCCTGGCGCATCGACTCCGGCGTGGGAGAGAATTGTTATTTTATGTCTTTCTAAAAAATAAAAAAAAGGTAGGAGAATGGACCAAGAAGGCAGAAAGTAGACAAGAAGGAGGCGACAAGAAGAAAAGGAACAAGGCGAAGTCCAAGAGAGGGATAGAAAAGAGGAAATTTGTAGCACAGGATTTCCAGAAGGTGGAGATGCTGTTTATACTGACAGACCCCTGGTATCCCCACGGGGGATCCATAGTCTGTTTACATGTGATGGGGTTTTTTTGTATGGGATTTTTGTGCGTGGGGGGTGGGGGGGGGTTGGTTGGTTTCCCCTTTTTCCCTTTCTTGCTTCTATCGGTGAGAGTGTCAAAGTTAATTTGAGCTTGTGCTGACCTGAAGAGTGGATGACCCACTAAAACAAACGTAAAACAAAACTTCA
>CM054140.1:36686246-36726246 GCA_028751875.1 Rapana venosa
CCCTCTCTCTCCCTCTCTCCCTCTCTCTCCCCCCCCCCTCTCTCTCCCCCCTCTCTCTCTCTCCCCCCCCCTCTCTCTCTCTCCCCCCCCCTCTCTCTCTCTGTGCGTTCCTCAGCTACAGTTCAGATGCTCAAATTTTGCGCATCAGACCGCTTGCTCACAATTAATTAAAAACATTAGTATTCAGACTTTGATGATGATCAAACTGATTGATTGATTGATTGATTAATTGACCTTGGATGATTAGATGGATTGACTGATTGATTGATGGATGGATTGGTTGCTTGATTGTCACAGCGGGGTCAGACCCCCCTCCACCTGGCGGCAGGGAACGATCACTCAGATGTGGTCAAACTCTTCCTCAAACATCGCCCCGAGCTGGTCACCATGGCCAACACGGTACGTCACTCCTCCCAGCAGTGTCACCAGTCCTCTCCCTTTAACACTCTTATTCTTTTCTCTGACTTGGACGAGTTTGGGAAAGGTCTTTATTTTGAGCACTGTCATTGTTTTAAAATAAAAACCTGGATGTTGCTTAAAACATGGTTGATGAATGACAGAAAGAGATTTACTGCTGTGCCTTGTTATTCTGATTATTTGTGTTTTTCATACTAGCAATAGATTTAAGAAAGGCGTTCGTCGCTTTTTGTGTGGCAATGAACATAAGTATATCGAATGTTAGTGATAAAATGTGAATGAGAAATGCCTGCCATTATCTGCAAACATTGGCTATTCTTCCTTTTATTCTTAGTTTTGTGTAAATCAATGATTTGTACTCTACATAAAAATAATATGAGGTCTTTTAAATGTATGAAGGTGGTATGCTGACATTTTGTTTTTTGGCTACCATTTTTATTTTCACTTTTATTTCTTTTCTTTTGAGTAGAAATTTCTCTCGCTTTTCATATTTACTGCAATGTATTGGAATTAAAGTAGGGCTTTTTTGTAAACATATATTTTCATCTTTTCTATGCTATAACTTTTTCTTTCTCTCTCTGTGTGATACTTGTATTTGTCCCTTTATACATCTTTTCTACTCTCTTCTTCCTGGTCTGCGAATTTATCTCATGCACTCGATTCATTGATTGTCTACTTTCTGCCTGATGGGTCTTGCGCCACTGGTTTTTCCTTTCCTTTCTCCTTCGTGCTGTTCTTCTGCCTTGGATTCCAACAGTCATTTTTCTTCACGCAAAACTGCAGGATCATTTTTTACTTGGAATAAACATTTAGTAGGCTGACTACACAAGGACACTAACTTTTGTCAGTTTCAAATGAGGGCTCAGAACTTGAAAGAGAATGCTTTCCAGTCGTTTTTCATGTTTATGAAAAGTTGGAATATGGATTTTTTTTATTTTTCTCAGCTGGAGTTCCGAGCTAGGTTCACCAATTGTGAAAGTTTGCGTGTGAGACAGTTTTCGCCCTCCATTAAGATAGCCACGTTTCGAGGTCAGGGATTATATCTAAAACACAACACAACAGTGCATGCGTTTTAAAAAAAAGAAGTCATCCTTTCCTACGTGCACTCATTGGCCTGCTCTTTTGAAAGGAAGGTCCGATGTCATTGGAGTCTTACTTCTGTTGGAATGAAAATGAAACTACATCAACAATCTTCCAAAATGTGAAAAGGATTTTAACGTGTGCGCAAGATGTTTTGCGTGCGTTCGCACACGGGACCTCGGTTTCAAGTCTCATCTAAAGGACTTTTTTGCGGAATGGAGTCGGCACTGATAATAACATCAGGGGCAAAATCTTCTAAAGCTGGAAGGTTGATATCAAACGTTAAGATTAATTTTTAAAAAATTGTGTGTACTGTTGTTTGAGATGAAAGTTGTTGTTCTTGTGTCTTGTGTATGAAATTATTTCTTTAAGTCACGTTTGACAATGAATGTTTATGTGAACAGTCTTATGTATGATTTGTTGTTTTGTCGACGTGTTATTCTCTATGTAGGATCGAGTGAGTATTATTACTATTATTGTCAATTCAGACGGTTTGGTCATTATTAGAATTAGATACGATATTTAGATAGTTTTGTTCAAAGAGTTTTGAACGCCAGTTTCAACTGAATTCACTCAGTTTACAATTCGTAGCTAGATATTGTTTTTTTTATTCCTTTTTCTTCGTTGCATGCATAGATAGTTTATTTTGTTTGGAATTAAGTTTTTAAGACAAAATTGGAGAGAAATTTGCAAGTGCTGTAGAACACTTTTTACGATCGTGCCTTATTAACCACGCACGCCTAGGAATGTTTATATCTTTGTTGCTGGTAAATATTGTTTGGTTTATGACTGAGTTGCTCAGTTTGGCACTGCCAATGACACATTATTTGTAAATCTTGTACTGTTCGTTTTGAAGACTTAGACCACAAAAAAAGATAGCGCGTGCATTTTAGTAAGGGTAGGGCTTTTCCCCTAATATGTCTCTTTGTTTTTATATTGTGCAAAGAAAATGTTGCTGGTACTACTCTCAAAATATCTAAATCGTTCGATTTTTATATACCCGTAGAAAAGTAACCTCACGTTCCAAAAACAAACAAAGAAAACCTTAAAGCAAAAACTTGCTACAAAATATTATGGCGCCGAAATATTTTCCAGTTTACCAGCATAACTCAGGAATACTTTAAAAACTGTTCCAAACAGAGAAAACGATACGTTGTCTTATGAAATTTAGATTGTTACTTTTGTTCTCAAATAATATTGTTACTTTGTTGTATTGAATGGTGCATGCGGTTTCAAACTGCTGGTCTGTGTTTTGGTGGTGGGCATTTTGTATAATTGTCTTTACATCTAAAGATATGATAGGGATTAATCATATTTTTCCTGTTGCATGTACCCCCTCCCTTCCCCAACATACTTAAAACCAAATCAATCGATTTCTTGCCAATGAAAATAATTGACGAAGGTTTACTAGTCTATTAAAAGTTGCAGAAGAGCGATTCACTTTAAGAATGATTCACTTTCTATTCTAACTTGTTTGTGCATTTAAGTGGCGGAACACTGTAGTTATCAAGTAGAAGGCATTGTTTCTTACGAAGAAACGCGAACTTTTTACCCACCTAAAGGAAGCTGGTGTCATTATTTGTTGATATTTTCGGTATTTTCTTCTGGCCTGTAAGTACACACACGTGGTGAAGAGAAGTGCCAACTGTGTCTAGTTAGCAATTGTATGCATGCGTGGGTCACCATGAGGGACCCCGATTATCTGTTCTTGTTCCTTGTGCTGTACTTATTATCTCCATTTGTTCCTGTGTATTCATATTACTGTGACTTTTCGTGAACTAGATAGAAAGTCTTGCATGTGATACATCCCTCTGGGCCCAGGCCAAGATCTTTATCATTTATTGATGTCAACAAAATGCCAAGGCTTACATTTAAACTGTTGTTGTGCTTTCAAAGTGTTGTGCTGAGATTGCCTTCAGCTACGAGAAGCTGTTAGCATAAAAACGTGCATTCTCCTTTGAAAGGAGAAAACAATCCTCTGAAGTCGGAGTATGGTTGCCTACAATAGGGCGAGGTACTTGAAAACAGGCATACGTGCAAACTTCTCATTCATTGCGTGCACAAGGTCACACAGTGATTCTCAAATGGGACGAGTGAGTCAAGAGTGTACATTCTGTGCAATCCCCAGGATGATAAGCTGGGAAAGCAGGCAACAACAACAACAACCGTTTTCATCTGCCGTCGTTAACGGCAATAATTAATTGTCAATTGCCTGCACTGCCGACTTACGTTTTTGATGTTTTAAGATTTTGGCACAGTCCTCTATGACAGAAATTAACGCTCTCTTGATTTGCTCCCTTCATTTTTTGAGATCGAAGGCTTTTTACGGTCCTGAAATAATGTCCACATACATTATGCTGGCTGGAGTCTCTGCTGCATTCCACTTTTCTGCCATGTGATTTTTTAAAAATTTAATAGGATTATTTTGGAATAACTGGACAATTTATCATTCCTCAATCGAGATGAAAGTGCTGACAATATTTTAAGGAGAAAGCAGTGTGTTGTTGTTGTTGTTATTGGTTGTTGTTGTTTGGGGGGTGGGAGTGGGAAGGATGAAAATAAAGAAGAAAGAAACTGTTATCTGTATTTGTAGGTCGGGAAAGAGAGTTGGTTATTATTATTTTTTTTTAGCCTCTTATGTTTTCATTCTTTTCTCTTTTTTTTTTTTTACCCAACATATACCCGCTCCCACACCACTAACCTATCTTTCCTTACTAACATCAAATATTTGGTGTGGGTTTTGTTTTTTCTGTGTATACAATTTTTTTTTAAATAGGTAAAAGTTTTAAACCTAGGTGTAGTTCGTCACCTCCTCTCCTTTTCTCTATTTTTTCGTGTGTGTGTTTTTTTTCTTTTTCATACCCCCAGCCACATTCTCTTTGTTTAAGGAATTTGTGTGAGGGTTCTTTGCTTTTAAGTTTTGATTGCAGTTGAGGATACAGTTGGAAAATTTTCCAGTTTATGATCAGTCCATCCTTTTTTTTTTCTTTGTTGATCCCCCCTATTTTTAAAATTTTTTCCTCCTTTTATCTCGTCTCCCCTTTCTAAATACGAGTGTTCGCTACTTTGAGGTTTTATTGGCAGGCAGAGAAAGCATTTGGAAGAGTTTTAATTTACAGGTTATTTCTGTTTAGGTTTGTTTTATCTTTGTGTGTGTGTGTGTGTGTGTGTGTGAGTTTTCGTCCACCAAACTCTCCCACCTTTTTATTTTAAAATAAAGGAAAGAAGAAAATTTGAGTGTCCATGCCTTTGGGTTTGCTTTGTAGCTTAAGTTAAAAGTTTTAGAAACTTTCCATTTCTACTAGTTTGTTTTCTTTGGGTGGGTTGTTTTTTTTTTTTTAGCTCAAGCCAAAAGCTATTGCAAGCTAAGTGCCTAAGGCCTCCACTAAAATGTTGTTATGCTTTAAAATGTTATGTTGATATTGTCTTCAGTCACGACGCGCTCTAAGCATAACAACAACCTATGCTATCCATTTATAAGAAAAGAAACGATCCTCTGAAGCTGAAGTACAGCTGCTTCTATGGCGAGGCATTTGAAAACGACTCCTCATCCAACGTGCGCTTGTGTTCCTTCGGGTGAGACTATAAACCGAGGCCCCGTGTGCGAACGCACGCAGAACATCTTGCACACACGTTAAATACTGTTCCGCTATTCGAAAGAGTAGGCCATTGTGTGCCGGTGGGAACAGATGACAAAATTTACAAAACCGCATACACACGGGAACTGGATGTAAAAAAGCACATGAGTGCTTATTCCATTATCCTCCATATACAAGAATAAATAAAAATAAAAATAAACTGTGCGCTAATCCAGCATAACTCAGTCAAGGGTCCAGGGCCCGGTGCTAAAATTAGCACACCCCTTCCTTTTACCAAGTCCACGTGCGGTCAGTTTCTGCTATAGTTAGCACCAGCTGGGATGGAATAGATAGCAGCTGAGAGTAGCTGAAAGTGGGGGAAACTGACAGCTGTGGTTCCTGAAGTGATTATCAGGAATTATGAGTGAGACTTCATGTTCTGGGTGACCCCCCATGGTGTTAAGCTGGGGAACTTAGGACATCCATATCAGGATCTTTTTTTTTCTTCTCTCCTTTCTTTTCTGTGTGTTCTCTTTTAATTTCTTTAAACCCCTTACTGACTCGGTCTCATTCAATTCCAGTTTTCTTGCAGCTTTTGTTGTAGATTTTTTTTTTAAAAGGGGGGGGGGGAGGATTTTTTACAAACATTTTTTCGTTTTTCGTTCTGTTTTCTTCCCCCTTTTTTTTCCCTCAAAACCTTCCCGCCTGTCTGTTTGAGGTCTTTAATCTATGTGGCCATTTTTCTTTCTTTGTTCTTTTTCTTTTTTTGACTTGCAGATGGAGAAACAGGTTTTATTTCAAAGTGTAATTTACATAATTATGCAATTTTCTTTCCCTTTTTTTCTTATTTGTTTTGAGAGGCATGTTGTTGTTGTTGTTTGGTTGTTGTGGGGGTGTGTGGTTGTTGTTTTTTGTTTGGGGGGGGGGGGGTGTTCTTTGGGGTTTTTCCCTGAAATCCAATTTCCATCTGCCTGTAGTGATTTAACAATTTAAATGAAGATATTCTAGGGATCAATCAGAAAAAAGCAGAACAGGGAGGGGGGGGAGGGGGGGGGGGGTTAAATTCGTGCAGTTTGAAAATATAAGTTGTGGGTTAAAGTACGTGGACCTAACGTTCTCACTGTACAAATGTGCAACTTGTGGGTATTTTAAAAAATCCTAAATGCATTGAATTTTTAAACCTATGAATAAGAGGACGTGAGATTCATGAAATTAATAAGACAAAAATATAATGACGTTCTAAATGATAAGAAGAGAAGAGCTGGTGTGTGTTTGTGTGCGTGCGTGCGTGCACGCGCGCACGCGCGCGCGCGCGCGCGTGTGTGTGTGAAAATATGCGCCATTATTAACTTTTATGTTGAAGATGAGTCTAAATATTTCTGCTGCTGCTGTTGTTGTTGTTGCTGCTGCTGATGTTGCTGCTGCTGTTGTTGTTGCTGCTGTTGTTGTTGTTGCTGCTGCTGCTGTTGTTGTTGCTGCTGCTGATGTTGCTGCTGCTGATGTTGCTGCTGCTGCTGTTGTTATCGCCGTCGTCGTTGTCGATGTAATCATCTTTATCGGGCCGCGCATGTTTACACTTACTGAGAATAGTCTGTGAATATCAGCTTTCCCATCTATATTCAACTAGCAAGTATCATTTTGAAAGTGGGTACAATTATTCGGTTTCAGTGTTTGAGTAGTAAAATGTAATGCGTATGGGTGGGTGTTTGTAAGAGAGAGTGTGCGTATATCCGCGCGCGCGCGTGTGTGGCTGGTGTGTGAGTGTGTGTGTGTGTGTGTGTGTGTGTGTGTGTGTGTGTGTGTGTGTGTGTACTCACGACTGTCAACAATATAGTTTTACCTATGGGTTTGGGCTTGCTTTGGTCTGTTTTTGTGTAAGGGGGCGGGGGTGTAATCTAAATGAGAAAAATAAAACAATCATTATTGACTTTATCATTATTCATGCATAGTAAGGACGTTTTTTTTAATTTTGTATCCAGTGCATTTTGACAGGACAGGATTGTATACGTGTGTTTCTGTGTGCGTGTGTACACGCGCGAGTATGTCAAGAGTACCTAAGCCATTTTGTAGGGGGGAAAAAGGTTTTTCTTAAAAAAAAATTTTTTTTTTAAATGACGAACCATCGTCAAGATGAATTTTTGTAGAGTTATGATCATTACGTCATACTAATGACGTCATGTGTGGTGTGTGACGGCAGAACGGGATGACGTGTGCCCACATCGCGGCGGCTAAAGGCAGCGTGGCGGTGATCAAGGAGTTGATGAGGTTCAACAAGGTCATCATCACCACCGCCAAAAACAAGGTCATTGAGGGGGGAGGGGGACAGTACTGGGGGGGGGGGGGGGGGGAGAATTGGGAGAGGGGGGTGGGTGGGTCGGTGGAGTGTTGAAGTTAAGTTGGGGGTGAGGGATAAGGGGTAGTGTGGGGTGGCTGGTGGCGGTAGTGGTGTGTGTGGTGAGGGGGGCGGGGGAGGGGGAAGGGTGTAGTTTGGTGGTGGTTGTGTGTGTGTGTAGTTTGGAGGTGGTGGTGATATATATATATATAAATGTGGGTGGGTGTATATGGGTGGGTGGGTGTATAGTTTGGTGGTAGTGATGGTAATGGTGTCTGTGTGCGTGCGTACGTGTGTGTGTATGTATGAGTGAGTGTGAAAATAGCGTTGGAACCCACAAGCAACCGATGACTCACTCATACACTGACTCAAGCTTAATGCATTATCATGCACGAAACCACACACACACACACACACACACACGTACACACACACACACACACACACACACACACACACACAACCTATTATATATTACTTTTTAGTTGATAGACATTAAAACTAAGACATACACACACACACACACGAAAACATACACACGGGGACTGGATGTAAAAAAAGCACATGAGTGCTTATTCCATTATCCTCGATATAAAAGAACAAATAAATAAATGAATACACAGACATAGACACCCCCCTCCCCCACCACACACACACACACACCCCTGTCTGTCATATATCACTTTTTAGTTGATAGACGTTAAAACGAACGAACACACACACAAACAAACAAGAAACAAAAAAACAAACACACACACAACACATACACAACAACAGCAATAACGGCTACTACTACTACTACTACTACTACTACCTACTCTACCACTACTACCACTACTTCTACCACTACTACCACCACACTACTACTACTACTACTACTATTACCACTACTACTACTTCTACTACTACCACTACTACTACTACTACTACTACTACCACTACTATACTACTACTACTACCACTACTACCACTACCACTACCACCACCACTACTACTGCCTACTACTACTCTACTACTACTACTACTACTACTACTACTACTACTACTACTACTACCACTACTACTACTACCACTACTACTACTACCACTACTACTACCACTACTACTACTACTACTACTACTACTACTACTACTACTACTACTACTACTACAACAAACAAACACACAACAACACATACACAACAACAGCAGGAATAACTACTACTACTACTACGACTACTACTACTACTACTACTACTACTCAGTAACTAACAGACCGACCGACCGACCGACCGACCGACAGACAGACAAACAAACAAAGAAGAAATCACTAATTCCTCCTCACTGCCCTCCACCACCACCACCACCACCACCACTATGTTGCTGTTTTACCTGTCCTCCTACTACAGACGAAGGAGTCTTCAGCCTTGCACCTGGCCGTGTCTGGGGGCCATAAAGAGGTGGTGGATACCTTACTCACCGCCGGGGCCTCCCCCACCGACGAGGACGCCGTGAGTAGCCCTGCTCGTGACTCCCAACTCTTGCTCACTGTGCACCCACAAGCATCTCAGGATCCAACACGGCTGTGGTGGTGTCCTTAAATGGTTTTTCTTTGTCGCTATAAACCGAGGTGCGAACGCATAGCAGAACATCTTGCGTTAAAATCCTGTTCCGCTTGTTCGAAAGAGAAGGCCGTTGCGTGCCGGTGGGAACAGATGATAAAATTTACAAAACCGCAGCATACACACGGGGGACTGGATGTAAAAAAAAAAGCACATGAGTGCTTATTCCATTATCCTCGATAAAAAAAAAATTTAATGTCATCTGAGCGCTTTGATTTGTTGCTTTACAAGATTCAGCGCTATATATATATTCCATACATTATTTAGATCCCAACATTCTGAAGAATTATAGGCCTGTCTCAAACTTACCCTTTGTCTCTAAAGTACTAGAAAAAGTTGTTCTCAAACAGCTCAACAGTCACCTTCATTCCAATGATCTTCTTCCCACTTTTCAGTCTGCCTATCGCCCCAACCACAGCACCGAAACCACCCTAGTCCATACTTTAGATACACTTCTACTTGCTTCTGATGCAGGAAAAATCTCCCTCCTCACTCTTCTTGACTTATCTGCAGCCTTTGATACCATAGATCACTCAATTCTTCTTTCTCGCCTCCAAAATACGTTTGGTATTAATGGCACAGCCCTCACCTGGTTTACTTCATACCTCACAGACCGGTTCCAGAAAGTTATTGTAAACAAAATTAAATCAAAACCTGTCAAAATGGAATGTGGAGTCCCGCAGGGATCAGTCCTGGGCCCTGTTCTCTTTACTCTCTACACTGCTCCACTCTCACATATAATAAACAACCACCCTATTGATCATCATTTCTATGCCGATGATACTCAGCTTCAGTGCAGCGATACTGTTGAAAACTTGCCTTCCCTCCTGACAAATATGTCCTACTGCCTTCAAGACATTCAAAACTGGATGACTCAGAACAAGTTACAACTTAATGCCGATAAAACCGAAGCCATGCTCATAGGGACCCAACATAAACTTTCCTCTATCACAAAAACTTCAATAGAATTCGGCAATACGTCAGTTCCTTTGTCCAACTCTGTGAAGTATTTAGGAGTAGTTCTTGACAACACACTCTCTATGAAAAAATTCATCACCCAGACCTGCCAGTCTTGCTACTATCAATTACGACGCATAAGCGCGATTCGCAAGTATCTGTCCACTGATGCAACTTCTAAGCTTGTCACATCTCTCATTCTTTCACGTTTAGACTACTGTAACTCTCTTTTGGCTAGCCTACCAGCAGCATCTATCCACTCTCTTCAACGCATACAAAACTCTGCAGCTCGACTGGTCCTAAGAAAGAAAAAATCTGAACACATCACTCCTCTTCTGCGATCTCTTCACTGGTTGCCTGTCTCACAAAGACTGGAGTATAAAATCAATACCCTCTGTTTCAAATGTCTCCACAAATCTGCACCCTCTTATCTCTGTAACTGTCTTCACCTGTACACTCCATCTCGTTCCCTTCGTTCAGCCGCAGATATTTTGTGCTTTCGAACACCCAGATTCAAACAAACCACTGTTGGCCGTCGCTCCTTCTCTGTTTCTGGTCCATCCACCTGGAATGACCTCCCTCTTTCACTTCGTCAAAAGCCTTCACTTGATTCCTTCAAATCCAGCCTCAAAACACACTTATTTCCTACCTGAGACTTTCCCCCCACATATCTGTCCCTAATTTTCAACAGCATTTTTCACCTTCTAAGTGTTGTTCTGTGTGTGTGTGTGTTTGTGTGTGTGTGTGTGTGTGTGTGTGTGTGTGTGTGTGTGTGTGTGTGTGTGTGTGTGTGTGCGCGCGCGTGCGTGTGCGTGCGTAGTGCGCGCGCATGGATTTGAAATCTGTTGAAGGAGAGTTGCATGCCTGTAAATGATTGAGTGCAAGCGCTTCGATTTGTTTGTTTTCTACAAGATTCAGCGCTATATAAATTCCATATATTATTATTATTATTATTATTATTATTTTATTATTATTATTATTATTATTATTATTTATTATTATTATTAAGGGAATGAACCGGGCGAACCCGGTCCAAACGTAAGTGGAAATTATTTCTAAACTGCTCAGCACATCGTTGTCTATCAACGCACATGAAAAAAAGGGACCCCCAGAATGATGGCAGTATAAAGATATTAACATAAATGAAAACTTAGTCGAGACTGCGAACGTAGAACGAGTACTCCCTAACTTTCTTTCCAGGGAAAATGTGTTGGTTTTTATCCGAGTCTCACGCTCAACAAAGAGAACAGGAATTATTTGTCAGATTTGGAATCGTTCGTCTTGCGATTTGCAGTCTGTGCGTTACTGGCAGTCGACCTGGTGAAGGAAAGGAGAAGGTCAGTTTCCACAGGAAGTTTCCAGATTCCAGGAGGAGTTCTTATGTTCGATCCGTTGAGCCTGTCCACTTTAGGACAGTGACCACTTTATGACACAACACGCGCATTGTTTCGATTACAGACATGTGAATTCAGATAGATTTCGATTTTTCCGTTTATGTGATAGCTACTTAAGACAGAATTCATTTTTGTGTGTGTTCATAACTTAGGGAAATAAGAGAGCAGATAATATATTTAATGAGTTCTTTCGAGAGAAGTTAATATACCTATAGATTTGATATCTTGTTTGCGATAGTATAATCGTTATGGTTAGTCGGAAAAAATACTGTTAAACAGTTAGTTCTTTTCATAGGAATCATTTAATTTCAGGAGTAGTTCTTTTATAATTGTCCTGTTTGTAACTTTGGCAGTGCTTTTATGTACACAAGGTTGGTTTGATGACAGACTGGTGAAGATACCTGATTTTCCGTAATGGCACTCAACAATTCTTTGGGTCAGGTCAATAGGGAAAGACGAGTGAGGATGAATATATTTATGAGCTACCTTCGAGGAAGTTAATATGACAATCAGTGTTTCGGAAGTAGTTTCCATAGACCATCCAAGATGTAGTCTGGAAAAAGTTACGTTAGCGTTTTGTTTCCTATTGGCTTCAAGTACGTTCCGCCAGTTACGATGTTATAATTGGTCCTGCTTTTAGGTTTCGGGGGTAAGCGGGAAGGAGGGATGCAGCCGCCATCACTGGCGGCCCATAGGCAAGTAAGATTCTGACGTCCTCATCACTCAGCGATAGTATGGAGTCCTTTACCTTATTATACCACTTCATGTGGGGTGGGATGGCGGTGGGGGATGGGGGGGGGGGAGGGGAAGAAAGGTACTTCTGGCACTCTGAGGGGTAGAGAAATAGTGGTGCTACAGTGTAATACTACATAACTTTTTGTTTTTAACACAAACCAGGTATTGTACAATAACGGCACATTTTTAGCGTGGAGAAAAATGTGGTTTAGGGCATCCACTTATGGTTTGTTTTTGTTAAGGAAGAGAGGCAGCGTTTTTTGGTTATTATCTAGTGTGCCTTTTCTATCTTTATGATTGTCCAGTATGAAAAAACGTTGTTATTTTCATCATTGTTATCAGTAACTGTCACCATGATTATTTTTGTCGCCGTCGTAGTGGTCGTTATATATATATATATGTGTGTGTGTGTGTGTGTGTGTGTGTGTGTGTGTGTGTGTGTGTATGTATGTATGTATACACACATGCGTGCACACAGACGGACGGACGTATCTGCCTACCTGCCACCTACTGACCAACTACTATCTCTACACCCTCCCCCCTTTCTCCCTCTATGCCAACTAAACTACCTACCTACCTACTTACAAACAAACCTACCAGCCAACCAACCACCCAACCATCCTTCCTCTCTCTCTCTCCCAACCACCCATCTTCCCTCCCTCTCTCCCTCCCCCTCTCTCTCCGTCCCTAACTGACCATAACACTCTCTCTCTCTCTCTCTCTCTCTCTCTCTCTCTCTCTCTCTCTCTCTCTCTCTCTCTCTCTCTCTCTCTGATGAAAAAAATGTATGCGCATGCTTATTCTGTTACCCTTGAAAAATAAAGATAAAATAAAAATTCTCTCCCTCCATAACTGACCATAACTCTCTCTCTGTCTCTCCCTCCCTCCCTCCCTCCCTCTCTCTCTCTCTCTCTCTCTGGTAACGGTGTGCAGACAGGACTGACGGCCCTGCACGTGGCGGCTCACTACGGCCAGACGGAGTTCGTGCGAGAGATGCTGACCCGGGTACCCGCCACCCTGAAGAGTGAAGCCTCCTTCAACCCCCCTGCCACCTTCAAAGACCTCACCCAGGAGGTGTGTACGAGTGTGTGTGGGGGTGGTGCTCTGTGTGTGTGTGTGTGTGAAGACAAGTCAAATTTTTATATCCTGATGGTACATTGAATAAGCAATGCATTTGCTTTTTTATTTTTATTTTATCAAGCTATGTAAGAACAAATTTCTTAATGATAATACTGTAGTACTACCTGATTACAACCGTTACCAGTAAAGTATGTGTGCGTGCGTGTGTGTGTGTGTGTGTGTGTGTGTGTGTGTGTGTGTGGAGAGAGAGAGAGAGAGAGAGAGAGAGAGAGAGAGAGAGAGAGAGAGAGAGAGAGAGAGAGACTTTCATTTCCAGATGGTACATTGAATAAGCAATGCATTTGCTTTTTTTTTTCGCCAAGCCATCTGTGTGTGTGTGTGTGTGTGTGTGTGTGCTTTTATTTCGAGGATAATGGAATAAGCACTCATGTGGGTTGTTTTTTTACATCGAGTCCCCGTGTGTATGCAGTTTTGTCATTTTGTCATCCGTTCCCACCAGCACACAATGGCCTACTCTTCCGAAAAGCGGAACGGGTTCTAATGTGGGCGCAAGATGTTATGCATGAGTTCGCACACGGGACCTCGATTTTGTCTCATCCGAAGGACTTTCGAGGGGAGTGGAGTCGGTACTAATGTTAACTCCAGAGGAAAAAATTCTCTCTCTCGCGCGCGCGTGTGTATGTGTAGGAGGGGGGGAGGGGAAACGAGGGAGAAGGGTGACTTGGAGTTTGTGGGGGAGGAAGACGAAAACAAGAGTGTGTGTGACAGGAAGACAGTGTGTGTGTGTGTGTGTGTGTGTGTGTGTGTGTGTGTGTGTGTGTGTGTGTGTGTTGTGTGAGTATGTGTGTGTGTGTGAGTATATGTGTGTGAGGGAGAGGGTGTGCGTGATATCCTTTATTCAACTTTTTTCATTTAAATTCTACCATTACCATCGGTGAAAAATTCCATAATATTCACACTTTGTTCTCACCCATGCAAAAAAAAGAAGAAACTAAACAGGGGTGGGGTAACCTTAGAGCGTTGAACCCATGATCTGACGGCCCGGGTTCGAGCCACCACCGACGAAATTTTCCCCTGGAGTTAACATCAATACCAATTCCACGCACCCCTTTCCCTACCGAAAGCCCTTCGAATGAAGCTATAAACACAGAGGTCTCCCAAGCGAACGAACGCATACCTAGCACATACGTCAAAACCTGTTTTGCCTTTCGCAAGAGTAGGTCACTGCGTGGAAGTAGAAACGGAAGACAGCTCTTAAAAAAAGACGCATGCGCACCGGTGTCGTGTTTAAGCATCATCCGCGAAGCTGGAATGCGGCTATGTTAAATGGTGGGCCAAACAACAGTCGCATACGCAAGATCACACCATTGATGAACCTCGGAGCTCTAACAGAGAAACGAAAAAAGACAAACGGCAAAGAACCCCCCAAACAAGCAAACAAACTTAGCTAACACGAATTCTACACTCCTACCCGAGCAATTCTCAGATTTTCCATTGATGGGAGGAAACTCGACTTTCCCCCAAAAAACTCCCGTTTATTGAAGAATCCTTGGTGTTGGAGATGGCAGATGCTGTTGACGTTGATTGAAGCCGTTGCTGTGTTGTTGCAGTCGGGTTTGACCCCTCTACACCTGGCGGCCCAGAGTGGACACGAAGGCGTAGTGCGCCTACTGCTCAACTGTCCAGGGGTACAAGTGGACATCCCCTCCGCTCTGCTTGTGAGTTATGATTATAATTGTGGGACAATGTGTGTGTGTGTGTGTGTGTGTGTGTGTGTGTGTGTGTGGTGTGTGCTGAAGATCAAATAATTATGCACGTTACAGATCCCGTGAGTCATGTCAAGCGGTCGAGGGGCTTATGTGAGTGATTATAGGCATGCAGAAGATCATACTTATCATCCACGCACGTTCAAGATTTTGTAGGTCCTGTCAGCGTTCGGTGAGTTACGGAAGCATAGACATGCCCAGGATGCACTGTGTACTTGGAGAGGGATGGGCTCCGCCAGGTTCAGCTTGCTTGGGAGACGTGTAAATTCTGTGCAGTGCCCCGATGACACCTCGGGGGAGTTAAAGGAAAAGAGAAGTGGTGTGTGTGTGTGTGTGTGTGTGTGTGTGTGTGTGTGTGTGTGTGAGGTGGGGTATTTGTGTTTGATTAAATTTGTTCTGTAGCTAGTTTTTTTTGGTCGAGTATAGCACTGTGAAGATATAACATTAATATTAGTAACAATAGCTAAACAACATGATCACAATCAGAATGAATCTCCGCAGTCAAAATGCCGTTAGCTTCATGGTGGACAGAAAACGGCATACGCAAAATCTCAACCATTTTGTGAACCTTAGAGCTCTAGCCGAGGAACAAGAAAAAAATGATGGTAATGATTAATGATGATTGATGATGATGATGATACTGCTGGCTGCTGATGACGATGATAAAGATGATGATGATAATGACGATGATGATAATAATACTGCTGCTGGATAAATGATAATAATGACAAAAAGTAGCATAAAAAATAACAAAGACACTAACAACAACAAAACCTACTCCAACACTGCCAACAAACAAACAAAAAAAACCAACTGACATCACTCAGAGGGGGGGGGGGGGGGGGGGGGGGGGGGGGAGGACCGGTGCGTGTGTGTGTTCTTTATCCTTTTTATACTCTTTCTATTTCGAGGATAATGGAATAAGCATTCATGTGCTTTTTTCCCCATCCAGTCCCCTGGTGTATACAGTTTTGTACATTATGTGTATCTGTCTGTCTGTCTGTCTGACTGTCTTGTCTTGTCTGGCTGGCTTGCAGGGGTCAATCCCTATCCACTACGCCAGCCAGAACGGCCACACCACGGTGGTCAGCCTGCTGCTGTCCAAGTCCACCTTCCAGCTGCACACCAAGGACAAGCGGGGCCGCACCGCCCTTCACCTGGCCGCCGCCAACGGGCACATCGACATGGTGGCCCTGCTTCTGGGCCAGGGCGCCGACATCAACGCTTGTGATAAGGTAGAAGAGAGGGAGAGGTTTTGAGGGGGTGAGGGGAGGGGAGGGGTGGGGGTGGGGAGGGAGGGGGTGGGGAGGGGTAGGTACGGGGAGAGGGAGGGAGAGAGGGGAGAAGAGAGAGAGAGAATGTTTGTATACATGTGTGTGTGTGTGTGTGTGCCTGTGAGTGAGCGTGTTTTTTGGAGGGGAGAGGGAGGGAGGAAGAAAGGAGAAGGAAGGGAGTGGGAGGGAGGGACGGGGAGAAAGGGAGAGAGAGAGTGTGTGTGTGTGTGTGTGTATACATGTGTTTGTGTGCCTGTGAATGTGTGTGTGTATTTTTTCTTTTTCGAGGATATTGGAATAAGCATTCATGTGCATTTTTACATCTAGTCACCGCGAGTACAATATGCCGTTTTGTAAATATGTTATCATCCGTTCCCTTCGGCATACTATGGCCTACTCTTCCAAAAAGGGAAACAGGTTTTAACGTGTGCGCAAGATGTTCTGCGTGCGTTCGCACACGAAACCTCGGTTTATAGTTTCATCCAAAGGACTTAGGGGGGAAAGGGGGGGTTGTGGAGTCGGCACTGTTGTTAACTTCAGGGGAAAATTATCCCCTTGAACGGGATTCGAACCCGGGTCAGCAGATCACGAGCCTAATACGCAACAGTCTAACAATCGAGGCTATCCCGTCCCGTACGTGCGTGCGTGCGTGCGTGCGTGGTGCGTGTGTGTGTGTGTGTGTGTGTGTGTGTGTGTGAGAGAGAGAGAGAGAGAGAGAGAGAGAGAGAGAGGAGAGAGAGAGAGAGAGAGAGAGAGAGAGAGAGATAGAGAGAGAGAGACAAAGCTCAAGCCAAAAACCCTTCACCATCGCCATGATCACAGTCATCACTCTCTTCTTCCTTCTGTTCTGGACAGAACGGGTGGACGGCGCTACACCTGGCGTCCAAAGCAGGGTACCTGGCGGTGGTCAAGCTCATGGTGGAGACGGGTGCATCCACCCGCCTGGAGACGACGGACGGCAAGGTGGCGGTCACTTTCGCCGCGGCGGCCAACCACTCGGACGTGTTGAGCTACCTGATGAAGAAGGACCACAGTACCCAGGCGCTGATGGACGATAAGAAGGTTGTCCGGCAGGGGACTGTGGTGCTGTTGGTGGCCGTGTTGGTCTGTCTGTCTGTCTCTGTCGTTGTATGTGTCTGTCTGTCTTTCTGTCTCTTTTTCTCTGTCTGTCTTTCTGTCTCTGACTCTCTCTCTTTCTCTCTCTATATACATACATACACACACACACACACACACACATATATATATATATATATATATTAAGAAAGATAACCATACGCGTATGCACAGCATACAATCATGTAGGCACACAGGCATGCATTTGGCTGTGTATATAGGCCCCCTAAACGCACGCGTGCGTGCACGTGCACACACATGCGTGCGCACAGGTCAAGTTGATCCTTTATCATGTATATTATGGACTACCGCTGCCACTATCACTACAATTACTACTCATGCTGCTGCTACTACCACTGCTGTTGCTGCTGATGCTGCTACAACTACTACTGCTGCTGTTACTCCCCCCCTCCTCCTCCTCCTACTACTACTCACCAACCACCCACAACCACCACCACACTAACACCACACACCACCAACCACCACTAAACCACCCACACTACCACCAACCACCACGACTAAACCACCCACAACTACCACCACCACCACCACAAACCACCCACACACACAACCACCACCACTAACCACCCACACTACCTCACCACACTAAGACCCACATACCACAACACCAACACTAAACCGACTCATCACTACCGCCACCCACCCAACCACAACACAATAACCACTCGTTCCCTGCGCAGTTCGTCTTCGCCTGATGCATGGAGAAGATGACGCAGAACAAATGTCGCGGAGTCATTGCTGTCGCCGCGCCCAGACACGGCGGCAAGTCCAAGACCTGCGCATGTGCCCACAGGAGATGGAGCGCATGAAGGACCTGGCGCGGCCGACCACTGCGAGGCCATGGCCACCGAGCTGACGGCCACCGCGGCCAGCCTCAGCTCGGCCCAGCAGATCCTCAAGGCCGTGGACTGCCAGGGGGCGCAGTTCCTGGACGTGCTGATCGAGAACGAGCAGAAGGAGGTGGTGGCGCACCCCTCGGTGCAGAAGTACTTGTCGGACGTGTGGATCGGGGGCCTGAACTGGTCCTTGTGGAAGATCATGCTGCTGTTCCTGTCCCTGCTGGTGGTGCCGCCGCTGTGGATCGCCATCTCCTTGCCCACGAGGTACCGGCTGAACAAGGTGCCCATCATCAAGTTCATGACCTACCTGGTCTCGCACATCTACCTGATGCTGCTCTACTTCTTCATGGTGGCCATGCCCGTGCACCCCATCTACGAGTCCGGCAGCCTGATCCCCTTCTGGAACGAGTGGCTGCTGCTGGCCTGGCTGTCGGGACTGCTGGTGTCGGAGCTGACCAACCCCGGGGATCGCGCGGGGCTGGGGTGGATCCAGGCCATCAACCTGGCCATCTCGGCCCTGGGCGTCTTCTGTCACCTCATCGCCTTCGCCTACCAGGACGCCGAGCACAAGTACACGCTGCTCTACATCCGCAACAACTTCTTCGCCACGGCGCTGCTCCTGAGCTTCGTGCAGCTGCTGGACTTCCTGTCCTTCCACCACCTCTTCGGACCCTGGGCCATCATCATCCGCGACCTGATGCGCGACCTGATGCGCTTCCTGGTCATCCTGCTCATCTTCATGGTGGGCTTCACCCTCCACCTCTCCGCCCTCTACCAGCCCGTCTTCCCCGAGGAGGAGAAGGAGGTGGGCACCGGGGAGGTGGGCAACACCACCCCCACCCCCATCACCACGTTCGAGTCTCTGTTCTTCGCGCTGTTCGGGCTGGTGGAGCCCGACTCGTTGCCGCCCCTCTACCGCAGCCCCATGTGGGTGACGGACCTGGTGAAGGTGGTGTTCGGCACCTACATGATGGTCACCCTCATCGTCCTCATCAACCTCCTCATCGCCATGATGTCCGACACCTACCAGCGCATCCAGCAGCAGTCGGACACGGAGTGGAAGTTTGGGCGCGCCAAGTTGATACGCAACATGAACAAGACGTCGGCGACCCCGTCCCCGCTCAACCTCTTCACCAAAGCCTTCACCTACATCCGTATTTTAGTCAAGTACCGAGGTAACCAGCTCGTGTTTGGTGGTTTGGTGGTGGTGTGGTGATGTGTTGTGGTGGGATTGTGTGTGTGTGTGTGGGTTTTGTGTGTGTGTTTGTGTGTGTGTGTTGTGTGTGTGTGTGGTTGATGTGGTTTTTCCCACAACGCGGTGCCCGTCCTGGGTTGACCCTTATGGTTGACCAGGGCGACGATACGGGGAATGACAGTAGAGTTGGTTTTATACCCTCTTTTTAATAATCTGTATATAGTTGCACAGTTTTAATCTTGAGATTTAAAATGGTTACGGGGTGACAGCCCTGATATGGCCTCTGTGGACAGCGGGGCTGTAAACAAGATTGGATTGGATTGGTTGTGTGTGTGTGGGGTGCGCGCGCAGGGGTGGATGGTGGTGGTATTCTGTTTGTGTGGTCTGTGTGAGGGGTGGTAGTGTGTGTTGGGGTGGTAATGTGTGTGTGTGTTCGCACGCGCGTGTAAGTCAGGAGTGAAAAGCATGCTGTGTGGTGTGGTATTGTTCGCGCGCGGTGTGCCATTTCGTGCCATAATTGTCCTTTTATGTGTGGCCTTGTTTCGCTACATTATTGTCTTGTTGTGAGTTGCATTGTTCTGGTTTCTTCGTGCTTGCACGGAATGGATCGCAGCAGTGTTGATACGTGTATTAGATAACGAGCAACTGCGTCACACTGTATGAATAGCATTACATTGCATTGTACTGCACTCCACTCCACTGTTCTGCACTCCACTCCTCCTCTCCACTCCTCTCTTCTCCACTCCTCTCCTCTCCTCCACACTCCACTCCACTTTAATTTCGCTCCTCGGCTAGAGCTCTCAGATTCACTAATGGTGAGATCGTTTTTCGTATGCGGCGGTATTTTCTCAGCGTTAAGGTAGCTGCATTTCGACTTTGGGAATGATGTCAAAACAGTAACAGGACACCAATATCCTCTCCTCACCTATCCCTTAGTCCTATGGACTGTGGGGACACCAATGAAAACTTTGTGACCAGCTTCCTCAACTCCCCACGGTCTTCTGCTTTCCGTAGCAATTCGTTCCACTCAAGGCCAGTCCACTCTCTGATGTTGTCTTCCCATCGTTTTCTCTGTCTGCCTTTTTCGTCTCCCTACTTGTACTGTTCCCTGTAGGACAGTCTTGGCCAATCCAGATGTTTGTGTGACGTGCCCGTGCCACTTTAGTTTGCGTTTTTTCACTGAAGTCAGGAGCTCTTCATAATGGTCCGATGCCGTTTTTAATGCTGGTTTTCACTTCCTCATTAGTGGTGTGATCTCTGTATGAGATACCAAGGAGTTTGGAAAAACACCTCATCTCCATTGCCTGTATCCTTTTTTTAGTGTCTGCTGTTATGGTCCATGTTTCACATGCGTACAAAAATATGGACATGACCAGGGAACGCATCTGTGTGTATATATATATTATAATATATATATATATATATAATATAATATATATATATATATATATATATGTATATATATATATAATGTCACAATATATATATAAAATATTATATATAATATATATGTGTGTGCGTGTATGTGTGTGTAATTCTTTCTTACAGGCACGTATGGCCTACCCTTCCGAAGGAGGAACAGGTTTTAACGCGTGCGAAAGATGCTCTGCATGGGTTTGCGCACTAGACCTCGGTTTATGGCCTCACCCGAAGAAAACTTTCGGGGAAGTGGATTCTGTACTGATGATAACTCCAGGCGAAAAATCGCCTTGAACAGGAGTCTGGGGGGCGGGTCAAACCTGGGCCTATCCGGCCCCCCACACCAAATAATTATAAGTGTAGTGCAGTGTGTAATCGTATCTTTCGAGCTTCCCTTTGCCATGTGTGCAATTTTTACAACGTATTTCTCTTGTTAAAAACTGAGCAAGATTTTCATCCCGTGGTGGGTGCATCACCATAGCATTGATCATCAATTCTCTTCTGTGCGCATTTTCAGATATTAGTTATTTTCATAATGAACAAAAAGGTACTTCGAGGTTTTGACTTCAGCCCCTTGAGTCCATGAAATTCTAGGTTCAAAACTCGACAGCGGCGGAATTGAATTCAGACGGAATTTTTACCATCATCTTCCGAGTCCATTTTAAGCGCAAAACTGCCAGTAGCTTAATTACCATCAAGCCTATACGCATGCAGGAGACCAAATAATTATGCACATCCCCGAAGTCGGAATACGGCTTCCCTAATGGTAGGAAAAACTGGTCGCACACGGAAAAAAAAATCTCACCATTAGTAAATCTCGCAGCTCTAGCTGAAAAACGAAAAAAAAACCTGCACGTAAAATTCTGTAGGTTCAGCAGATCACGAGCACACTAGGCATCACTGTGACCTCTGTGTCTCAGGTCGGGTGTGCAGCACCCAGGCTCAGGAGTACATCAACCAGGAGGAGGACCTGGACTCCTTCCAGGACAGTCACTCCCTGGACCTCTCCTCTCACGGCGGCTGGCTCAGACACTTCGTTCGACGCAACACGCAGGTGGCCCCTGATGGTAAGTCCATAGGGGATGGGGGAAAGAAAGGGAACTTTGGGGAGACCTACAGGGGAGAAAATTTGTTGACGACGGTCGCTACAGCCGAGTGGTTCAGACCGTTCATTCTCCTGACTCTAAACGTAAAGGTAAACCTGTGTGGTCGTAGGGGAGCGAGGTGTCAGAGATCTCAACTTTTCAAGGGGCCAGCATATTGAGGGCGGCGCCCATCTCCTCTCCCTCGCTGCTTTACCTTCCCTGACCCTAAACAGGTAGGTACTCATTTACAGCTGGGTGAACTGGGGGACTGTAGTGAAGCCAAGGCGCTCAAATAGTCACCCATTCAAGCACGCTCAATGCTGCTTAACCTTAGCTGGGGGAAAGCGAGTGCTTCGACCACTGAGCTATCCCGTCCCCAAGAAAGACTTAAAAGATAACAACTCTTTCCCATGCTGAAGTCGGATGCGCTGGGCCTGACTTGCGCTTAGCGGCAGTGCAACACAGTTTTGATCATATGACAGACAACAATAGTTGCTGTTTGAGCGTTGGACGAAGAAGGAGAAGACTGTTTGACTTCAATCCTGTGGGATTGTGGGTTCGAATCTCGGCGGCAGCGTCTGGTGAATTAAGGATGGGGGGATTTTTTACGATCTTCTAGGCCAACTTGGAAGTGTAGATTTGCCAGTGCTTTAATTCTCTTCATGTGTGTACACATACAGAAGATCAAATTGGCACTGTTAAAGATCCCGTAATTCGTGTCAGCGTTCTGTGGGTATGCTACGGAAATACGACCATACCCAGCATGCAACCTGCAACAATGAAATGAGCTGCTCTGAAGTCGGACTGTGGCCGAGGCTAATGGACCAGAGTTGACCAGGCAGAAGTGCTAGTTTCATTGTGGGATTTGCCGTTGTTTTTTATTTGCTTTTGTGACGGACGATACAGCCCAGTGGGTAGGGACAGCTCTACTTCAATCCCATGGGTCGGTGAAGTTGTGGGTTCAAATCTCGGAGGCGTCTGGTGCATTTACAGTCGGGATTTTTGACGATCTCCCAGGTCAACTTCCCAGTGCAGACTTGCCAGTGCCTTAACTCCCTTCGTGTATATAGCACATGCACAAGATCAAATACTCACGTTGAAGCGTTTGGTGGGTTACAGAAATGCAAGCATACCCACCAGATGTTCCTTAAGTCGGAAAGCAGCTACCGTAATAGTGGGCAAAAACGGTCGCATACGTAAAAATTTCACAATTAGTGAACCTCAGAGCTCCAGCCTAGGAACGATTAACAAACATTCTTTTATAAGTGTTTTTACACACACATCTCTTCTTCATTGGCCCAGGCCAAAAGCTGTGTCAGTTACTGATGTCAGCTAGTTGCCAAGACCTACACTAAAATGTCGTTTTATTGTAAAATAATGTGTTCAGATTGCCTTCAGCCATGACAAGTTATAATAACCTCATTCTCTTTTAAAGGAGAAAACAATCCTCTGAAGTCGGAGTATGGCTGCCTATATGGCGAGGTAGCCTACTCAAAAAAACAAGTCATACACGCAAACTTCTCACCCAGTATGCAATTTCAATCGTCACAGTGATTCTCATGCGGGATGAGTTGAGTCAAGAGTGCACCTTCTGGGTGACCGCCCCAGAGTGTTAAGCTGGGGAACGCACACCAACAACAAAACACAACAACAACAACACAACGTACATCTCTTCTTGATTCTCCTCATGTTTCAGTGGGTTTCCTGGCGGCGCCCAAGCTGCACGGAGCCACGCGTGATTGAAGACGTGGTGGAGTGGAAGAAGGTGGTGCACAAGTACCTGCAGACTCAGGGCCAGGACGACGCCATCGCTGACCTGCTGGGCAGTCTGCCCGGAGACGGCAGCTCAGGCGGAGCTGACCTGGACTTCAAGGACGACGCACTTAAAAGCGTGATGCTTAGACTTTCAGGACGATACCACACACAGCATGGAATCCTCAGTAGACGTTCTTCTCAACTCTGAAGAGGATGTGTTCAACTTTTGTTGTTGTTGTTGTTTTGTGACAGCAGGGAAACGAATGTCATGGGTTGTGATGTTGGGAGTTCTGGGAAGAACTATTTGCAAAGTTCACCCGGCCAGGCCGGGGCCAAGGTCGTGCCTTCTGGGTCAAGGTCTTGTACGACGGGAGTGCTCTGCTCTTGAGTGTGACTTTTTTTTTTTTTTAGTCTCTGCGAGAATTGGGGTCATCAGCGAGTTCTTTGTTGGACTCAACAACGTCGAATTTAGCTGGCATAGGCCAAGTTTGGCTCCAGGTTTCCTGGTGTTTGTTATCGTGTGTGAGGTCTGTTTGATGGGAACAAAATCGAGACTGTCTTATTTTATGAGCGAAGTCTAACAGGTCGAAATGAGTGTTTGTCTTGCTGCAATTAACGATTGGCGTACACCGTTTTTCATGATCACAAAAGAAGCTGTTCAAAATGTACTCCGGCCTTTAGATGGCACCTGTTGACAAAAAGAGAGAAATATGTTACTGTGAATACTTATGACTATCACACTGATGTGCATGTGAATATTTGCCAACAATCTGTTAGATAGGCTATTATACCTCTGAATATTGATGCATATATTATTTGCAAAGGATTTATTGTGGGATAGGCAAGCACATGCTGGCATGGCCATTTGCAACAGATCTGTCAGATACCAGTGTACACCGACATAGGTTTTTGTCAGACTTGGGTATGATTTTTAACTGTTGGGATGGGATATATGCAAAGGACATGTTAGATATATCTGTACATACTAACGTGGATATTTACAAAGGGTGTGGTGGATTTACTTATACATATCAACACGACTTTTTTTTTCAAAGATTGAAAAGATCAGTACAAGTTGTAAATTATCTGCAGCAGTTTTATTAGATATACCTGCACGTCATTTGTTGCATGGATCTTTGTAAAGGGCCATAAGACATATCCACATTTTCGACATGCAAAAGATTTGTTGTAAACTACTTGCAGGTGTTGACGTAGATACTTGCTAAGGATCTGTATATATCTGTCACAACAGTACATATTGACATGCAAAGAATGTGTGAATATACCTGCATTTGTTGACGTAGATATTTTTCAAAGGATCTGCTGGCTAGACCTGTACATATCATTATGACGACCTGCTGAAGTCGACCCACTGTCCAAGCATACTTCCACAGGAGAAGACAGTGCATGTGCCTGTATTCACAGCTGACCGCAGGGAAATTTGCGTCCATACTATCTGCTGCTCACTACAACACCCTGCTGAAACTGCTATACATGTATACATGCCTGTGAAATATTTTTTCCCTCGAAATATTCATATTTAGCAATCGAACTGACATAATTTGACACAAATTTGAATAATCTCACAATTTGAAAGGTAGCTGATATATATATATATATGAGAATATCATGTAAATACGAATTTTGTGTGGTGTCCATATCGCAATGAACACTTTGATTCTCGATGTTATGTTGGCGCCTCGAGTGATGTTTCCATGTTGAGCTATGTGTGATAGCAGAGGGCATTCAGCATTTTTCTCCACCGTACCTGACAATGTTGACAGGCGTTCTGTTCACTGCATTAATATCTTGAAATGAATTCTCATGTCTTATTTCCAGCTCTCTGGGGTTGATCCCTGTCATTTTATGCTGCACCACAGTTTGGTTACCATCCTAAAATCCACACAGCTCGTCCTCTTACACAAGGGCACAAAAACAGCTTCATGCCATTTTTTTCTGCAATATTCCGAGGTCAGTTTCTTGCAGTGGATGATTTTTTTTTTAAATTGTCTACATGATCCAATCATAATGACTGTGGATCAAACACTCAGATGATCCCTTAAACCTGTGGCGTGGGAATGGCGTCCTAACCTATGCATCATTTCACATTAGTTTTCTATTGTTTTCTTGTGGAAGGTGGAAGTAGATATTGATGCCGAAGCACAGATATCTGAATCACTGACTGCGCGCGCAAAGTTTGGAGACTATAGGAAAGAAAGCATAGAGTAGGAGGGTTGGTGGCTGCTTGACGAAATTGGTGAACAAGGACTTGAGATGCTTTGTTTTTTGTTTTTGCTGCCTTATTTTCTGTGACATTTTTGTCTTGCTGATTCCACTCCGCTCAATTCAATCTCTCCGCCCCAGCCATTCCCAGATTCGTTATGTCGCTTCCTCAGGGTCAGAGGTCCACAGGCGTCAGGCCGCTGTAGGGCCACCAGCTAGAAGGGCACTGCACAGGACGTCAGAAATTCTGTTTCTCTCCTCCCTCTTCAGAGTTGATCTGTGTGGTGCCACAAGGAGTACCCATGTGTTTTGTCAGGCACCTATTTCAGTGTGAGTCCTACGTATTAGCCGACTTGCATAAGTACAGGAATGAGTTCATGTCTGCAGTCTCTTTTCGCATTTGTCACGAACTCGGCCTGAAGCGCACAGAAAATAAATCTTCACTATCTTTAAGTCAGTCTATCGCGCAGAAAATAAATCTTCGCTATCTTAAGTCAGTCTATCGCGCAGAAAATAAATCTTCGCTATCTTAAGTCAGTCTATCGCACAGAAAATAAATCTTCACTATATTAAGTCAGTCTATCGCACAGAAAATAAATCTTCACTATCTTTAAGTCAGTCTATCGCACAGAAAATAAACCGTCACTATCTTAAGTCAGACTATAGCACAGAAAATAAATTTTCACTATCTTTAAGTCAGTCTATCGCGCAGAAAATAAATCTTCACTATCTTTAAGTCAGTCTATCGCGCAGAAAATAAATCTTCACTATCTTAAGTCAGTCTATCGCGCAGAAAATAAATCTTCACTATCTTTAAGTCAGTCTATCGCGCAGAAAATAAATCTTCGCTATCTTAAGTCAGTCTATCGCGCAGAAAATAAATCTTCGCTATCTTAAGTCAGTCTATCGCACAGAAAATAAATCTTCACTATATTAAGTCAGTCTATCGCACAGAAAATAAATCTTCACTATCTTTAAGTCAGTCTATCGCACAGAAAATAAACCGTCACTATCTTAAGTCAGACTATAGCACAGAAAATAAATTTTCACTATCTTTAAGTCAGTCTATCGCGCAGAAAATAAATCTTCACTATCTTTAAGTCAGTCTATCGCGCAGAAAATAAATCTTCACTATCTTAAGTCAGTCTATCGCGCAGAAAATAAATCTTCACTATCTTTAAGTCAGTCTATCACACAGAAAATAAATCTTCACTATCTTAAGTCAGTCTATCGCACAGAAAATAAATCTTCACCATCTTTAAGTCAGTCTATCGCACAGAAAATAAATCTTCACTATCTTTAAGTCAGTCTATCGCTCAGAAAATAAATCTTCGCTATCTTTAAGTCAGTCTATCGCACAGAAAATAAATCTTCACTATCTTTGGGTCAGTCTATCGCACAGAAAATAGATCTTCACTTTCTTAAGTCAGTCTTTGCTTCTTTTCCAGTCAGTCTGCTCGGACACTTCAGCAGTTTATTTCATGCAAGTCTCACGTTTTACCACAGTTACTGTTCTTTTAAGCCATGACAACAGAACATTGTATGTGTGCGTTACATTCGTTGACAACTGAAATGTGTATGCCTTATTTGAGACTGTCCGTGTGTGTGTATCGAATTGTTGTCTCCTAGCTCATCATCATGTTTTAGTAGGCTGCAAAACATAACTTGTTATCACTGGCCAGAAAAGAAAAGCTGTCAGGTTCTATTTTGAATAACATGATAACAGGATATATGTTGATAACAGTTACTGTTCTTTTAAGCCATGACAATAGAACATTGTATGTGTGCGTTTATACACTCTTTTCAACATCTTCCTTGAGAGAATCATGGCTGATGCACTGGAACATCATGAAGGATCAGTCAGCATTGGTGGCAGAACGATCACAAACCTCCGCTTCGCAGATGACATTGATGGAATAGCAGGATCAGAAAAAGAGCTTGCCAGCCTAACAGAACACTTGGATAAGGCCTCCAAAACATACGGCATGGAAATCAGTGCAGAGAAGACCAAACTGATGACTAATAACACCAACGGCATTAGCACTGATATCAGGGTTAATGACCAGAAGCTGGAAACAGTTCAAAGCTTCAAGTACCTGGGAGCCATTGTATCCGACCAGGGGTCCAAGCCAGAAGTAGTATGCAGGACTGCACAGACAATAACAGCTTTGTCAAAACTAAACACCATCTGGAGAGATAAGAATATCTCACTTATCTCCAAGATCAGACTAATGCGCTCCCTTGTCATATCCATATTTCTGTATGCCTGTGAATCATGGACCCTGACTGCAGATTTGGAGAGAAGAGTACAGGCAGTGGAGATGAGATGCTTTCGGAGACTCCTTGGCATCTCCTACAAAGACCACATAAGCAACGAAAGCGTGCATAACAGAATCCAGCAAACCATTGGACCCTATGAGAACCTTCTAACGATCGTGAAAAAGCGTAAACTTAAGTGGTATGGGCATGTCACAAGATCCCAAGGAATTACAAAGACAGTTTTGCAAGGCACTGTCCAAGGAGGAAGAAGAAGAGGCAGACCAAGGAAGAGCTGGGAGGATAACATCAGTGAATGGACAGGCCTAGAACTCAACAAAACCCTAAGAAAGGCAGAACAGAGAGAAGAATGGAGGGAACTGGTTGCTGAGTCTTTGAGGGTGCCCCCACGGTCGTCAGACTACGGGACAGATAGATAGATAGATAGATAGATAACAGGATATGTACAAGTGTTAGGCCGCATTCCAGGGATTTTTTCAGGGATTGCAGTTGATTTTTCTTTCGTCCCTCGACGACTAGAGCTCTTGAGGCCCACCAAGGGTGAAATGTTGCGTATGCGACTGTTTTTACCTACCTTTAAAGTAACCGCATTCCGACTTAGGGGATGGCATCGAAACCGTGTTCATAGATTTTTTACAAAAAATTGTCATAGGTTTCTATGGAAACGAAATGGCCTACTCTTCCAAAAGACAGAACGGGGTTTTAACGTGTGCATAAAAATATTCTGCGTTGTGGTCGCCGCGCGCGGGGCCTCGGTTGATAGTAGTCTCACCCTAAGGGCTAAACATGTAGATAAGAGTAGGATTTTCTTCACTTTTAAAGGCAGATGTACCCAGCGTGTGCTGCCCTACTCTTACTTGAAAACCAGAGGAATCAACGTGTGAAACGGACTTGCGTTGTACCTGTGTCTGTCAATCATTTTGTTAATTCATCTACGCCATGTCTCTCATGATTTTCATTGTTATACTGCTATAATGTGTTAACTTTTATGCTGATTGATGATAGATCACGAGTGAAAGTCACATTTGCATTTTTGTGTGTGTGTGTGTGTGTGTGTGTGTGTGTGTGTGTGTGTGGTGATGGTATACCTATTGTGGAAAAACAAACTCAAAATGATGAAGTTGTTGGGTGGGTGAAGAGGGGGAGGGGGGGGAGGAATTTCTGTGTGACTTGAATCAAAATTCTTGTTTTAAGCAATAGTTGAACTGTTCATGCTGTCCATTGTTGAATCATGTATTCCAGAATTTTTGTGATATTCCTTGTTGACTTGTATCGCACTGACGCTAAAAGTTTTGTTGAAAATGATGTTCCACATTGTTATTGGTTATTACTATTGTACATCTGATTTTTTTTCTGAGAACTGCACAGTACGTGGGTGGTCAACATTAGTTGTACGTTGCGTGATATGCATCAGGTTTTTTTATGTTATGTATTTTTATGTTACATACTTTGTGATAATGAAGAATAGATGACAGATACATTTCACGCGGCAGTAAAGAACAGATGACTGTAACACTTAATATTAAAGAGGAGTACAGATGATTGGAGTACTTAACAGTACAGTAAGATGACTGAAGTACTTAACAGTACAGTACAGATGACTGAAGAACTTAACACTACAGTACAGTACAGATGACTGAAGTACTTAACACTACAGTACAGATGACTGGAGTACTTAACACTACAGTACAGATGACTGAAGTACTTAACACTACAGTACAGTACAGTTGACTGGAGTACTTAACACTACAGTACAGTACAAATGACTTAAGTTCTTAACACTACAGTACAGATGACTGAAGTACTTAACACGTTAATAACAGTACAGATGACTGAAGCACGTAACAGTACAGATGACCGGAGTACTTAACACCACAGTACAGATGACTGGGGTACTTAACACTATAGTACAGATGACTGGGGTACTTAACACTACAGTACAGATGACTGAAGTACGTAACACCACAGTACAGATGACTGAAGTACTTAACACTACAGTACAGATGACTGAAGTATTTAACACTACAATATCGATGACTGAAGTACTTAACAGTACAGTACAGATGACTGAAGTACTTAACACTACAGTACAGATGACTTAAAGTTCTTAACACTACATTACAGATGACTGGAGTACTTAACACTACAGTACATATGACTGGAGTACTTAACACTACAGTACATATGACTGGAGTACTTAACACTACAGTACAGATGACTGGAGTACTTAACGCTACAGTACAGATGACTGAAGTACTGAACACTACAATACAGATGACTAAAGTACTTAACACTACAGTACAAATGACTGGAGTACTTAACACTACAGTACAGTACAAATGACTAAAGTACTTAACACTACAGTACTGATGACTGAAGTACTTAACACTACAATACAGATGACTGGAGTACTTAACACTACAGTACTGATGACTGAAGTACAACACTACAATACAGATGACTGAGTACTTAACACTACAATACAGATGACTGAGTACTTAACACTAGGGTACAGTACAGATGACTGAAGTACTTAACACTACAGTACAGTACAGTACAGATGAATGGAATACATTACAGTACAGTAGATATTACTGGAGTACTTAACAGTACAGATGACTGGAGTACTTAACACTACAGTACAGTACAGATGACTAAAGTACTTAACACTACAGTACAGATGACTGAAGTACTTTACAGTACAGATGACTGGGGTACTTAACACTACAGTACAGTACAGATGACTGGGGTACTTAACACTACAGTACAGATGACTGAAATACTTAACAGTACAGTAAAGGTGACTGAAGTACTTAGCACTACAGTACAGATGACTGAAGTACTTAACACTACAGTACAGAGGACTGGAGTACTTAACACTACAGTACAGGACAGATGACTGAGTACTTAACACTACAGTACAGATGACTGAAGTACTTAACACTACACTACAGTACAAATGACTGAAGTTCTTAATGCTACAGTACAGATGGCTGGGGTACTAAACAGTACAGATGACTGAGTACTTAACACTACATACAGATGACTGGAGTACTTAACACTACAGTACAGTTGACTGAAGTACTTAACACTACAGTACTGATGACTGAAGTACTTAACACTACAATACAGATGACTGGAGTACTTAACACTACGGTACTGATGACTGAAGTACTTCACACTACAGTACAGATGACTGAAGTACTTAACACTACAGTACAGATGACTGAAGTACCTAACGCTACAGTACAGATGACAGAAGTACTTAACACTGCAGTACAAATGACTGAAGTGCAGTACAGTACATATGACTGAAGCACTTAGCACTACAGAACAGTACAGATGACATAAGTAATTAACTCTACAGGACAAATGACTGAAGTACAGTACATATGACTAAAGCACTTAACACTACAGTGCAGTACAGATGACACAAGTACTTTACAGTGGAGTACAGATGACAGAAATACCTAACACTACAGTGCGTATAGATGACATAAGTACTTAACACTACAGTGCAGTACAGGTGACAGAAGTACCTAACACTACAGTGCCGTACAGATGACATAAGTACTTACACTACAGTGCCGTACAGATGACAGAAGTACCTAACACTACAGTGCCGTACAGATGACAGAAGTAAATAACACTACAGTGCCGTACAAATGACAGAAGTAAATAACACTACAGTGCCGTACAGATGACAGAAGTAAATAACACTACAGTGCCGTACAGATGACAGAAGTACTTACACTACAGTGCCGTACAGATGACAGAAGTACTAACACTACAGTGCCGTATAGATGACAGAAGTACTTAACACTACAGTGCCGTATAGATGACAGAAGTACTTACACTACAGTGCCGTACAGATGACAGCAATACCTAACACTACAGTGCCGTACAGATGACAGAAATACCTAACACTACAGTGCCGTACAGATGACAGAAGTACTTACACTACAGTGCCGTACAGATGACAGAAGTACTTAACACTACAGTACACATGACTCAAGTACAGTACATATGACTGAAGCACTTAACACTACAGTGCCGTACAGATGACTGAAGCACTTAACACTACAGTGCAGTACATATGACTGAAGCACTTAATACTACAGTGCAGAACAGATGACAGAAGTACTTAACACTACAGTACACATGACTCAAGTACAGTACATATGACTGAAGCACTTAACACTACAGTGCCGTACATATGACTGAAGCACTTAACACTACAGTGCCGTACAGATGACTGAACCACTTAACACTACAGTGCAGTACAGATGACAGATGTACTTAACACTACAGTACACATGACTGAAGTACAGTACATATACTGAAGCACTTAACTCTACAGTGCAGTACAGGTGACAGAGGCAATTAACACTACAGTACAGATGACTGAAGTACTTAACACTACAGTACACATGACTGAAGTACTTAACACTACAGTACAGTTGACTAAAGTACTTAACACTACAATACACATGACTGAAGTACTTAACACTACAGTACATATGACAAAGTACTTACAAATACAAAACAGATGACTAAGTACCTGAACAGTACAGTACAAATGACTCGAGTACTTAACACTACAAATGACTGGAGTACTTAACACTACAGATGACTGGAGTACTTAACAGTACAGTACATATGACTGAAGTACTTAACACTACATGTAGTACAGATGACTGAAGTACTTAACACTACATGTAGTACAGATGACTGAAGTACTTAACACCACATGTAGTACAGATGACTGAAGTACTTAACACCACAGTACAGATGACTGAAGTACTTAACAGTACAGATGACTGAAGTACTTAACACTACAGTACAAATGACTGAAGTACTTAACATACAGTACAAATGACTGACTTAACACTACAGATGACTGAAGTACTTAACTACAGTACAGATGACTGGAGTACTTAACACTACAGTACAGATGACTGAATACTTGACATTACAGCACTGATGTCTAAGTACTGAACACTATAGTACAGATGACTAAGTACTTAACAGTACAAAATAGATGACTAAGTATTTAACAGTACAAAACAGATGACTAAGTATTTAACACTATTTTACAGATAACTAACTAACTACTTAACCGTACAAAACAGATGACTGAAGTACTTAACATTAGAGTACCGATGACTGAAGCATTTAAACAGTACAGTACAGAAGAATGAAGCACTTAACTTTACAGAACAGTAAAGCCGGCTGCAGTCAACTGAACACCACAGTACAGCACACAGATGACTGACGTATTTAACACTACAGGCAGGTGACAGCAACCCCTATCACTTCAGTAAAATAAAGGACGACTGAACCACTCAACACTACACTACAGTCATATTAAGGTTCCAAGCATAGCAACTGCTAAACGTGCTTGGGGAGTACAGGGGCTACAAATAAAAACAAGAAAGGGGGCCTGGCGAGGGTCCATGGGCACACAGCCCCATGGCCAAAATTATTTTGAGCATTTTTTAAGCCCTTTCCAGGCCTCTCCTGACAAGTCGTTTAGTATAAAGCCTACAAAGGACCCAACTTGGAAAAAAAATATTGTAAACTTTTTTTTTCAGATACTGCACTACCTTTCAAGAAACTGGCTGGGTTTTTTGTTTGTTTGTTTGTTCTTTTGGTGGGGAGGGGGAGAGGTTTGGTTGGCTTTTCAGGATATTTTTCAACATTTTGTTGTTGTTGTTGCATACAATATTTACAGATGTGAATGAAGTTAACAGATGTTTGGAGTTGAAAATAAAACAGAAGCATTCCTATAACCAGCTTTGTGCCATCTTCTTATTGAATGGAATCTTTATCGAATGAATGCAAGAACACGAAATACAGTCAACACAAACACAACAAACTTTGCGATCGCCACTCATGTCCATTCATTATGCGTGCGGCGCGCGCGCGCGCGCGTGTGTGTGCGTGTGTGTGTGTGTGTATGTGCGCGCGCGCGTGCGTTCGTGCATGCGTCCGTGCGCACGCGCTGCGCATGTGTGGTGTGTGATTTTTAAAATTCTTTATAAACTCTTCTCTTCTCTCTTCTCTCTCTCTCTCTCTCTCTCTCTCTCTGTGCTACCTCCCCCCCCCCCCCCTCTCCCCCGCATCACCTACTTTTGATATTTAAAAAAATCACCCACAACAACAATCATATAATCAACGTAGTCAACATAATCTGCAGTAAGAACATGGTCGGAACTGCAGTGTCCAGAAACAGTTTTCTTCACTTTGGGCTACAAAAATTCGGAAACGTCGATTTTTATTTTGCTTGTTTCTGCTTAGTTTTTGGTTTGTATGTTATATTCTCATCTTGAACATTGTGTCGGAGGCAATTTTAATAAAGTCGGGTCATTAATAAAGCTAAAAAAGCATCATTTTTATTCCAAAACCGCAATACACAGCCTCCCCCCACCCCTGGGCCTTGAAATCGCTGACGCAGCTTTACATGATTTTCCCACCCGCCACCCACGCTAGGTTTTTTAAAAAGACTGCACTAGGTCACATGACAGCAAGCTCACTCACACTCTCCACCAATCAAAAAGTAGCCGGGATTCGCTGCGGACTTGTTATGGCGTGCTTTGCATGGACTGAGTGAAGTTCAGGGACTTAGCAAAGTTCATACTCTCACCACCTTACAAAATAAGAAGAAGAAAAATCAAAGCTGTAAAAAAAAAAATACTCACCCATATATGGGCAACCACCCCTGGTTTGGCACAGACTTGCATGTAGGTTGTTTTTTTCTCCTTTTAAAAAAATCTCTCTCTCTCATCAGGTGCCTGATCCGACACATGCCGACTTCAGAGCAGCTCATTCTAATGCCCAAGTTGCATGCTGGGTAAGTTCGTGTTTCTGAAACCCACCGAACGCTGAAATAAATTACGGAATCTTTAACGTGCCTACTTTGATCTTCTGCGCGTATTATACACACTGACGGTTCTAAGGCACTGGCAGGTCTGCAATATTGAAGTTGACGTGAGAGATTGTAAGAATTCCTACCTTTTGTTTATCAGACCCCGCCGGAAAGATTCGAACCCGCGACTACATGGACCCAAAGGGAGGAAGTCAAACGGTTGGAAACCATTCGGTTATAGCATTCGTCAAAATTCAGGGAGAAAAAAATCAATGTGTTTAACTACTAACAGGATGTAGGAGGGTTTGTTGTTGGTGTCTGTTTGTTTTTTGGGGTCTTTTTTTTTTGGGGGGGGGGTGGTCCTTTTTTCCCCTAGACTTCTCAGGGGGAAGACGATAGTTTAAAGCATAGGAGCATATTCAACAATGAATAAGTAGCTTTTTTCTTTTTTTCAAAAAGACGGCTTATTTATTTAAAACGACCATCCGTGATATTTTCCTTCATGGAAGAAACCAATCGATTCTTTTTTAACGATGTTAGCATCTACCTTGTTTTATTTATTTATTTATTCATTTAGTTTTGGTTGGCTTCATCCTAAAACTGGCAGACCAATGATTTTCTTCATTAAAAAAAGAAAAAAGAATCGTACCCTAAGAATGACTTGAAATTTTATACATTCTTTAAAACTTTATAGATATCAGGCGTGAGGCGTTAACTCAACTACTACTACTACTACTACTACTACTACTACTACTATTAGTACCACTACTACTATTAGTACTACTACTACTACTACTACTACTACCACTACTACTACTACTACTACTACTACTACTACCACCACTACTGCTGCTGCTACTACTACTACTACTACTACTGCTACTACGACTACGACTACTACTACCACTACTACTGCTACTACGACTACTACGACTACTACTACTACTACTACTGCTACTATGACTACTACGACTACTACGACTACTCCTACTACGACTACTACTACTGGATAGCCTGGTGGTTAGCGTGTGATGCGCTTGTGATCTGCTGACCCGGGTTCGATTCCCGCTCAAGAGGATTTTTTCCTCCGGAGTTAACATCAGTGCCAACTCCATTCTCCCCAAAAAGCCTTCGGATGAGACTATAAACCGAGGTCCCGTGTGCGAACGCACGCAGAACATCTTGCGCACACGTTAAAACCCGTTCTGCTTTTCGGAAGAGTAGGCTATTAAGTGCCGGTGGGAATGGATGACATTTAAAAAAATGTACACATGTGGGGACTGGATGAAAAAAAGCGCACGAGTGCTTATTCCATTATCCTCGAAATAACAGAATAATAAAAATAATAATAAACTACTACTACTACTTACTACTTTGCATTGAGCTGTAATCCTTTCTTTTCGCTTTCGTCTGTTACTGTTGTTAAAATCTTTTGCAGTTTTTCTTCAGAGTCGGCGATAAGGACTGTGTCATCTGCATATCTCAGGTTGTTGATGTTGTGGCCACCTACACTAATTCCCTCATGATTCTCAATATTTCGTAGAATTATTTCACTATATACATTAAATAAATCAGGCGAGAACACGCAGCCCTGCCTCACACCCCTGCAGATTGGTCTATATTGACTGATGTTATTGTCGACCCTAATGGCTGCCTCCTGTTCCCAATATATGTTTCTGAGGACTCGAAGATCTTTCCCGTCGATGTATAGCCTGCCAGAATATCAAACAAGTCGGAGTGTCGTACTTGTCGAACGCTTTGAGTAGTCAATGAAGCAGAGGTACAGGTCTTTCTGGACCTCGATGGATCTTTCCATGAGAGTTTTCAATGCGAAGATTGCATTTCTGGTGCCTTTGTCTGCCATGAATCCAAATTGCGTTTCTGATATTTCTGGAGTATTTTATTTCTCATTCTCTTCATGAGTATTCGTAAAAGAACTTTGGTGAGGTGACTCATCAGGCTGATTGTACGATGTTGGTCACATTCAGCGTACCCAGTTTTCTTAGGGATCGCAATGTAGATGGACTTCTTCATATCTGTCGGAATGTCTCCTGTGTCATATATATTGTTTAGTAGTTTTGTGACCGCCTTAATTCCCACTTCATCCAGGGCTGTTATCAATTCAGATGGGCTATCATCAGGTCCTGGCGCCTTACCACTTTTCATCTTGCTGAGTGCATGTCTCACTTCGTCTTCCATGATTATGTGGCCATCTTCGTTGCTAATATGAGGAGGTGGACCTCTGTCGTCGTGTATAACTCTTCGATGTATTCTGACCACCTGTTAAGAATATCTTCTTTTTCCATGAGTATATCTCCATCTCTCGACTTTATACAACCTGTTTTTGCATATGATTTCTTCCCTGTCACATCTTTTATTTTTTCATGCATAAGTTTTCCATCAAAATTTGCATTCATTTCAATTTCCTTGCACTGCATATTGATCCATTCTTCCTTGGCTTCATTACACTTTTTCTTAACCAGTTTGTCGAGTTCTTTATACTTCTTTTCATCTACTTTTGCCTTTCTCCTGTTTTCCATTAGGTTTAAAATCTCGGAGCTCATCCACTTCTTATGTTCCTTTCTATTTATGACTGGTATATATATCTTTTGCTGCCTCGCTGATGCTATCTTTCATCATCTGCCATTTTTCCTCTGTAGTGGTGAGTTGATCTAGGCCATCGAATTTGTTTCCAACTTTGATCTTGTATTTTTCTTTGATTTCTTCGTCAGTTTGTAGCATGTTCATTTGCAGTTTTGGTGTTCTTTTTGCTTTTGACATCTTTTTCAATTTTAGTCGCATTGTCCCGATAACTGGGACATGATCACTTCCACAGTCTGCACCTGGCATGGACTTACAAGATGTTATAGAGTTACGGAAGCGTTCTTGAATCAGGATGTAATCTATTTGATTCCTGGTTCTGTCGCCAGGGCTTTTCCAGGTCCAGCATCTTCTTGGATGGTTTTCAAACCATGTGTTCATAACAGCCAGCTTTTGTTCCTTGCCACCATTCCGTGAGCCGCTCCCCTCTTTCATTTCTCACTCCTATTCCAAATGGGCCAACTGTGGTTTCATCTTTTCCCTTTTCCCACCTTTGAATTGAGGTCACCCATTATTATTCTGATATCTTGAGACTTCAGTTGCTTCATTGCCTTTTCGATATTTTCATAAAACTCCTCAATTTCTGCGTCATCTTTATCAGCTGTTGGTGCATATACTTGTACTATTCCAATGTCGAAAGGTGTGCCCTTAAGTTTTACTATCAGGACTCTGTCATTTACAGTCCAGAAACCTTTGATGGTCTTTGAGGTTTCTTGATCTAGAATCATGCCAACTCCTTTCTGGTGTTGATCTCCTCCTGAGTAAAGAATGGTGTAGTTGTCGGATGTTATGCAGCCTGCTCCTTTCCATCTCACTTCTGAAAGTCCTAGTATATTGAGGTTCATTCTTTCCATTTCTTGTTTGAGATTTTCCAATTTTCCTTTTTGTAGCATAGTCCGTACGTTCCATGTACCCATTCTGAGAGGTTTTTTGATGCGGACAGTCGCTGGATGACGATCGAGGGTTACCTGTCGCACATAATCCACCCTACCGAGCGAGGAACTTCCAGATAAACTGAAAAGAAAGGATTACAGCTCAATGCAAAGAAGACAGAATGCATGGTGATCTCGAAAAAAGCTGTTATACCACAATGCAACATAGCCTGTAAAGGAGAGAGAATCAGACAAGTAAACACCTTTAAATACCTTGGTTGTACTATCACCCCAGACGGCAAGTGTGACACAGAAATCAAGAAGAGAATCGGTCAATCTAAGGCAACTTTTAACAACATGAAATGCATTTTTACCAACAGTAAGATAAGCCTCAAGACAAAGATCCATGTTTTGAGAGCCTACGTATGGTCCATTCTTCTGTACGGATGTGAGTGCTGGACCCTAGCCAAAGACACAGAACAGCGACTAGAAGCAGTGGAAATGTGGTTCGTCCGGAGAATCATGAAAATCTCATGGACAAAAAGAAAAACTAATGCAGAAGTAATGGAAATGGCTGGTACAAGAGATCCCTTCTCAACACCATCAGAGAAAGACAGCTCAAATTTTTCGGCCATATAATCAGGGCTGACGGACTAGAGAAACTGTTATGGAGTGGTAAAATCTGTGGAAACAAGAGCAGAGGAAGACAACGCACAAAATTCACAGACAGCTTAAACAAATTCGCAACGAATAAAGAGGGCACTAACAATGAGCTCATGAGAGGGACCGAGAACAGGGAAGAATGGAGAGCCATGATCGTCGATGTCTGCAGGACCAGACCGGACACTTGAAGAAGAAGACTACTTACTACTACTGCTGCTGCTGCTGCTGCTGCTAATACTACTACTGCTACTGCTGCTGCTGCTACAACTACTACTACTTCTACTACTACTACTACTACTACTACTACTACTACCACCACCACCACCACTACTACTACTACTACCACTACTACTACCACTACTACTACTACAACTAACTACCACCACCACCACCACCACCACCACTACTACTACTGCTACCAACACTACTACTACCACTACCACCACTACCACTACCACCACTACTACCACTACTACTACATTCCCATACTACTACTACTACCACTACTACTACCACCTACCACTACTACCTACTACTACTACTGCTACCACACTACTACTACTACTACCACTACCACCACTAACCACTACTACCATACTACCACTACTACTACTACATTACTACTACTACAACTACTACCACCACACACACCACCACTACACTACTACTGCTACACTACTACTCTACACACTACTACTACTACTACCACTACCACCCACTACCACTCACTACTAACCATATCACTACCACACTACTACTACTACCACTACTATACCACTTCTACTACAAGTACCAACTACTACTACTACTACATACACCATTATCCCACTATACTACTACCACTACTACTAC
>CM054140.1:36731246-36821246 GCA_028751875.1 Rapana venosa
GGGACACCACTGAAGATTTTGCAACCAGCTTCCTCCACTCCTCGCGGTTTTCGTTCTACTCAAGGTCAGTCCACTCTCCAATGTTGTCTTCCCATCGTTTTCACCGTCTCCCTCCTTTATAAAAGGGAAAAGTGGCACTTGTTCAATTTCTTGTAATATACATTCTGTGAACGGGCTTGTTGAACTTCGTGTGTGTGTGTGTGTGTGTGTGTGTGTGTGCGTGCGTTTTGTGTGTGCTCCAATTGTATTTATGGGCATTCATATCAGTGGGTGTGTGTACTATGTGTGAAGTGGTAAGAACTGAATCGACAATTCGAGTAATTATTGTGAAAATAATTACGTGATTGATTATGTTATTGTCTCGTCGATTTGCTTATTAACTTACTGATTCTATCATGTTTATTTGCCTTTTTGTTTATTCTTGTTGGGGTGGGTGTTTTTTTTCTTGAGGGCCTGGTGTAAAGAAGCCTCTGGCTTACCCCATTACCCTCAATACAATATTCGAGTTCGAGATCCTTGCTCTGTTCCCTTTAGGACAGTCGTGGCCTGTCCAGATGGTCGTGTGACGTGCTGGTACCACTTCAGTTTGTGTATGAAAATATATTCAGTTTGTGTGTTTTTGCTGAAGTCAGGCTCGATGGCGTTTTCAATGTTGGGTTTCCCTGCCTTGTTTCTTATGTTCGAGATAGCATGCAGCTTGCGAAAGAATCTCATCTCCATTGCCTGTATCCTTCTTTCAATTTTTGCTGTTATGGTCCACGTTTCACATGCACACAGCCATATGAACACGATCAAGAAACGCGTCTGACTAATCTTGAAGCTGATGGCGATGCTCTTGTCGATCCAGAGGACTTTCAGTTGGGTCATTGCCATCGAGGACTAGGCTATCCTGGAGAGACGTTGCCGTGGGTTCTTTTATGTGCGCTAGATAATTATGTGTAGCACACGGGACCTCGGTTTATCGTCTCATCCGAAAGACTTAACACCCAGACCACCACTCATGGTCTAATGGATGGGGGAAAAGTTTCCGGCACAAACGGCTGTCAAACCCGGACGTTTTGCCTTCTAGGCAGGTGTGTTGCCTGTTCTGTTCTTTTTTTTTCGTTCCTCGACTAAAGCCTCGACGTTCACCAATGGTGAGATTTTGTGCAACCGTTTTTACCCACCATTAAGGTAGCCGCATTCCGACTTCGGGGATGGTATCTAAACAAGACACCTATGTGTATGTGTTCGGGTTTTTTGTTTTTTTTTTCAGTTCTGTCATCCGTTCCCACCGGCACACAATGGCCTACATTTCCAAAAAGCAGAATGGGTTTTAAACGTGTGCGCAAGATGTTTTTCATGCGTTCGCACACAGGGTCTCGGTTTATAGTCTTATCCGAAGGACTTTTGGGGGGAGTGGAGTCGGTACTGATGTTAACTCCAGGGTAAAAACTCCTACAACGGGTGCCTCCATCCCAGGCCGTCAGATCAGGAGCCCAAGGAGGGTATCTCCCCTCCCCCCATCTGTTCTAACATTATGTTGGGGGTGCAGGGCATTGAGGGAAGGGGGGGGGGGGGGGGGTGTCCAAACAGTTTTAATTTACAGTAGGGCTTTCCTGCTGTCTGACAGATGACTTCAGCATCATGGGAATCATACCATGAAGTGGACTCGTTTGTTTTCGATATCATAGTGTGTGTGCGCCTTGCATGGAAGTGTATAATTTTATGAGATAGAGAGAAAGAGAAGAAGAAAGAAGAGAGAGAGAGAGAGAGAGAGAGAGAGAGAGAGAGAGAGAGAGAGAGAGAGAGAGAGAGAGAGAAGTGGGGGGGGGGGGGGAAGGAGGGGAGATCTATATTACGAAAATATCACAACGCATAATGTCACAATTCTATGGTTTCAACAGGTAGATTGCTCTTTGACATAATTCCTGGCTGGACCTTTTTACAAGTTTTCCTGTTAAATAAAGTCTTATCTTTACATGTGATGCATGCATTGCATAACAGATGCTTGGTACTTCATTAGAAAAACACTGAACATTACCTGACAAATATGAACCAGCCAACACTGGCATCATGGAAAAGGTCTTCTAAATCCTCATGGGGGTCAACAACTTCCAACACAATCACTTCACAATTTTTTTTTAAAACCCAGAGTCCACAACTTTCATGTCAGAGCTACAGCCAGGCCTCTTTCCATTCATACCAGGAACTTTCCAATCTCCACCACACAAATGACTGCATGCAACAGTTCCCATAGGCAGACAACAACTTGCTGCGTATATACACACGTTTTTAGACTCTAGATTAGATTCCGACTACAGGGATGATGTCTAAACATGGCACCAGTATGCATGTGCTTTAAAAAAAATTTTAAACAATTTTGTCATCCGCTCCTTCTGGCACACAACAGCCTACTCTTCCAAAAGGCAGAAAGGGTCTTAATATGTGCATAAGATGTTCTGTGGACAAATGCACAGTGGACCTTACTTTATAGTCTCATCCAAAGGACTTTTGGGGGGACTTTTTTCAAGCCCAGTACTGACTCGCAAGTGGCAGAGTTGTTGTTTTACGTGTCCTATGCCACATTTGACATGGACATCACTGTTATCCCCTGGCCTTGGATGCCTAGGAGCTTATATCTCATGTCTCTGTTCAGGGAGGGATTTCTTCCCATGGGGTCTGCTCTACAGTCATCAGTCTCATTATATAGGGTGGATGGACGTTTGTTGGGCAGAACGAGGTAAAAAAGGATGCACATTGCAAAATAAATCTGTTACAGGTCACCCTATCATACCTGTGTGTGTGTGTGTGTGTGTGTGTGTGTGTGTGTGTGTGTGTGTGTGTGTGTGTGTGTGTGTTCCTCAGCTAGAGATCTGAGGTTTACCAATGGTGAGATTTGAATATGTGACTATTTGCCCCCCATTAAGGTAGCCATATTCTGACTTCAGGGATGATGTCTACACACAACACTAGCATGCATGTGTTTTATTCCAATTCTGTCATCCATTCCTACCAGCACACAACAACGTACACTTCAAAAAGGCAGAATAGGTTTTAACTTGCGTATAAATATTCTGTTCGCACACTGGACCTTGGTTTATAGTCTCATTCAAAGGACTTTTGGGAGAGTGGAATTGGTGCTTACGTTAACTCCAGGGAAAACATCCCTGCAAACAGTGCCTCGATGGTGGCTCAAACCTGGGCCTTCAGATCACGAGCTCAACGCTCTAACCACTAGGCTATCCTGCACCCCATCACACCTTTTCATAAAGGGCTTTTGCAGGCCTGTGGAAGGCAGCGCAGCAGCAAGCCTTCGTGAGTCAACATGAGCTGCAGTGAAAACTGCTGTCACTCCAAACAGCTAGCCGTGTCAGAAAACAACATGCTTTCACTTTGTAGGTAAAACTGAGCATCTCACCAGTCACTGTCCCAAGATTTTGTTTGTGTCTGTTAAAATGTTAGCTTTGTAAATCATCACACTCTCTTCTTCAGCATTGTGTGGTGGTGGGGGGGGGGGGGGGGGGGGGTGGCTTGCTTTGGGCACGAGTTTGCTTTTTACATTGTGTTTTTTTTTTAAATCAAGATCAGTAAGACCTTTATCTCAAACAAGTACTGTCAGCAAGAGATCATAGTCATGAAGTTAATGCCAAGAGCTTCATCTTTAAAATGAGAACAGGCACATGACCTCTCCAGTAATCAACAAGAAAATACTGGCGTTACACGTGAGCAGAAAGCTCAATATAAACAGATACCCAACACAAGCTACTTTCACCACAATGCTTGAAAAGAAAAATACACAAGTTCAAAATCTTGCAGACCAGGAAAAAAAAATCCATACCAAACCAGCATAACCTCAAGAAAATGGTTTGTTATTTCAAATGAAAAAGATGTGTGTGTTTTATGTGTTACAAACTCGCAAACTGGAAACACAATCCATCACAACAATATGATGCATGTAGATGCTTTTTGAAGCCATGGAGAAAGACCGATACGCATTCATATGTTTTGTACTACTGTTGACATTTGTTTGCTTTTATACCTGATATGCTTTTTTTCTGTTTTTGACAAAAGTGAGGGGTTGGAAAAACCAGTGTAATAAAATAAAAAACATCATTCACTCAGCGCTGTCTCAGAAAAGCTATCCTGTTAAAAAGTACAATCAGAAAAATGAGCACACCACTTTCCTTTCCTTTCACACTGTTCAGAGCCCCAGCAACCACGAAGTCAGGGCTGTCACCTCATTCAGTTCCACCAACTCCCATTAACGTTTCACTTCAGGTTCAAAATCAACACATCTTAATCCTCTAAAATGACCACCACTATCAACCTGAGAAAAAACCATATCAAAGACGTAGCACCTTCATCATTCCTTTTATAACCAAGCCATGCTGAGGATGCTAACTGTACTGTTTAATTCATTATCCCAAGACTACAAAAAAAAGTGTAAAAAGAAATTAATGTTCCAAAGTAAAAGAAAAAAAAGAAAAAAAAGAAGACATATTATATGAAATGCCATAATTATGGATAAATAACACTGCATAATAGGCATCCTTTGGCCATCTCAGAGTTTACACTTTCCTAAACTGGTTACCAGAACAAAGCATTACATGCAAAATGTCTTATAATAGGTTAAGAGAAAAAAAAATTAATGTCAGACTTCCTTGAAAAAAGTCAGGAGTATGAACTGGGAAGGTACAAACAAAACAAAAGGAGAGAGAGAGAGAGAGAAGGAAGAAGAGAAAGGAGAGAGAGAGAGAGAGGAGAGAGAGAGAGAGAGAGAGAGAGAGAGAGAGAGAGAGAGAGAGAGGATCAGAAAGAGAGAAGGAAGAGAGAGTGGAGTGGAGAGGAAGGTGAGTAGTGCGCAGACAGAAAAATAAGGAGAATGGCAGAAACAAAAAAAGTAACCCCAAAAAGGGGAAATTTCTAGCACAGAATTTTCAGAAGGTGGAGATGTTGTTTATACTGAAAAGAGCTCCTGACATCCCTGAGAGGGAGAGAGAGAGAGAGAGAGAGAGAGAGAGAGAGAGAGAGAGAGAGAGGAAAAGAGAGAGAGAGAGAGAGAGAGAGAGAGAGAGAGAGAGAGAGAGAGAGAGAGCGAGAGCGAGCAAGAGAGAGCAAGAGAGAGAGTGAGAGGTGGGGGGAAGGTACACAACTTGGCCTCCAGAATCATGATAAGTCTTTTGCCAACCTGCATTACTTTCCTGGAGAAGCCTAGTTTGTGTGTGTGTGTGTGTGTGTTGTGTGTGTGTGTGTGTGTGTGTGTGTGTGTGTGTGTGTGTGTGTGTGCTTGCTAAGCCTAACAACTTGCTGAGGGCAACTGAAAGCCTGTGCATGCATTTTTCCCTGCCTCCCACTATGAGTAACCAATGAATTATGTTAACATTCATGTTGAACATAATTAATCTAGTAGCAGCCAATATTAGGAAATTTATTAGCAAATGTATTCACAACCTACCCCTGGGGAAATAAAGCAAGTATTAAAGCAAGAATCCCCCCCCCCCCCCCCCCCAATCTTATAGATTAATCAAATTTCTGTGTGGCGGTTTAGTATATATATCTAGCCAAGTGGTGATGTGTGAGGTTGAGTGGGTGGGGTTTTTGTTTGTTTGTTTGTTTGTTTAACACTTAATGTCAGTTCTTATCATTTTACACATGCTCAATGATTAAAAAAAAACAAAAAGGAATGCAGTTTGTACTTTTGTTACTTCTTTGCATGGGTCATGTGGGGACACTTTCACTTGCAGGTTGTTTTCCTTAAAAAAATGGAACCTAAGTGAAAACTCTTTGTCAGGACTGATACACTATATGCCTCCACGGAGCATTGCTACCATTTTTTTCTCTGAGAAAAAGACTGTACAAAGCAGATTTAGATTTCTGATAAGAGATTTTCTGTTCAGGTTTGAAAGTAGTTCTGCCCTAGAGTATACTTTTGCTACAGCCTACATTCAAAACAGAGCTAGAGGACTAGCACGCATCAAGTGACAAAGCTTGACCACAGCTATATGTAGCCTTTCTTATCCAGACACACAGTGCTCCTTCGACTTCATTATAACAAAATCACTATAATGTTTACCATACAACACATATCACATTCACTCTTCACTATGTTATATACATTTTATTATCTGAGGTGCAAAGTTGCCATTTCAATCATCAGTGGAGAAGTTTTTGAAAATAAAAATTATATCCTCCCGCTTACAAAATATGAAAAAAGCCCCCCCCCCAAAAAAAAACACCAAAAAAAACACCAACAAACAATCAAAAACAAAACAACAAACAAAAAACAAAAAAACAAAAACAACCAAAGCAACCAAAAACAAGAAAAATAACATTAACAAACAAGCATACACACACATAATATACACACATACATACATGACTTCCAAAAAGTTTTACAGAACTATACAGCTTCCCTGTACCACACAGTGTATCATGAGCTGTATGTACATGTTCAGAAGGACCACACGATTATGACTATTTGCTGTTGTGTTGTTGCTGGCCATTCTCCGGCTTAACACCCTGGGGTCACTAAGAACGTGACACTCTGTCCAACTTTTAGCCTCTGAGAATCACTGTTAAGACTGTTATAGTACACCATGGATGGGAAGTTTTGGCCTGTATGACTTTTCAAGTATGTTGCCATGCAGGCAGTCATATCCTGACTTCAGAGGATTTTAAACAGGCTACACACCTGATTAAAAAATTGCACTTTTCCTTCTGTTTTTTTTTCCATTTGACTCATTTTCATACCACATGTACTAAGGCATCCACAAAAATAAAAACCACTTTTTGTGAAAGACTAGCCTCTTTTTGTGAAAGACTAGCCTCTGACTCAAAACTCATACGATTTTGCACAAATTTGGTAGGTTTGAAATTTTCTGGCAAACACTCAGTCCTTTGTCGTCTGCTAGCTTCCTTACCGCAATATGCATGCGTGGGGTCAACGCTGTAGAGAACACAAGCAATCCTCATTTGATGATCATTTCCAACTTTCATGTGACTCTATGTCCTCAATCCCCAAAACAAGTGCACAGTGCATTTCTTCATACTTTAAAAAATCTGTGAAAATCACAAACAAAATCTGTAGAAGATACTACATCACCCACAAGCTAATACAGGTGTGTAACCTTCTTGCTCCTTTCATTAATGGAGAATACAAGATGTTATGCCAAGGAGCCTGTCATGTACAAAAACAATCTCAACTGAAGATTTCTAAGCTCAACAACATTTCAATGTAGGCCTTGCTTCTCTACTTATCCATGCAGAACATCTTGTGCATGTGCTCAAACCTGTTATCTTTCGGAAGAGTATGCCGCTGCATGCCGGTGGGAACTGATAACAAAATTTACAAACCGAATACATAAAGGAACTGGATGTAAAAAAAGCAGATGAGTGCTTATTCCATTATCATCAAAATACAATCTTGAATATTTAAATATATTGAAAGATAGATAGGTTAATAGATAGATAAATAAGTAAATAAATAAATAACTGACAAAGCTTTTGGCTTAAGCCAGGAAAGATAATTGTTCAAAATGTGTTACTGTATTTCAGTCTTTTACATGCTATTGTTTTATATATTTTTCGCACAAGTCATATATTATGTCCTATCCCTTCATAAACATACGCAACTTTCTGCCTTGGCTCAAACATGCGCTTCTTGCTCAGCAACTTTTCTGGAGAAAGTTTTTCATGCATATGAAACATTTACCTCAATGACAATACACATGTTGGCATGAGAATCTTCCTTCAGGATTTCAGATGGTTCAAGTATTTTGAAAACAAGCATAAAATCAAACAATAAAACTTCTGCAGGTTCAACCCAATCCAATCTTCTTGTTTAAAGTCCCTCTGACCACAGAGACGATAATTATCAGGGCTGTCACCTTGTAACTGTTCTAAATCTCAGATTAAAACTGTGCAACTATACACAGATAAAAAATGCTGGGTTTAAAACCAACTCTACTGTCATTCCTTGTATCAACATCCTGGCCAACCATAACAGTCGCTAGGACAGCCCCCAAGTTGCAGGAGAATCACATAAATGACACACCCAACCCAATTCTATTGTGTTGTTTAAAGCCCTGCCAACCACAGAGGCCGTATTGGAGCTATTACATTGTCAATTCTTTAAATCTCAAATTAAAACTGTGCAACTATATATATATTATATATATTACACAGATAAAACATGGTATAAAACCAACTCTATTGTCATTCCTTGTATCAATGCCCTGGCCAAACATAAGGGTCAACCCAGGACGGTCACTGCGTTGTGAGAGAAACCCCATAAACGACACATAAAATGAGATAAAACCAAAGCCAGACTCCTTAAAACCAACCTTGTTTGTAGTGACCAACTATGACATCTTCTCTCATATCAGACGGAAAAACCCTGACTCACTCAGGAAGTTAAAAATATTGTCCGGTGAAGCATCATAAAAAAGATCTTTTAGATGGTCTGCAGTAAAATGCTTTTCCCTAATATTCTGAACATCTCGACAATCCAGAAGCAGATCTCTATGGTTATTCAGGCATCACAAGTCCATTGCCTATAACCAAATAAACATTCATGAGTAATGTGAGAGTGGCTTGTGTATATCTTGGTAAGCACCTTTTAAAAAAAATTTCATTGGCTAGAGCTCTGGGATTCACCAATGGTGAGATTTTGCATCTGTATAAAACACGCAGTCCAGGGCTTAAGTTCATAATTATGCAATATGCAAATGTGTTCGTACTTAGAATTCAAATGTTCAAAATGTAGTTTTTGTTGGGTTTTACATTATTTTTTTTAACTCACCTTTGGAATATAATATTCTCTGAACAATATTGATCACCGGTGATAAAAAGTCAAGGGAAAGAACTGGCAGGAGTTAAACATTTATACAGAAAAACAACAAAATGACTGGGGTTTTCCCCCCTACATACATCCAATTCAGAACAGAATACAAGAGTTACATGTACATGGTTCCTGCCTTTTCAAATCTAAGCAATCCACATTCAAACACTGTATTTTAGCTGGGGTTTTCTTCTTGATCCTTTGCTCCATTTCTGACAAAAATAGAAAACCAACAAATCTGAATAATAGGAAAATATCACGGTAGACATAAACTGAATACACGTACATTTCTTTTACACAAAAGAGATCATACAAAATTCAACAAATACATACTATTTCATTCACAAAATGTTCATGCACAATATTTGACAAGAATAAAGTAGAAATATGCACTGTTATCAAAAAAGAAATGCACGTTTTTAGACCAGTTTGTCATATTGCAGGCTCTGATAAGCTTGCAACAAAGTCCTGAGAAAAAAGATCACAAAGTATTTCTGTATATATGTACCGACTACAACACTTACTCTGTAACTTACACAGACAACATCAAGAAAAATACAATAAACTGCATATGTAATAAGACAAAAACATGGAGTTTCTTCGGCGACCAATTCATAATATAATTTCATAACACAGGTAGATATCCTTGCAATGCATCAGTGAAAACATAAACTAAGTGCTCATCTACAGAAGAAAAAAGTCTGAACAATAAGAATACAAAGAAATGACCACCACAAAAAAAAAAAACTTGGGGGAAAAAAGATGACATACCATCTGCTTGATTTAAAAACAATAACCACTGGAATAAACTGATTCCCTACCAAAGTTTCCATCCATTCTTATGATTTAAACAAGTGTGAGTGGACTAAACCATACAACCAATTCATGACCTTGGCCTACCATGCCAAGTGAAAGATAAGGAAGGTTTAGAAAGACGTTAGGTGACAGTATTTTAAAAGGATACATCAGTTACCATGAATCTAGAAAAGTCTGGATGGATCAACCTGTAATATCAGCGCAATATCTGTCACCTTTCTTTTCTTGTCACCTCTTTTTGGGGAAAGATTCTTACAATTCATGCATTTGATCGCACAGTCCCACAAACTATTCAGGTATATATAATAAAGCCATCTTTTCACTGACCAGGTCCATCTGCCAAAAGCGACATATATGTAAACATCTGCAGCTGAGACAATGGGTCAACTAAATGTCACAATGATGCAATCACTAAAAACAAACAAACAGTGCAATGAGGCAAAAAGTATCTCAACATGAGAAAGATTACAAACTCTCACTAGGCTGCGCTAAAGTATGCATTATTAGCAAAGAATTATCATACACTCATCACACACATTATAAAAGGAAGTAGGATACATGCTGTTGGTAGAGAATCACTAAAAGCAACCTAGCCAGCTGGCCTCAGAATTGCAATAAAGAGGCTGAACTTCTCCTCACCAAAGGTAGGTCTGTGCATACATCATGTAGTCTCCACCTTTTGTACTTTCAAAGATTCCAGTGAATATCTTCCTAAACGGACAGTAAAAATCTTTCTCAACTCTTTCTGTACTACCATACACTACAGTGTGCTTCATGCTTACCTCTCCTGGTTACTGAGATACCCTTTCACAAACTTCAACTTTAAGCATTTGTAGTGCAAAAACGTGTAAAACAAAGGGGCATAATTGTGCTCTAGAATGACCCAAAAAATGCATATGTACCACTAGGCTGGGTTTGAAAGCCTTTGTTTCAGTACTGTACTCAGAGAATGAATGGGACTGAGTTTGTACCTTTGCTCACTCACTCAGAAAGTCTGCTGTGGCCATATGTCAGTATTATATATATGTGGTCTTCTGACATTGTACTGATTCTACAGTGCACACACACATTTGTTCATTCCATTTCTACACTTTAGAAGTATCTGAAAATTTTTTTAATCTGCATATACAAATTTTCTTTTATATGAGAACATTGCACCCACGTTTCATAACATTTTATTTTTTTAAAAATTGATAAATCAAATCAGTAATAAAGAAAACTGTCAAACTTTGATGTTGGCTCCTTTATTTCCTCTTGCATCTAACCTCTAAATTTCACATTTGTGTGTGCTTGCATTTTTTTTCCCAAACAATTTTCTTGTCACCTATACAAATGGCCAGTAAAGACCACAATCTAGCAGGGAGCTATAGGCCATTATAAAATGAGTTAAGACTGCTGTGCCAATAAAGAGGTGGGTGGGAGGGGGGATACAGACAGACATATCCCCAACAAAGCATACAAACAGTTAACACAGCTGAGACAAAGAAATATGATCACATTGGTGACACTCATTCCATTTCCATTATGTTATCCACATCAGTGTTCTTTTTTGGAAGGGTCAGTGAATGACCGCATGTTCATGACCACTATATATGAAGGGTTCAAAGGCTTGCCCAGAAGAACACAATGTGGTACGACCCTGCATGCTGTAAAGTGTTCCAGTGATATGATTCATCATGTGACATCACACGTTGAAATGTTGGCGCTCATTGGATTGGGTGGAAGGGGGAGGGGGGAAGGCAATCTCCAGACAGTCCAGTAAACGACCTGTCTGCAGAACTGAAAGACTTCACAATTGTGGCTGGGACTTCTCAGCCCCTGTGAGAAATTATAAATAATAATAATAAAAAATGATGAGTCAATAAGTGAAAGGACCCTCTCCTGCAGAATCCACTATGGTCACTTTTCAGCTCCTGCCTCCACATCTGTTTTGAGTCAGCCAGCCACACAAAAAAGCCTTGGTACTTTCCAGCTCAACTGGCTTTTTGTTCACTCCCTTCTTTAGGCTACCTGAAGGGATTCCAGCTAGGAGACAGAGGCTGGCTGGGGTGTCCACCGTGTGTTCTGCAGAAGACTACATACTTCCACTTACTGCACTTTACAGGCCACAAGGCAATACTTTTATTTCCTGCCACTTCAATCCACGCGCCTAATAATGTAGTATGCCAAATGTATGTTTGAAGTCTCTCGAAACTTTGACTTGAATCAGGGATCAAATTAATCTTTGAACCTGGAATGACTGGGTATATCTGGAAAAAAAAGAAGCTGATTGGATCGTAGAGTAATGCAACTTTTTCAAAAGTGCTGTGCACTGATTTCATCAATTCAAGTGAAGCAATTGCTATCAGAGATTCTTGCAGACATTAATTTTGGAAAAAGTCAAAATACTTTAGGGAGATGTTATAGACAAACATTCTGTACCTTCAGCAAAGAGATGCTGAAGGTGTAGAGCAAGAAACCATTTAAACAGAAACCTGCTCATGTGGTAAGCAAATATGCATGCCAGCTAATAGTTATCTTCATGTGGATATAAAGGCTGTACGTTCCGTTAAGTTTTCAGTGATACATTCTGTTAAGGAATCTGTATTACTTTCTCTTTTGTTATGTGTGCCTTAAAAACAGGAAGCACTCTTTGCTTTGTTAAAAAATCAGAATTAATACACATACAATTTGAAAGGAGGACATTACTTTCAGATATGCCTTGTACCCCATAAAACACAGAACTGTCAGTGTGTCTTGGTATTGTGTAGAATGGCAAAAGCAAAGTTAGTTGCTGCTGTTGTCTGTCAGCAGCTGAGTAAACATGCGGGTCAGGTTCTCCAGGCCCCAAATGTAGTCCTCATCAGGGCCCTCATGGGTCACATTGTCATTGAAGCCACTGTGGGTGGTGTGGGCAAAGTCGATCATGCGTACGTCTATGGAGGAGAGACTGGCTGCAGACAGGCGTTGGATGCTCCTGTTCGTAACACCCGTCTCCTCAGGCTTGTGGTCACTGCCATTGCTATCGCCTCCTAGCGACAGTTTAGAGGAGTGAGAGCCTGCTGCTGTTGCTGGTTGAAGAGCTCTGTCTGACAGTCTCTGCTGTCCCGACACTGTCGCGGGACGAACACCAACGGGATCAACGCACGAGTCACTGGTCCATTTGTCACAACCAGACGACACCTGTTCCACAGTTTTCCCTCCTGCGCTACGGCTTTGTCCACACACAGAACTGGGTGCATGAGCGCCCTTCACGGTCTTGCCCTCTTGTGTCTTGGCTGCGTGCATGTTTTTGCCGCAGTTCTCAGGATCGGGGACACGGGTCCTCCCCTGGTTGTCATGCTGCTGCACACTGTCTGACGACAGTCCGTCGTACATGATGAGCAGGGAGCTGGCATAGAAGCGGAAGAGTTCAGCTCCTTCAGACAGTCGATCAGGGCGTGCAGACGGGCCACGATAGGGGCCAGCAGTTCTTGCCTCAGCTCTTGGCCGTTGTGCAGGAAGTCGTGCAGCACATTGCAGAAGGTGTTGTCTGTCAGGGTGCGGCCGTAGAACTTGTCCAGGCTGTTGTAAGCGCCAGTGGTCTTCTGGTACACCTGCCCATCCAGAACACCTGGCCATGACTTGTTTGCTACACTACTTGCAAACACAATACTGCATAAACTTCAGCTGTGCTCCAACATTTCAAAAAACTGACAAGATAGAACATTGCTGTATTCAAATTATAAGAGGGTCCACAAAGTAGTATATCATTCATAAGTTGCTGTTAGCATTTTTGCACAGTTGACTATGGTCATTTTCATGGTCATTACAGTTGCTATGTAACTCACATCTCATGGTTCTGAAACATTTTGAATCTGGGCATGAAGCCCACAACCTTTTTTTTAGCTGGGATGCAGTGGCCTTGTTTGTTCGGTGCTTACTCTTGGATGAGATGATAAAACAAGACCGCATTTTAGACCCAGCTAACATACAAAAAAGAAACCATAGTAACTAGAGTTGTCCACATCAACATTCTGTAGTGTCTAGAACTAGAGGAACTCACTTTGACAGATCAAAAATGACGCATGAAGACATGAAGATTACAAGACAAAAAAGAAAAAAGGTGGCATTATACAAATGCATCATGCTCTCCTCCAGAACAGCATTTTAGTATCTTGCAGAGAAAACCTGCCATGACAACACAATCACAATACCATGACTATGACTAAGGACTGATGCTATTGTTGAGTGGATAAGAGCATTTCAATGTCAATCCATCCCAGAAGTTGGAATGCAGCTACCTTGAGATATCTGATGTGAAGATTTGATCTCCTACATCGGCATATCATAAAAATGATAAATATTAACAAAAATTTCAGTGGGTAAAAATGGTCTCATACCCATAATCTCACCATTGGTAAACCTCAGAGCTCTAACCAAGGAACCAAAACAAAAAAAATCCTATGGATCCTATAACATTCGCTCCAAACTGGATCAGACTCCTTTCCAGCCTGCATTTCCTGATCCCCAATTCTCTGGCACTCCTCTCCTTTTCTTTCATCCGACAAGTGAGAAAGAAATCATGATAATTTTGACACAAAAGTCCATGGCCATTAGAAGTCATCAGAATACTTGTATATAATTTTATTGAAATTTAAATATGATCGTAGTGATCTGCAACGAAACAATTAACTGTGACTCCCTTCTGGGCCTGGTACTGGTTTTGTGCGTTTTATTGTATGTATCCACATCCGACAAGTGAGAAAGAAATCATGACAATTCTGAAAGAAATGACTATAAAATCATGTGATCTTGATCCCATACCTGCTTCTCTTTTCACACTGTGCCTACCACAACTTATACCCATGATCACGAAAATAGTAAACTCATCCCTTGTTTCAGGAAATGTTCCATCAGCTCTCAAAACTGCTATAGTCACACCTCTACTCAAAAAGCATGACCTTGACCCTAACATTGTGAAGAATTATAGACCTGTTTCCAATCTACCTTTTATTTCTAAAGTCCTTAAAAAAGTAGTTCTCAAACAGCTCAACAACCACCTTCTCTCCAACAATCTTCTTCCCGAGTTTCAGTCTGCCTATCGCGTCAACCACAGCACTGAAACCACCCTAGTACACACTTTAAACACGCTTCTACTCGCTTCTGACTCAAGGAAAATCTCCCTTCTTACTCTACTCGACTTATCAGCAGCCTTCGATACTATAGACCACTCAATTCTTCTCTCCCGTCTTCAAAAAACATTCGGTGTTACTGGCACAGCCCTCACCTGGTTTAATTCATACCGTACTCAGTTACTGACCGATTCCAGACAGTTGCAGTAAACAAGATTCAATCAATACCTGCCAAGCTGGAATGTGGAGTCCCACAGGGATCAGTTCTAGGCCTTGTTTTTTTCACTCTTTACACTGCCCCACTGTCACATATAATAAACCATCATCAAAATCAACCATCATTTTTAAGCAGATGACTCTCAGATTCAAAGCAGTGTTATTCCTGAAAATCTGCCTTCTCTCCTGACAAATATGGCCCACTGCTTTGAAGATATTCAAAACTGGATGACACAGAACAAATTACAGCTAAATGCAGATAAAAGTGAAGCCCTGCTCGTAGGGACCAAACACAAACTCTCTTCCATTACAACAGCTTCAATAGAACTTGGCAATATATCAGTCCCTCTATCCACTGGTGTGAAGTATCTAGGTGTTGTTATCGACAACACACTCTCTATGCAAAAATTCATCACCCAGACCTGTCAGTCGTGCTACTATCAATTACAATGTATTAGTACAATTCACAAGTACCTGTACATCGATGCAACATCCAAACTTGTCACTTCTCTCATTCTTTCACGCATGGACTATTGCAATCTTTTGTCTGGTCTGCCAGCATCATCTATCCACTCCCTTCAACGTATACAGAACTCCGTAGCTCGACTAGTTCTCAGAGAGAAAAAATGTGAGCACATTACCTCTCTCTTGCGATCCCTTCACTGGCTGCCTGTGCCACAGAGAGTAAATTATAAGATCAGTACCCTCTGTTACAAATGTCTCCACAAAACTGCACCCTCCTACCTCTGTGAATATCTTAACCTGAACACTCCTTCATGTTCCCTCTGCTCTGCCGCAGATACCTTGTGCCTACGAATACCTAGATTCAAACAATCCACTGTTGGCCGCCGCTCTTTCTCTATTTCGGGTCCATCGACCTGGAATGAGCTCCCTCTCTCTCTTCGCCAGAAGCCTAGTTATGACACTTTTAAATCCAGCCTCAAGATATTTATTTCAAACCTAAGATTTCCCCCCTCCTGTTTCATATCAGAATTATCCCACCTTCACTAAACCATGTCCTATCACCCTGCTAAAGTATATGACCTGTGTGAGTGTGTGTGTGTGCTTTTGAAAAAACATTTGACGATTGAAATTTTATTTCATAGATTTTGTCTGCAGCGCACCATTTTTGTAATGTCTGTTTGTTTAAACTACTCATTATTTATCATTGATTGCATGACTGTGTAAGATTAGATTGAATGCATGCGCTTTGATTTGTCTTTGCAAGATATAGCGCTATATAAGTTCCATTTATTGTTATTATTATCCTCAAATTTTGGCTTGTAGGGTGTGGTGAATTAAAGGTGGGGATTTGTATGATTTCCTGGGTCAACCCAAAAGCACAGACATGTAAGTGCTTTGATTCCCTTTGTGTATACGCTCTTTCTCTATTTTGGGTCCATTGACCTGGAATGAGCTCCCTCTCTCTCTTCGCCAGAAGCCTAGTTATGACACTTTTAAATCCAGCCTCAAGACATATTTATTTCAAACCTAAGATTTCCCCCCTCCTGCTTCATATCAAAACTATCCCACCTTCACTAACCCTTGTCCTATCACCCTGCTAAAGTATATGACCTGTGTGAATGTGTGTGAGTGTGTGCTTTTGAAAAACATTTGACTATTGAAATTTTATTTCATAGATTTGGTCGGCAGCATACTGTGTTTGTAATATCTGTTTGTTTAAACTATTATTTGTGATTGGTTGCATGACTGTGTATGATTAGGTTGAATGCATGCGCTTTGATTTGTCTTTGCAAGATATAGCACTATATAAGTTCCATTTATTATTATTATTAGCATTAATATGATTATTATTATTACTATTATTATCATACCCATGTTGAAGATCATATTTTCATATCAAAGATCTTGGATGTGAAAATTTGATCTTCTATATGGATATATAAAAAAATAACAAATATGAAAAATAAAACCTGAATTTCAGTTGAGAAATCTTTTGTGAAAAGAATACAACATAATGGGCAGAATGCATAGTATTTGGTTTTCTCCTGTGCTTGTAACTCTGCAGGAGGTCTGCCCACTGGCCTCAGCCAACACAGTCTGACTTCAGAGCAGTTCATAGGAAAAAATTAAAGTTTTGCTTGAGAAAAGGCAGGAGAGAGGTTGGATAGGCAGAAAATACAGGGGAGAAAGGGGATAGAAAGGTAAAGGAAAAGGAAGAAACAAGAGTTATAGAAAAGGGGAAATTTTTAGCATACAATTTCCATATAGTGGGGATGCTAATTATACTGAAAGAGCCCCCTATGATTGGGGGTTGGGGGGTGTATGGATTATTTATATTCATGAGCTTTAAACAAAAACGGTTAGGTTTAACTAGCATGTCAAGTTAATATAAATGATCATAAATTTACATAGATGGTTTTGGGAGACTCTTCACCCTTGTAGTCACTTCCTTCCATTTTCATTAGCTTAGCAAATAAACTCTATGAAATGTCTGCTGGCAACAGATGCTTTCAGACACAACAGCAAAAGTAAACTATGACACATAAACACGAGAGCACACACACACACACACACACATAGTCCTTCGGATGAGACTATAAACCGAGGCCCCGTGTGCGAACACACGCAGAACATCTTGCGCACACGTTAAATCCTGTTCCGCTTTTCATAAGAGCAGGCCATTGTGTGCCGACGGGAACAGATGACAGAATTTACAAAACCGCATACACACGGGGACTAGATGTAAAAAAAAGCACATAAGTGCTTATTCCATTATCCTCGATATAAAAGAATAAATAAAAAAAACATCACCCACCCACACAGTATATTTATAAGATCAGTACCCTCTGTTACAAATGTCTCCACAAAACAGCACCAGCCTACCTCTGTGAATGTGAAGAACTTGTACACTCCTTCTCGTTCTCTCCGCTCTGCTGCAGATACCTTGTGCCTACGAATACCTAGATTCAACCAATCCACCATCGGCAGTCGCTCTTTCTCTATATCTGGTCCATCGATCTGGAATGACCTCCCTCTCTCTCTCCGCCAAAAGCCTTCTTATGACACTTTTAAATCCAGTCTCAATACATATTTATTTCAAACCTAAGATTTTCCTCTCCTGCTTCATCTCATAGTTTTTCCCTGCCTTCAACAGCCAAGATTCTACTGCCCTGCCAGGGTGTGTGACTGTGTGTGTGTGTGTGTGTGTGTGCACGCGTGCATGCACATTTGGACTTGATGGAACTATTAGTTGTTACTGGTTGTATGACTGTGTAAGAATGAGTTGAGTGCAAGCGCTTTGATTTGTCTCTGCAAGATATTGCGCTATATAAATTCCATTTATTATTATTACTATTATTATATATACACACAGACACACACCACCTCCACACACACACACACCCCTACACACACCCACACCTCACCTGCATGCCACACAGCCTGAGGCCCAGGCTGCGGGAGGTGGTCATGTTGCACTTGCGGGACTGGCTGGCCCTCTTCTTGGCGCTGGCGTCGTCCCCAAACAGGCGCGACCCCACCTTCAGGTCCAGGATGCAGGGCCGCGAGAACCGCGCCACCACGTTCTCCAACACCAAGAAGGCTGAGGGCCAGGTCAAGGGCTTTACTGGGGCTATTTTTGAATGTGTGTGTGTGAATGTGTGTGTGTTGTGTTGTGTTGTGTGTGTGTGTGTGTGTGTGTGTGTGTGTGTGTTTATATTTGGTTTTTGGTGGGTTGTTTGGTTTGCTGTTGTGTTTTTTTGGAAGGTGGTGGTGCTTTTTTGTTTTTTTACCTTTTTTGACACAAATTCATTTTTTATGACCTCTTCTTTCGTGTGTCCATTGCTGCCACATTCATTTCTGTCTCACCACACACCGGCAAATCCCAAGTTCATTCAGATTATACTTATACAGAATCAACAGGGTATAGGGAGCTATGCTACTGACTAGTATTAGGCTGCCACATGGCCACCAGTCACAGAAGCTTCTGCCCAGCTGCTGGCAGACATGCCTATCCCAACATTTTAGAACCAGGAGCAGATGACAAGGCTTTAAACAGCTGATAATAAATGACCAGATAATTATCTCAGTGGTCAGAGCACTTAACTTGCTCTCCCCACACAAAGGTCAGACAGTGATGAGTGTGGTTGCCTTACAGATGGGTGAGCATTTGTAGGCCTTGGCTTCAGTACAGTCCCCCAGTTCACTGATCTCTTAATGGTTACCTGCCCTCTTTAGGGACTGGGAGGGAGGGATAGAGGGGATGGGTATGACACTTTAAGATGTTGGCCTCCCAGAGAAGCTGACACCTTGCTCCCCAATGACCACTTCAGTTACTGGAACCTTTTCCGTTATTTTGATAAATGACTGTAGCTAATTATGCAGGATATAAATTAAATAGTTGTTCTGCCTGTTATTTAAACTGGCAGTCAAGTAACTGTTCACTAAACTTTCTGAAGCAATGCACAGAGTGCAGCAGAAAAAGCAACAAACTGTTGAGGTGGAAAAAAATCTTTCAAAATCTGCAAGGAACATCTATCTATGTTTTTAACTAGCTTGGCTAAGACTATGCAAGTGAGAACTTTCTGTTACTGCAATTTACAGACTATACACCATCACTTCTTTTCTTCAAATCAACCCCTGAAGCTGATCCCTTCCAGCTGCTTTTGTGCTGCTGCAAGTAAAATTTAACACAACTTCAAATCTTTATCATAACCAGCAAAAAATGTGCTTGTTTTTGTTGTTATTTATCTTACATTCACTTCATTACAAAGCCAACAACATGTTCTGTAAAGGAATAAGATTGAGTTAAAGCCTCTGACTTATTTCAAATGTTTTAACAAACAAATTTGCTGACTGGTTCTCAGGATATCTGACTTCTTTCAAATACAGCACCTGATTTTCTGTCAACTGCATCAGTGCACTAGTTAAGATTTTGGCACTCATTTTACCCTAAAAAAAATCACTGGTAAATACCAAAATTAATAAGAACAAAACTTTAAAAACCACTCAACCATTCAGGAAGCAGAACACCACCAAAACCGACAAAAGCCAGCGGAAAGCAGTGACTGACCTTGCTCTACGTCAACAAATGCTCCAGTGCAGCTTGTTCTATGAACCTAGTGATGCATTGTTTCTTTTTCTCCACAGTTTTATCCAAAACAATACCAAGTACACACGACCCCACACAGTGGCTTGTATTCCACCACTTACAGTATTCATTTCATAATCTGCTCATCCCCCCCACTTCACAAGACCGACCCACACGGCGCAGTCAAGGATACGATAACCAGACAGGGACGGCTCGGACTTCCTCATCTTGTCCAGAAGGCGAGTGTGCAGGCTGAGGCCCCAGGGGTTCAGGGGATGGGTGGTCACCTGCTTGTGAGGAGTTGCATCCTGGGTGGTCACAGGTAGGGCCTGGTCATCCCCTGAGATGACAAACTTGTTGTCCGTGCTTCGGCCAGCCGTCACCTCGTATTCCCCATCCTCTGTCAGGCGAACTACACACCTGTATGTGGGAAAGGGCGGCATCTTTTGTCAGAGCTGTTGTCACGATTGATGTTATCATCATCACTGTCACGCCATCATTTACAACATTTTCTTCCCATGAAGACTGTCATAACCATTACTGTCATCAGAACCATTGTCTCTATCAGATACCATCATCGTCATCTTTATCGCTAGTCTTTACTGCAGTTATCAAGTATAACCATTGTTGTCATCAACAATGTCACCATCACAAACTGTAAATGATCACAAAAAAGTCATACTGAAGATTTAAAAATGTATCACTTTCAAAACACTAGGGGGAAAAAAAATTTTATTATAAAAAAATATATCAGAAAACTAGTTTTCATCATTTTGTTTTGGGTGCTTATTCTCATATATCAGCCCAAGAGAACAAACACAAGACTGCTTGAGAAATTTTTCACCATTACTGTTAGTGTTACTAGTGTTAGCCATGGCAGTCAGGTATTCCTTTATATATTTCAATTTCTTTTGCTGCTCTTTTTTTTCCTCTAAAATGATTTGATTCAAATGCAATCTCTGTTAGCAACAGAATTCCTACATTCTATTCAAAGCTTGTATCAGACAAGACAAGACTGGTGGTTAGGATGTTGTGCACTGTGCTCGTGATCTGCTGATCCAGGTTCAAATCCTGTTCAAGGAGATTTTCCCCCCTGGAGTTAACATCAGTGCCGACTCCATTCCCCCCAAAAGTCCTTCAGATGAGACTATAAACCGAGGTCCTGAGTGCAGACACACGCAGAATATCTTGAACACATGTTAAAACCTGTAGGGCTTTTTGGAAGAATAGGCCATTGTGTGCTGGTGGGGACGCATGACAAAATTTACAAAACTGCATATGCACGGGGACTGAATATTAAGAGGCACATGAGTGCTTGTTCCATCATCCTCGAAATAGAAATAAAAGAAGAAAATAAAAACAAAAATATGCATGTGCAGGAAAAAACTTAGAAAAACAACCCACAAAAACGAACCCCACAAAGACACACACACACACACACACACACAGAAGTCCACACAGATTCGCGCACACCCACACATACCACACATTTTTCCTGTTAAAAAAAATTAAAGCAATTTATTTCTGATGACAAAATGTGTCATGGATGTATCAAAAACATTGTTAGTTTGCTAAAAATAAACAGATGAACAACAACACAACACACAAAATAATTTATGTACCTGAGGACGTTTAATTGATTAGGGACAGACAGTGCTCTGATAATTACCGTGAAAACAAACACACCTGTTTCTATAACCATTCTCTCTCTCTCTCTCTCACTTTGTTTCTCTTTATCTCTGTCTCTCTAACTTTTTGTTTCTCTCTCTGGCCCAAATATCTAGTTTTTCCTGTATATATATCTTTCTCTGTGTGTGTGTGTGTGCGTGCATGTGTGCAAGTGCTTGCATGCATGTGTGTTTGTGAGTGTGTGTGTGCATGTGCGTGCGTGTGTGTGCATACGTGTGTGCATGCATGTGTGTGTGTTGTGTGTGTGTGTGTTGTGTGTGAGTATATATGTGTGTGTGCATGTGTGTGTGCATGTGTGTGTGTGTGCATGTGTGCATGTGCGTGTGTGTGTAAGGGATTTTGCTAGTGGAATCCTACACACGCTGGATCAGAAGAGGCACTACTGAGCACAGCTGGAGAGAGTGAGAGACCCATAACCTGAACAGGGCCTCTTTTTTCTGGTTGAGGGATTCCTGCCACTCAATACTGAAATGTCTCTCTGAGGAATACTGGCTGTGGGTGTAACAGAACTAGCCTAAGACTAAGTACTGAAGTACTACGGTACTGAAGTCTGGTTGAGAATCTTAGGTCAAAAGCGTTGATTGGTATACACATAAAACTTCCATCTGACAACTGACCGCAAGTTTCTTGTGACTTACCCCGAGGAAGGTCTGGAAGGGAAGGGAGAACAGTCGAAAGCAGACGACATGTCCTGCTCACTGCCGCTGGACACAGGGGTGGAGGTGCCACTGCTGGACCTTGAAGGCACTGAAAGCAGATGGCCTTCCTCACCCCACAACTCCTGCCTTCCTTCACACCTTCTGCTCCTTCTGACCACGTCTTCTTCATGCTCCGTGTCCTTGCCACCTCTGCCCCCATCTTGCTCCTTTGGTTTCGAGTCACAACCCTCAGCATTTTTCTCGGGAGACTTGCCCCTAACCCCACACTTGCCTGCTGGGTCCCTGACTGGATCTTTGATCTGAAGAGTCTCTACAGTCTGGTGATTCTTCCCTGAAGGTTCGCTGTTCACCTCACGTTTCTTGTGGACAGGCCCTCTCACAACATCGCTGTTCGCAGCCTCCTGTTTTGATGATGGCTCCTTGGCGGAGGTCTTGTGTTCCACTTTCCTGTCATTGTCCCGAACGTCGTCTTTGCACACGGATCGTCTGATGACCTCATTGTCCTCCTCCTGGGCATCGTCCTGGGCGAGTGGGTAATACCCCCACAAGTTCAAGGACCCGTCATCTCCCTCCTCCAGACGGACATACAGCACACCTGAGGATGCAAGAAAAAGAAAAACATTTTAAAATGAGGAGTAAAGATGCATAAATTGCAATTAAGATATAATAAAAGTGTTGTCTGCACGAGCTTCAAGTTCTGGACATTAACTTTAAACTCCTGACTTGAATCCCTTGTCATATAGTGTGTTAGAAGCTGAGAATCATTTGTCAGTCTTTTGCTTTGGGACGGGGTGGCCTGGTTGGTTAGAGCATTGAGCTGCTGACCCGGCTTTGAATCCTGTTCCTCTGGAGTGAACATCAGTGCCGACTCCCCTCTCCCCAAATGTCCTTTGGATGAGACTATTAACCGAGGTCCTGTGTGTAAATGCACGCAGAACATCTTGCGCACATATTAAAACATGTTCCACTTTTTTTAAAGAGTAGGCCATTGTGTGTGCCAGTGGGAATGGATAACAAAATTTACAAAACTGCAAAGACATGGAGACTGGATATAAAAAAAAGCATATGGGTGCTTATTCCATTATCCACAAAATAAAAATAAAATAGTACATAAATAACTACATAAAATTAAACAAGAAATTACCTGGAAGGTGCTGGGCTGATAGACAGTCATATACTGCCCCTCTATTTATTTATCTATTTATTTGTGTATTTAAATACATTTAATTTTCAGGGTACTGACTAAGAACATGTATGCTTTTTTGCATCCAGTCCTCCTGTGCATACACTTTTGTAAATGCTGTCATCTATTCCTACCAGAAGACAATGGCCTACTCTTCCTGAAGGCAGAAAAGGTTTTAATGTGTAGTTACCTGAGGTTTCTGTGCATACTGCATGCTACAGTTTTTGCCCACTATTACGGAAGCCGCAATCCTATTTCAAGGATAATGTCTTAACCACAACACCCATGTGCATGCAGGTTTTGTTTGCTTGTTTGGGGTTTTTTCTCTCTCCAATTTTGTCATCCTTTCCTACTGGCACAAATGGTCTACTCTTCCAAAGATGGAATGGGCTTTAACATGTGCGCAGGTTCTCCATGTGCTAATCCACACAAAGCCTTGGTTTATAATCTCATCTGAAGGACTTACAGGGCAGCAGAGGGCAGTGCAGATGGTAACACCAGGTGAAAAACACCCTTGAACAGACATCTCGGTGGTGGCTCAGTCCAGGGCTGTCGAAACATGAGTGCAACACACTAAAAAATAGGTTACAATTCTGCACCCCTTTTGAGTGATCTAAAATGCTTCTGTGACTTCTCTCCGACAAACGTAAATTTTGGTGGCTCTAATTTTTGCTTTTTCTATGGAGACCGGTTTTCAGAATCTCTACCACAGTTTCCACACCAGCTGTCAACGAGGATGATATCGCTGAAAGACTGGTGCACTCCCAGTCTCTCAATCTACCGTCTCGTAAGTTATAGTTGGATAACACTGTCATCATCTTCTATCCCCATCATCATCTTCATCAGCATGGAATTCCAGCACTTCAGGTGTACTCTCTTCTGACAAAGTGTGCACAAGAGCACAAGCACTTTGTGAAACAAACACAATATCCCTTTCTGTCAACGATAGAGATGGTTGGCTCAACTGACTGAGATCAGTCAAAACTTTGCTCAGTCATTCAGCACAGAATCTTTACAGTGAAGGAGGGGTTGTGTTGATCCGCCATTCACACTACCGGGTTGTGTGGCCTGTGTGTGTGTGCGTGCATGCATGCGTGCATGCATGTGTGTGTGTGCATTTGGACTTGTTGGAACTGTTGCTTGCTGTTGGTTGCATGACTGTGTAAGAATGAGTTGAGTGCAAGCACTTTGATTTGTATGTGCAAGATACGGCGCTATATAAATTCCATTTATTATATTATTATTATTATTATTACTTGTCTGCTACAGTTTTGATCTCCACAAATTCTAAGAGCTGCAGGGCCCTGACAGGTGCATAAACTTTTTAAGGACTGCAGGACACATCTTCAAAGGCCATGGGCATGGAGAAGAAAGTCAAATAAACAAAAAAGAAACGAATACAGGGTCCAGGTACATTTGAAGCAAGGAGAAACGAGCTCAGAAGGCAAATGTAGGCAAGACAGAAATTGCAGAAAAATGATAAACAAAGTGCCATAAAAGAATAAGTACATATGAGAGAATATCCATAAGATGGCAACACTGATCATACTGAAAAGATGTTCACTTCAGCATTCTAAGAGTAGAGGGATTAAGAACATGATCAGAAACAACAGCAAATCAACACCTCAAACTTAAAAGACTACAAAAGTCACTGATGAAAGATACACACACACACCCTCTTACTCACACACATGCACACACACACACACACACACACACACACAACTCTCTCTGTCTCTCTCTCTCCACACGAGTATCTCATTCTATACATGTCTGGCACCCACCCTGATAGTGCGGGGTGAAGGGGCGTAGGGAGGGAGGCAGCGTGCAGTACAGATGGTGCTCTCGCGGTATCAGGGGCTTGCACACTGTGCGGGGGTCCAGCGTCAACATGGACGCCTGCCCTGCCACCTGGTGGCCAAAGGGTTCCAGCGGCACTGGACGGGGGTCCAGCCTGACCCCTGACCTTTCCTGTAGTCGCATCACGGCTGCTCCTTCTTCATCACTGCTATCCTGCAGCACACAAAAATGAGTACTGGTAATGAAAACACACTCACACAAACACACACACACACACACACACACACACATACATATACACAAAGTGGGAGGGGGGTGGGGGCAAAAAGTTCAGTAACTAACTACTTAAAACAAAACAACAACAAAAACCATTATCCAATAGACGTTGAAAGGAAAATTCACCAGACTTGGGGAAGATAGACAAAACCTTGTTTTAACCCTTAATCTATCCCACAGAAACTGAAAGGGAAATTTTATCTGCCTCTGTCAAGTTAGATTTTTTTTTTTTAAATTAATAACTATTCAAAAGAAATTGAAAGAAAAATTTACCTGACACTGTCAAAAATGTACTTGACTCTGTCAAGTTAGACATAATTCTTTTTTTATTTTTTTTCAAAAGAAATTGAGAGGGAAATTTACCTGATTCTGTCGAGTCACAGAGAATTTTTTTTTAAATATCTTTCCAACAGAATCTTTACATCATTCCCACAAACTTTCATCTCCATCACATTCTATTTAGCTACTTAGAACATTTAAAAAGAAACACACACAACACCACCAACAAAAGACATTTTTACCTGATATGCATGTCAGCGTGTTAAACTATATGATATATCTGTGGAATCCTACAACAGTAATTTCTAGAACTCCACAGTAATTTCTAGAACTGTAACAGTGTAACTGTAATTCAAATAAATCAAATGACAAAACTTTCTCAAGAACAAAAAACCCAAAATTTAATAAACAACAAGACAAATACTCATAGATTTTAACAATAAAACTACTGTCTGATTGGATTTGACATCCTGACTGAGTTGGCTAAGTAGACCCAGTTGATTGCTAGTGACAATGACAATATAACATGATAATACATGTGAAACAGCTTGTTTTCAAGAAATGCACATTTCTTATCTGGTGCTCAAACGTGCTCTCTCTCTCTCTCCTCTCTCTCTCTCTCTCTCTCTCTCTCTCTCTCTCTCTCTCTCTCTCTCTCTCTCTCTTACTTCCTTCTAAAAAGACAAAAGTGAAACACCAAAATAAAGCTGGCAGCAAAGGAAAATGATTCTGGATTCCTACACAGCTTTTCTTGTTGTAATGAACTCTCAACAAAAAAGCCCAATACCTGAGAAATGTGTTTTCCTGCCATAGCGAGACTACTCTCTCTCTCCCTCTCTACTCTCTCTCTCTCTCTGTAACTTCCTTAGGCAAAAGTGAAACACCAAAGTAAAGCTGACAGCAAAGGGAAATTATTCCAGATTCCTACACAGGTTTCCTTGTTGTAAACAACTCTCAATAGAAAAGCCCAATACCTGAAAAAATATGTTTTCCTGTTATAGCAAAACTTATTACTTGTGAAGAAGGAAATTCTTTACCAATAACAACAACAGCTAATCATTTGATACACAACAACCAACTAGGAAAATTTACAAATACAAATGGGAAAAAAACAACTTAAAAAACACTCTGTATCAAATTCAATGATATACTTCACATACAGAGACACAGACACACACACACACAATTTTTGTTCCTAAATAGATGGCTTGATGAAAAAAAGCAAATGCGGTGCTTATTCAAAGTACCATCTGGAAATAAAAATTTGACTTGACTTGACACAAACACACAAACGCGCACGCACGCATGCACACACACACACAATGATTCACCCAAACTACTATTGACTGCACACATTCTTCACATCTAAAATCATTTCTCAGAATTTGTAGCGCCTGTGATTGATAGAAACAAGAAACTGTACTTGACACTGTTGCTTATTCTACTGCAGTGCTTTTCACATAAATAATGAGTTTTTTATATCCAAAGGATGTGCTCTTTTTTCCTCTCCCATCCCCATCCCCCACCCCTACCCCCAATCACCTGCCTTCTCCTCTAAGCTCTTTCACCTCCCACTCCTCCACACTGGCCACAGCTATACTGTTCTCCCTTCCATGCCCATATTACCCCCCTTTGCATGTGTGTGTGTGTGTGTGTGTGTGTGTGTGCACGCGTGCATGTGTGGGTGCGCGTGTGTGTGCGTGTGTGTGTGTGTGAGCATGTGTGTGTTGTGTGTGTGTGACTGAGACTGTGAGTGAGTATGTGTGTGTGTTTGTGTGTGTATGAGAGTAAGAGAGAGTGAGAGAGTGAGAGAGAGAGAGAGAGAGAGAGAGAGAGAGAGAGAGAGAGAGAGAGAGAGAGAGAAAGTGTGAGTGAGTGATATGGTGAACCACGACAACAAAAGGGGGGGAGGGGGGGGGGGGGGTCTCCTTTTTTACTTCTATTTATAGTTTTGGTTTGTTTAGAAAAAAAATTTTTGGGGGTGGGGGTGGTTATTTCAAAGAATTCAATTTTCTTTTTCATTTTTAGTTGATAAAGAGGGGTGCAGGGGGTGGAGGTACGGGAGGAGAGAGAGAGACAGACAGACAGACAGACAGAGAGACAGAGACAGAGACAGACAGACAGACACAAACACTGAGACAGGAAGTGAGTAAGAGAGAGAAAGTGTGTGTGTGTGTGTGCATGTGTGTGTGTATTAAACTATTTATATAAACACAAGACATGAAATCTTTTTCCTGGATATAAACGACTTAACAGCTATTATTATGCATCATTACAAAAAAAAAAAGTATTGTGATTCATTTCTTTCAAGCACAGGTGCAGCACACAGTCACCAACAAACAAGAAAGGAAGAGAGAAAGAAAGAAAGATACAAAGAAAGGACATTTTAACATGACATTCCGATTCTAGGAAAGATCTTGGCAGCTTAGACCTAGTCACACACACAAAAAGCAGACAGGCACAATATTCACAAAATCCAGTGTAGACAAACATGTAATGGATAGATACACAAACATATAAACAAACAAACAAAAAACCATAATATATATAATATATAGAAACAAACTAGCAAAAAGGAATACATTCAACATCTAGTTCTGCAAGGTTGTTTGGTTTGGTTTTTTGTTGGTTTTTGCAGTTGTTGTTGTTTTTTTTATCCCTCCTCCATAAGATTTGCATTCATTATTCGGATAAAAGCGACCAAAGCGTGACGATATTGTACCAGCATAGTATGAACCGAAGAAACATATGGGTTTTCACACATGAAGTGAATATAAAGGCAGCAATAGGACATCCTGTTGGGAAACACTGGGAAGGCAAAGGGGGATAATATGGGCATGGAAGGGAGAACAGTATAGCTGTGGCCAGTGTGGAGGAGGGGGAGGTGAAAGAGCTTAGAGGAGAAGGCAGGTGATTGGGGGTAGGGGTGGGGGGTGGGGATGGGAGAGGAAAAACGGAGCACCTCCTTTGGAAAACTGTGGTACATCATGACCAGGAAGCGGGGTTTGTTTGTTTTTTTGTTATATTTGTTTTTGCTTTGTTATTCAGTTCACTCTTTGATTTTGAACTGATAAAGAGGGAGTCAGGATTTGGGCAGACCTAAAGGGAGAGAGACAACTGAAAAACAGACTGAGAGAGAGAGGAGAGAGAGAGAGAGAGAGAGAGAGAGAGAGAGAGAGGGAGAGGGAGAGGGAGGGAGAGGGAACTCGAACTCGAACTCGAATGTTTAATGAGGATAATTGATAAGCCAGGGCTTCTTACACCAGGTCCTCACCAAAAAACAACAACAAAACCAACATAAAAACCAAAGACAAAAAACAAAGGCAAACAAACATGAAGAAATGCATAGCATGAATTACACAATGAAGCTGACAACAAAAACTCAATCACTAGTTACACTTGCAATCAACTGCTCACTAAACATTCAATTAGTACTCACCAGCCAATCAATACAAATTGACTAATTTTCATGTCTACACACATCAAAGCTTCCCTCACACATAAAGATACATTCACACTACACCATTCACACTCGTACACATGCATTCAAAGACCAATACGAAGCAATCAGCCCACTATTTGTTTTTAAAGTTTAGGACAAAAATGGAAACGATTTATCTTTACATCAGTTATTGCAATGAAAGTAAATGATCTAACAACTTTCTTTCACAGTCATCAGTTTACAAACACAGCACACACACACACACACACACACACACACCACACACACACACACACACACACACACACCACACACACACCACACACACACATACACACACATACACACACAGCACGCACGCACGCCCACACACATGCAGGCACAAACAACTCACACATGCACATGAATCAATCCGATAACCATTCCAATTAATATATATATAATCAAAAATGACACTACTAACAAATCCAATTTTTCTACTTTAACAGAACAAAACGCAATCGCAACATATACCATGTCATGCCATAAAGAGCAAACAACATTAGCTCAGTAATAAAAAAATCCCACTCTAGACAGCAACGACAGAACAGACGACAACGTAGATATTGATAGATCGATCGAAGTAGAATAAGTAGTAGAAGAAGATAGGTAATAGAAGAAAGAAAACGAAGATAGATAGAGGAGAAGGAAGGGGTAGATAGATGGATAGAAGAGAAGCAGATAGTGGGCCATGGAGGAGGGAGGAGAGTGAAAGAGTTAGAGAGAGAAGGCAGGAGATGGGGAGGAGAGGGGGGGGGGAGAGGAGAGAGAAGAAACGAGAGACTCACTGAAAAGGGTAATAATCACTGACCAGGAGAAGACGTGCGGTATAGATTGTATATTCGATGTTTTCGTGTTTTGTTAATTCGATCAAATATGGTTAGAAATGAAAAAGAAGAGAAGATTAGGAGACTAAAGGAGAAGAGACAACTGAAAAAGATGAGAGAGAGAGAGAGAGAGAGAGAGAGAGAGAGAGAGAGAGAAGAGAGAGAAGCAGAGAGAGAGAGAGGAGAGAGGGGGGGAGGAGAAGGAAGGGAGAGAAGAGAGAGAAGAGAGAGAAGAGAGAGTCTCTGTGTATGTTACATGAATGATACACATTAGCATACATGTATCAATCACTGTATGTGTGTGGTGGGCAACATTTGCCACCATCATCACCAACTCATAGCTGTACCAGTCAGATCAAGCAAAGCAAAACTGAACTTTTGTCATAATTTTGTCGTAATTGCCCTTCATGGGATGATAAAGTGTTTTTGACTTGACTTTGACTTGACTTGACTAAACAACTGGACGGACATACTCTAAACTTTAGGCAGTGCCTGTTTGCAATAGTTTTTAAACAATCCATCAAACATACAGCTTCAGGTCAGAGGAAGGCACTGAAAAAAAGAGAAATCTTGCTCAAAAGACAGTCACATTCTGTTCTGAATATACTCATGGGCTCCAGTTGACAAAGTTGAGAGAGAGAGATAATATGTGTGTGTGTGTGTGTGTGTGTGCGTGCGCGCATGTGTGTGTGGGTGAGATACAGACAGAGAGGCAGAGAGATAGAGAATGACAGGCAGACAAAAGTACATTAAACAATTTCAACAACACATACACTTAAAAGTAAAAATTATTAAATAAAGAATTTCAACAACACACACACATGGAAAAAAAACCACAAGAGCTTATTCCATTATCCTCGAAATAAAAGAATAAAATAAATAAATAAATGAACAAATACACATGCACTGCTGCCTACAATATTCAATATCTTTAGATAGTGCATGTTTTATATGTATTTATTCTTTTATATCGAGGATAATGGGATAAGCACTCATGTGATTTTTTTACATCTAGTGCCCATGTGTATGCAAGTTTTGAAAATTTTGTCATCTGTTCTCACCGGCACACAATGGCCTACTCTTCCAAAAAGTGGAACAGGTTTTAACATGTGCACAAGATGTTCTGCGTGCGTTCGCACACGGGACCTCGGTTTATAGTCTCATCTGAAGGACTTTTGGGGAGAGTGGAGTTGGCACTGATGTTAACTCCAGAGGAAAAATCCTCTTGACCGAGACTCAAACCCAGGTCAGCAGATCACGAATACATCACTCTAACCACCAGGCTATCCCATCCCTCCCTGCATGCGTATGTGTGTGTGTTTTGCATGCGTGTGCAGGCATGCACACACACACATGCATACATTATATTATATATATATTATATATATATATATTAATATATATATATATATATATATATATATATATATATATATATATATATATATATATATATATATAATCACCTCATCACACACACAAAACCCTGCAATCAACCAAACCAAATACATATAACTGTACCATGGAGCCACAACACATCTCAAAGCACTCAATACTTGGAGCATCCACTGATCCAGTATTCAAAATGTTCACTGAATACTCCTATACTGTACATGTATAGTGTATACACAGAATTCATGCCCATGAGAAAACGACTGTGGGACAAGTCAGAATCATGGCACACTGTTGTGGACCTAACCGTTATCCTGGACTGGAACCTGTACTGGCAGCAGCTTCATCTATATTTATATGGCTGAGGGTGGTGGTGGTGGTAGTACAGGGGGGCTGGGGGGGGGGGGGAGGGGGAGCTGTCAATGCCACTAATAGCAGCCTGTACAATAGCAGTGCTAAATGAATGAACCTGTTGACAGGGGTTGGGGGGCAGGGAGGAAGGGAGGGAGGGACAGAGAGAGAGGGACAGACAGACAGACAGAAACAAAGCAACAGAGAGACACAGCGACAGACAAGACAGTCAGACAGAAAGACAGAGACAGAGAGAGGTGGGGGATGTGAATGCACACACGCACGCATGCATGCATGCACGCACGCACACACACATACATACATACATACACACACACACAATCACCCAATTTGTATACACAACAGAGGAAATGAAGCTTTTGAGCGCACGCATGCATGCACGCACACACACACACATACATACATACACACACACACAATCACCCAATTTGTATACACAACAGAGGAAATGAAGCTTTTGAAGTTATCTTACAGCCCAAGAAATATGAGCACCCAAAGAGGCTACAAGGAAATAAAATGTCTAGAAAATATTTACTTCATGTGTATGGCATTTTTAAGCGTCATACATTTGTTTCCAGTGCACTTGACATTATATGTCTTTCAAAGTCAAGTACTTGAAATGTATAAATTTAAATAATCGTTCAACCTAACTGCAGTTCTTTAACCAAAGGCAATGCAAATGTGAAATAAAAGCAGATGTGGTGTATTATTTGTTAAGCATAAAAACACCGAAAGACAACCCACCCAACCCACTCTCTTTCTCCCCCTTCTCTCTCTCTCACACACACATATGTACATGCACATGTAGACCTCCCCCCCCCCCCTCTCTCTTGCTCTCTCCCTCTCTCTCTTCCACCCCCACCACCATCTTTGTCTTACGCCCACCCCATCATTTTCACCTCCAGTGCCACCACTATCAAAAGCATTAATCTCAATCCATGCATACTCACTCACCAGAAGTTCTCTCTCTCTCTCTCTCTCTCTCTCTCTCTCTCTCTCTCCTCTCTCTCTCTCTCTCCTCTCTCTCTCTCACCTCACACACACACACACACACACACACACACACACACTTATCATTCTAGGCCAGAAAGCTGCTCAGAAAACAGTGAGGGAACTATCACACTACACTACAGCCATTTATTTATTTATAACTACATAATGAAGTACTTGTGCCAGACTAAAGATTGGGAGGCCTAGCCTACAACCTACTGACATACATGTATAGTAGAAATGCCAGTTTGGCCCATACCTAGAGCTCCCCTCCTGGCTAGGAAAACCAGGTCAACTGCCAGGGTCCAAACTTCACTGAGTTAGAATGGGTCAGCCCTTTTTGCTAGTCACCATGATGCGAATGAATGAAACACACAACACCCTGGAAGGTGGTTTGACTTTATGATAATATTTGACTACAATGATTAGAAATATTAGAAGAAATGATATGTAGGTTTGATTTGACAGCATCACAATACTTGAGTAAAATATCACATTCAAGTCCTTGATGAATGAAACAATGTCATGCAACAAATTGTGTTTGAATCAACGAACTGCAATGTATTCCCAAATAGCATGATGATACACAAAAAGGATTCATCACATTCACACACCCATCCATCCATACACACACACACACACACACACACACACACACACAAAACACCACACACACACACTGACAGTACTATCAGCATTAATGCATGCAAAACCGTAACACTGACACAGCCAGCACAATGGGGTGTGCACGCCTACACCATAGGGTGAACACATGACATTGCGCCTGCCTGACTAATCAGCATCCACAGTAGTAGTCAGCAGTCATTAGGCCCTGACATTTATGGGGCCGGCCAGCCGTCTGGCTGATGACCAAAAAAACTGGCTACCCTAATAGGGGTGACCAAGCGATTGAGCAAGGTCACTGTATCATTAATCTGCTGGTCCACTGGGCAACTGACCATTTCTCTGAACCACACCTGACCTCCTTCTGTACGAATGTGTCCCACGTGATTTGGAGCTGGGTACAGTATGTCCCATGCATGCGTCTGGTTCATGCATATATTTGTGTGGATACACGTGTGAATGTATTAAGTCTGTGTGTGTGTGAATGTGTGTGTGTGCATATGTGTTGTGTGTGCGTGTTTGTGCGTGTTTGTGTGTGTGTGTGTGTGTGTGTGTGTGTATGTTTTTGTGTGTGTGTGTGTGTGTGTGTGTGCATGCTTGCACAGGTCTATGCATGCAAGCATGCATGTGTCCCTGCATGTATGCGTGCAAGTGTAAACTAATACGGAAATTATATGAGCCTTATTCAGTTACTGCCTGCCTGCCTACCTACTCCCTCATTCTCTCTGTCTGTGTGTGCATGCAAACATTAACAAGCATTGCCTGCCTGCAGCAGTGTTCACACCAACAATAGTATCATTAATATTTTATGACAAGCTTGAAGAGAGCACAGGAGAACAAAGACCAACCAGAACTAGCACAAGTCTCCAATGACTTCTTTGTTTTGTTTCTACTTAATGTGGCCAACATTTCACACTCTACCACTTTCCCTTAATACTTTCTGTTATCAATGTTTCAACACATTCCTTTACAAATGTTTTCTACTCTTTCCCTTTTCAATGTAAGTGTCTCCCACTTTACTACTTTTCATTTTTAATGTTTCCAACTCTCCACTTTTTATTATCAATGTTTCCAATTCTATGCTTTTCATTTTCAATCTTTCCCACTCCACCACTTTTTATTATCAATCTTTCCCACTCTACCACTTTTTATCATCAATATTTCCCACTCTATCACATTTTATCATCAATATTTCCCACTCTACCACTTTTCATTTTCAATGTTTCCCACTCCACCACTTTTCATTTTCAATGTTTCCAACTCCACCACTTTTCATTTTCAATGTTTCCCACTCCACCACTTTTCATTTTCAATGTTTCCACTCCACCACTTTTCATTTTCAATGTTTCCCACTCTGCAATTTTTTTGTTTTCAATGTTTCTAACTCTACCACATTTCATTCTCAATGGTTTGTACACTATCACTAGCAATGCTTCCTACTCTACCACTTTCCAATATAAATGTTTCCTACCCATTCCTTTCTATCATCTTTGTTTCCCTTTTTCTCACTTCCATTATCATTGTTTCCTACCCTACCCTTTTCCATTATCAGCTTTGCTTCATATTCTACCATTTTCATACTCTACCACTTTATTCCAATATATAAAGGTTTCCTGCTCAACTTCTTTCCATTATCAACATTTCCAACTCTACCACTGTTCATTATCAATGTTTCCTTTTCCTCCCTTTCCATAATCAACATTTCCCACTTTACCACTTTTCATTATCAATGTTTCCTTCCCTGCCACTTTCCACTATCAAGGCTTCCTTTTCTGTAACTTTCCATTATCAATGTTTGCTTTTTGTCCCTTTCCCTTATCAATGTTTCCTATCCTCCCTTTTTTTTCTTCTAAAAGTGAAATAATTGCTACAGTCACAATCAAACTTGCCCACTTTACCATAATCAATACTGGTAACAAGTGATTTTGCTGATCTGATCTGATATGATGACGCTGATGACGATCATACCAAATCAATAACTTATTACTACTGCATTTCAACTTCACGAATCAGACTGCTTGAGACTTACTTAAAAGTATGCACACCAGCCATTCTCTCTCTCTCTCTCTCTCTCTCTCTCTCTCTCTCTCTCTCTCTCCTCTCTCTCTCTCTCTCTCTCTCTCTCTCACACAACACACACACACACACACACACACACATGATCATATACAAACACTAGACTCATTAGAAAGGTCAAGAGAGGATTATACATCACAAAGATCAAGAATAGTGTACAGAAAAGATTTCAGCACAGCTCACCAGTTTCCCAATACACCACTTGATTCAACTTCTATCATCATTTAAAACTAAGCCTATCAAAAATTTAATTACAGAATTTATAAAGAAACAGATTCAACTTCCATCATAAATCATAGTTGAGTGCACCAAAGTATTTAGTAAAAGATTTACTAATAAGCAAACACATTAAAGTGTGCAATTTCACTCCATAATTCTAACCACTCCCCCCAAACAGTCCTTTGGATGAGACTATAAACTGAGGTCCCGAATGTGAATGCATGCAGAACATCTTGTGCACATGTTAAAACCCATTCCACTTTTTGGAAGAATAGGCCATTGTGTGCTGGTGGGAACGGATGACAAAATTTACAAAACTGCATACACACAGGAACTGGATGTAAAAAAGCACATGAGTGCATATACATTAAAAAAAAAATTCCATTATCCTCGAATTAAAAGAATGAATAACAAATAATAACCACCAGATGGAGAATCTATGAAATGAATTGAGAGCTGATGGTAAGTAAACATGATACTGCCAGCTTGAAAGAAACATTACTAGTTTACTAGAGCCTCCTAGTTTTTGACCTGCCTGGAAAACTGATACTGGATCACCCATTCCAAGGTTTCTCTCTCATATTACTCAATTCCATTTCATGACTAAACTATAAATCATAGATAACAGAGACATGGCATCTAATGTCATGCGTATTAAATAGGACAATGTGGACTTCATGGTGGATATGATGCGGTGTGAATTTTGTTGTTGTTGCTCCTCAGCTAGAGCTCCACGGTTTCCAAAAGCGAGATCTGTGCATATGCGACCATTTTTACCACCATTGATATAGCCGCATTCTGACTTCAGGGATGATGTCTAAACACAACACCAGAGTGCATATGTTCTTTTTACAATGTTTTTTGTCATCCATTCTTCCTAGCATGAATAGCCTCCTTTTCCAAAAGACAGAACAGATTTTAACATGTGCACAAGACGTTCTCTGTGTGCATTTGTATATGGGGTATCCTCTTAAACTGAAAGCCTTATCCAAAGGACTTCTGGGGCAGTGGACAGTCAGTGCTTGTGTTAATTCCAGGGGAAAAATCCCCTTGAACAGGCATGCATCTCAGTTGTGGCTTGAGCCAGCATGAGCAGCAGGGGAGCAGAAGCACCGGCATATCACAGAACAAAATGCAAACAACGACAAGAACAGTAACATATTGATAACTGAAACAAAACATGTGTGCTGATATTCAAGTAATAAAACTAATATGAACGGTACCCCACCATGGGCTTTCATAGTTTCCAAAATACTGACAGAGCAATAATTCCAATATATTGATTTAAAAAAAAATCATAATCCACACCCCCACAGTGGAGAAGACAGGCTGATTTCACCACCACCTCCACCATCATCATCCACACACACACACACACACACACACACACAACACACACACACACACACACCATACATCCTGAACAAATAACACAAACTGACTAAAAATAATATAATCCCTTACCGATTATGCCAAAGTCCAACCTAGCACTTTGGGGGGAGGATGTGCCCATAGGGTTTTGTTTCATGTGATCTATTTTGACAGTATACATGTATAACATAAAATAGCATCCCTCTGCACACCACACCCCCCCCCCCCCCCCCCCCCCCCCCCTCCCTCCCTCCAATCTTTGTGCTAGGTTGGACTTTGCCCATGACAGTCAACCAAAACAAACACTTTCACAATATGCATGCAGACCAGCCAAAATTTTGCCCTCTCCTTTAAAAAAACCCAAAACAAAACCACAACTATGCAGTGAGGCTTTTTTTCCTCACTCTATCATGCACTTTTAAAGTTTGGAGCCTGACAGAACATCTGCTACTTAATTCCAAACTGTGCACAACAGTCATTCCACCGCTACTGTAAGCATTACAGTTTTCATACTCTGACATTCAAAACAACACCAACTTCTGCCTCATAGTCATACTGTCAAAACAAGCAAACTAAGTTAACTCTACCACACACACACAACACACACACACATGTATACATGCATGTATTTATGTATGTATACAATATGTATACATGTATGTATGTATATATGTATGTATGTATTGCATGTATACACACACACCAAAGTATCACAAGACACTACCCCCCCCCCCCCCCCCCCCCCCCACACACACACACACACACACTTTCTGACTGTGCAGCATCAACTCTTTCTCCTCTGCTGCTCTTACAACTTAGGTGTGCAGAGAGTGAGAGTGATTCCACCCACTTCTGCCCAGGGTGAGCTGAGCCAGGACTAGCTAGTTGTCAGTCCTGATTTAGCTTTCACCTTTCCAGCTCAATGCACCAGCAAACAACAAAGTGACCTCGACTTTCTGGGTCACAAGTTGGGTCTCCCAGAGGAAATTTCCCCCAGAGAGGACAGCTGCAGTGAAGTGAAGCTGGGAATTTTTGGGACACCAGTGCCTTTATCTTTTGGACAGTTTCCATGTGTCGGGTTAGGTGTGTGTGTGTGTGTGTGTGTGTGTGGTGTGTGTGTGTGTGTGTGTGTGTGTGTGTGTGTGTGTGTGTGTGTAGTGTGTGTGTGGTGTGTGTGTGTGTGTGTGTGGTGTGTGTGTGTGTGTGTGTGTGTGTGTGCGCATGTATGTGAGACTGCATGTGAGACTCTGTGTGTGTGTTTTTGTGTGTGTTTTTGTGTGTGTGTGCATGTATGCATGTGTGTGCATGCACACATGTGAAAGAGTGTGCACCACATGCAATTGTGACTATATAAGACTATATAGTACTACACAATAGAGAGATCTACATGGTGAAGTGCAATATAATAATCGTAGATAGTATTTATATCTTATATATATGCAGAGAGAGTAAAATGCAAAGACAACGTGAGAGAGAGAGAAAGAGAGTGTGAGTGTGTGTGTATGTGTGTGTGACTTTGAGTGTGTGACTGTGAGTGAGTGAGAGAGAGAGAGAGAGAGAGAGAGAGAGAGAGAGAGAGAGAGAGAGAGAGAGAGAGAGAGGTGTGTGTGTGTGTGTTGTGTGTGCGTGCGTGCATGCGTGCGTGCCTGCATGCGTGCGTGCATGTTCATGCTTGTGTCACAAGTGCATATGTGTGCAGGGGAAGGGGAGAGAGAATGTGTAATCTTTTGATAAAATCAAAAACAGAAAGGGATAGATTGAGCAGCACACAGTTTAGCATCATCCTACTATTCTTAAAAAACACTTCCTTACCCTGAGCCCTACAAATTATCTTCCAGCCACACAATTTTTCCACACACCTTCTGGCATTTTGGTGTGTGTGTTTTTCTATCTATAGTTCAGCAGTACAGTTTGCATCTAGTCAACTCAGCACATTCCTCTTCAAAGTCATCAGTCACTGCTGTAGTCCTGTGAGTGACCTCAAGCCTGTGTTGCTATGAAAAGTGATCTCTACAGCGGTCACACAAGCAGAATGACTTCATCATTTGTGTTAACTGCGACACCAGTTGGTTTTACTAACTTGTTTGTCACATCTAACCAAAACTAAGCTCACGCAAGGGAACCATTTGTAGTCTGAGCTATTCAAGAGTACAATAACTGATGCAGACACCAAAAACCTGGGTTTTTTTAAATGATCATAACGACCATTTTTCACTGATTTCAACTAAGAAATATTTAATGTATAATTTATAAACACAACTTGTCAGAAGTGCCCTATGTGTGTGTACCATCCTTAGACCTTTTTTTTTCTTTCTCTCTTTATGTTTTTCCATAAAACGTGATGCAAAGTATATGCTTGGACTTTTCTTTTTTTTTATAAAAAACAATCCTAACATAGCAACAATTTTTTTTTCAAAAAGGAAAAAAAAAAGTTTCTTCTAACTTCTATGTAACAAGCTTTGTGTTAAACCATGACACTGGATATTAGTTATTACTGACATAACAATAAATTTTATTTTTATTTATTTTCAAACTTCAGTAATACACAACCTGACTTCAATACTGTCAACTTACAACAAAGACCTCTTCTTTCAGTTCACAACAGCAATGTCACAACCATCTCACTGTTTAAAGTTACCTATCAACCTTTTCCTCAAACCTCTTTCACTCCATGAAAACTAACTAAAGAGATAAACTTGAATAGACATATCTGCTAAAAACTATGACCTACAGTCCTCAATGGTCCCTCTTCTATTGCTATCAACTCTACCTCAGAAATAGCCATCTTGAATAAGGGCGTAAGACTAACAAAAAAAAAGGAACATCACTTTTTTTCCAGCAAGGTGGATTGTTTGCTTATTTATTTCTGGGCAAACCTTTGTTATAAATCAACAATGACCACCCAAAAAAAGTTATAAGAATTTTTCAGTCCTCAAAAACTCCAGGTAATGAATGAATAACTGAATGACGAAATAAATGAATTAATGAATGTATCTATCTCATGTATGCACATGTATAATTGAAATACATGTATGATTTATCATGCATTTAATGATTTACATTTTTAAAAAATCTCTATACCTCATTACCTGTATGGACATAGCACTGTTAGGTTACACAAGTTGACTATTTAATTTATGCTTCAGTTTTACTCATTTAATTCAAACCAACTGAAAAAACAACAACTTGTGAGTTGGTAGCCAGTAAAAGTGACTATAAAAGCTCTAATTATTTCAACCTAAAACTAAATCTAGTTGAAGTGTAAAGCCTTACCTGACACAAGTGAAAAGGGAGAGGTTTACACTACAGGCGTACAGCAGACACCTATAGACCACTCTACAGCTTGTGTAATGAAAGTTTGAGTGTGGCACTGTGACCCTGTGATTCTTACAGCAATACTGTTGGATTGAATATAGTATGCATGCCAATTTTACCCAGGCATTCAGGGATTAGGACAACAATCTTTGACTCAAGGCCAGGGCTAGTGGATTTCCAGTGATGACTCACCTCAAACACATTTTTATCTCTTGCGCTTCATAAGGTAAGGAGCGTTCACCTTGCTAGCATTGCAAACTTTCACATGAGCGCATACTTTATATACATCACATGTAATCACAGGCATGAAGCATTATATTATAATTAATTAAGTACGCATTCAAGATCAAATACACTAGCATTGTGAGCATGCATGCATGCATGCACACATGACCTATCTCTCAATGCAAGCAACACACAGCAGTCACATAGTCAAACAGACACACACAGACACACACAAAACACACATACACACAGTGACACATTTGTGACACAATATAAACCTATAAAATAAAATTACACAATACATTAAAAAATAATCCTTCATCATCATGCCTATTACCATCCTACTAACCTAGATTTAAATGCACTGTCACTGCCTCATACTAGTCATAGTATGTGAAGCCAGTACAGTTAAAAACCATTATTTTGAAAAACTACATCATCAACAACAGTACCAAACAAAGCAAAAGAAATTACAAACAATGATACATATGGATCAAAAAATAAATCAAAGTCTAGTCTACAGGAACACAGTGTAAGGCTCTGTAGAATCTGCTGTAAAATGCTTGATTGCTTCTAATGTCTCACATGTAATACTAAATAGTCGTGAGGCAGATATCATGGTGGAAATGAAAAACTAAAAAAATCGCAAGTCATACACCAAGGACTTCCCTGGCAATAGTGACATGAATGCGAGTTAAGAGAGCATGACCAACTCATAACTTGGTACACACAGTAAGCCAGCGTCTTTCCCATTACTCACTAAAGCTTAAGAATTACTCTGAGGCAAAGGCTTTGATCTGAAAAAAAGGCTGATTCATGACTGTTGGCCTGGGTTTTCCATAGCTTCTGTTGCAAGAAATCTTTCTTTCAGTTTCATTACAGCATTTTGTTTTTTGTAAGGTAGCTTTTAGTTAAACATCAATGCTGTTTTATTGTACACTTCCTTTTTGTCAACTAGCAAGTGGTGTAAAGAAAATGAAATTTTAAGAGCATGAGAAAAAATAGATGTAGTTCATACTTTAACAAGTTATGGTTTTACAGAAGACAGTTTGTTGCACTTGCAACTAAGAATATAAAAAAATCATAGGAAATGAATACTCAGAATAGAACTTGATATTTTAACAGAGATGGTTTCAAGAAACTTTAGAAAGACAGTGACTGAGTGAGTTGCAACTAATAACTTAGCACATTACACGACTTGTTGGCATAGTCTTTAAGCCAGAACCAGAGCAATGGGTTCCTCATTTTATTGGAACTTTTAAAAGACAAGTTGTTTCGGAAAGCTACAGTATGACATTGACAGTGACAGGGTATATACTATAGCACTGACCATTCCTTCCTCTGATTTTGAGCTGCGTCAATATTTTATCACTCGTTTTAATTATCTCTATTATGGTTTAAACAGACACTGATTTATTTTCAAAAGACTCAAAGGAATAGAGGGGGCAGGGGTTGCAAGTTTAAGAAGTAAGATCCTTTTTTATCTTCTCATAACAAAATGACAGCCAACTTCCACAATTTATATCTATATATTATATATATATATGTGTGTGTGTGTGTGTGTGTGTTGTGTGTGTGTGTGTGTGTGTGTGTGTGTGTGTGTGTGTCACTGTATGTGTGTCACTGTGTGTGTGTGTTACTGTGTGTGTCTGTGAGTGTGTTGTGTATAATGTGTATGTTTGTGTGACTGTGTGTGTATGGATGTGGATGAGGGTTTTTTTATATTTTAAATTCTTTTATTTTGAGGATAATGGAATAAGCATTCATGTGCTTTTTTACATCCAGTCCCCGCGTGTAAGCAGTTTTGTACATTTTGTCATCCGTTCCCACTGGCACACAATGGCCTACTCTCCTGTAAAACGGAATAGGTTTTTTTAACATGTGCGCAAGATTTTGGCATGCATTTGCACACAGGACCTCAGTTTATAGTCTATCTGAAGGACTTGAAAGGGTCGTGGATCAGCACTGATGTTAACTCCAGAGGAAAAATCTTCTTGAACAAGATTTGAACCCGGGTCAGCAGATCACAAGCTCATAATTCTAACCACCAGGCTATCCTGTCCCGTGTGTGTGTGTGTGTGTGTTACTGTATAGTGTATGTGTGTGCATGCATGCATGCATGCAGGTGTATGCAGACACATTTGTGCATGCTTGTGCACAAGTTTGCATGGTATACATAAATACATGTAAGCATAATATATAATATAATATACACTAACAGTAATACAGTATACTTGTTGTAACTGTAATTGTCAGAGAGAGAGAGAGAGAGAGAGAGAGAGAGAGAGAGAGAGAGAGAGAGAGAGAGAGAGAGAGAGAGAGAGAGAGAGAGAGAGAGCATAAACTAAAAGCCATAATGATAAATCTATGAGTAGCTCAATCTGCATCTCTGTGCCTGTGCGTGTGTGTGACATGTCAGCGTGAGTGTGTATATGTGTGAGTGTGAATGCATGTGTAGGTGTGTGCGCATGCATGCTGTGTGTGTGTCTGAGTGCGTGTGTGTGTTTCTGTCTCTCTCAGTGTGTGTTTCTACCTTAGCATGTGTGTTTGTGTGTGTGTGTGGGTGTGTGTGTGTGTGTGTGTGTGTGTCACTCAGCGTGCTACTAACAATTTCTTCTTTTATTACAAATTTAGGTCTTCATACACAAACAAAAAAGATCAACAGATAAGTGAACCAGAAAATGAGTACTAAAAATAAGAACATTAAAAAAGAATGTACCTGGTCTATCAAGAGATGGAAAGTTCAGCACAAACCTATGAACTGTTCACATAATATGTACAGTACTCTTTGAAATATCACAAAAAAGCAACAATGGATCAGACACTGAATCTAACTCTGGGAAGACATTTTGCAACAGAAAAAAAATCTAGGGAGTGATGGGGCCTGTATCTGGCCCAATGTGTAAAGTTCTACAAGCAGTGTGCAAGGGGAGCTTGGAGGGAGAGGGGGAAGGGAAGCTGGAGATGGGAACAAAATGAGAGTTCATAGCCACATAAATCTGTTTACCACTGGTGAATATGGGGGGATGTTGTTGAGTAGAACTAGTATAACTAACTGAAGTCTAAACATTTACTGATATGGTATTCAATGAAAATACAGACTTAAAAGATACCAATCAAATGAACCCTTTAAAATGGGTGCTGTTCTTTTATAAACCGCAATTCTTAGTAATTTGTATCCAACGAAAAATCACCTAACATTACCTGTTAAACTACCCAGGTTACTGACATGCCTACTCTGTACTCATCACACACGGTTGTGTTTGTAGCATAAGCCATGGAAACACTTCGACTTGCGTTCGGAAAAAAACCCACAGAATGTAACGGATAAAACCAAACCCTTATCAAAGAAAACTGTATCGCGGTTTCCTTAGATAAAAAATATCCAAAATAATTACCTGAGTAAAGAAGAATGCACGACTCCTGAGGAAAATCTAACGCTACGTTTTCCCCACACGCTCGCTCTCACAGCTGTCCACTTCTGCTGAGATTGTTTATGAAATTTTCGCACTAGAGAGTTCCAAGGGAGGCCACCACACTACGTTTCAAACTAAGAGCTGACTGCTTCTGGGCGTTTTTAACGTTCTTTTCAAGATCGGCTTCTTGAAAAAGATCCCCGATTCGTGCTAGTTTATGATAAGCCACTGATTCAATAGAGATGATTCTTGTAGTATTTTGAAACTTTTAGACGTTATGATGTAACAGGCCTGTCATCAGCTCAGCAGTAAACTGAAATGACCCAGCCACAAGACTTCTCTGACAGCAGTAAGCTAGGGCCAATTTCGAAATCGCAACTACGCCCCCCCCCCCCCCCCCCGATTTAGGCTAACCAGTATTTTGCAGTCTGAATCAGTAATGGGTAAGCATGTGACAGTGACTCAGTCAATAAAATACCGGACCATAGTATGGCCAGAAGACAAGGTATCCCCAGTGGGTGTTAGTCTATTATAGTTCTTGGCAGCTGTTATCATTATAGCTGCATAAGCTTGTTTTATATTTTCCTTTGGTTGGCTGCCGATTGGGGGATTTCTTGCGGTGTGTTTGCTTGTGTGCTTGTTTGTTGGGAGTAGTTTTATTGTTTGTTTATTCGTTTGAATTGTTTGCTTATTAAAATTTTGTTGTTTTTTGTTTTGCTTTATTTTTGCTTCGTTTTGTTTTGTTGTTTGTTTGTTTTTGTTTTGTTGTTTTTTTTTGGGGGGGAGTAGTCGAGACAGAAAGATTTAAACTTCAGCAATAATCCTATCATTTTAAATGGTACCTCAGTGCAGCTAACTAACCCCCCAGTAACTATTAGGCATAAGTTTTGCACCGAGGCACCGACCACGTAGACTATTACCATAACATAATTGTGCCTTAGTGGCCAGACCCGAACTGAGAAGAACGACGTGGTCAGTCAGTGCCAGACAACGGTCTAGTACTAGGCCTAGTAGTCTGAGCAGCTAGCTCCCTGTGTCTCCCTGTCGATCAATACCGAGCCAGGTCCGGCCGTCTGTGTTTGCCGGGGCATGCATGGCCAGGGGCTGATAAGGAATTGAATTAGTTGGTCACTTCAGCATTTTTTCACCAGGTTATGCTGAGCACATACTGTTCAAACCGTTCACCTCCCTGATGATGTTCACCGCTTTTGACAAGAGTGGCAGTAAACTCATTCAAGATACCAGAACAGGCTCCCACCCCCCACCCCCCTCCCCAGGCTGTAAGGCGTTGTTGTTGCCTGTGACAGCAAGGTCAACGTTCATTCGTCCACTATAGATGTTTGAGAAGAATGGCATCGAGAAGAATGGTATCTATGTGGCGACGTGACAGTTTATGTCTTGTTTATTGTTTGTGGCACTGAGTCAGCGTGTGGGGATTAACCGTCAGTTGTGCAATGATTATTATCATCAGTGGTTAATTTTGGAGGGATCTCTTTGAAACAGTTTTTTTTTTTAATTTGCCCCCCCCCCCCCCCCCCTCCCCACCGAGGAAATGGGAGGGTGGTGGTGATGCAAACTAAACATACAACGTGTGTGTGTGTGTGTGTGTGTGTGCCTTCGTGGCATTTTCTAAGTTCAGTAACTGTTTTTATGTCAGATGTGCTCGTTTGCAGTCCTCCCCTCCCCCTCCCCCCCCCCCCCCCCCCCCTCCCCATCTCCCTAGCCTCCAGTTCCTCAACTAAAGCTCCCAGGTTCACCAATGATGACATGTTGCATATGGAACCGTTTTAGCCTTCTATTAAGGTGGCCACATTCTGACTTCAGGGATGGTGTCTACTCACGGCACCAGTGCAGCACTTTTCTTCTTTTTTTAAAATATTTTTTTTTGTCATCCGTTCTTACCGGCACGCAATGATTTACTCTTTCGACAGGCGGAACGCGTTTTATTTCACCTGTACCCAATATGTTTTGCATGCGTTTGAACACGGGGCCTGGGTTTAGAGCCTTCTCTGAAGGACTTTAAGGGGAGTGGGAATGAATACTGGTGTTGGAATTAAATCTTAAATCTTGAAATCTTAAATCTTGACCCCAGGCGAAAAATCCCCTCGCCAATGGCTCGCTCCTGGGCCCATCACCAGGGCAACATTATGCAATCTGAGTCAGCTGGGAAGGAAAGAATTCACGGGACAAACACAAAACAATTTTAATTAGAAACGTAACTAACTAGGCGCACCTATGATCAAGTTTTAAAAAAGGTGATGCCAGTGTATAATTACTAGGTTTAATCTGTTGATTAGGTAAGAATAACTTCATTAATTGTTATTGACTTGATCAAACACACACGCCCAATAGATGTTACGCTTCTAATCAACTTTGTTTTATCTGTACCCTGTGATTTGAAAAAAAACCCAACCCAACAACCCCAAAACCACATTATCAAATGACACAGATTGCAAAACAAGGCCCACCTGACCTCATTCAAGGGTTAGTGAACTCAGAAAATACCCTGAAGGCAATGTCGACAGTCGAGCTGGCAACGTGGGCGTGTTTCTTATTAATTTAAATATGGTGCTGGGTCATTGGAAATGTACTTCGTGTCGGTCACGACCGGTATATACAAGTCCACTCCTGTGTGTATCTTAAGTCTCTCTCTCTCTCTCTCTCTCTCTCTCTCTCTGGGACTGAATGTAAAGCTAAAGAAGTGCGTATTCATTATCCTCGAAATAAACAAAATAGTTTTGATTTGATGTGATTTTATTAAACAGTAATTCTCTCTCTCTCTCTCTCTCTCTCTCTCTCTCTCTCTCTCTCTCTCTCTCATGTGCGCAAGGCGTTCTGTGTGCGTTCGCACACGGCACCTCGACTTTTAGTCTTGTCCTAAGGACACTCGGGGGAGTGGAGTGAATACCTCAGGGGAAAATCCTGTTGGAGGGGACTGGATGCAACGCCCCCCCCCCCCCCCCCACCACCACCACTCTACCCCCTCCCCCCCAAAAAAAACCCCGAAAACCCCCCAACAAAGTAAACACACAAGTGCTTATTCATTATTTATTATTCTCGAAATGAAGGAATTTGATTTGATTTGATTTAGTTCTCTCTCTCTCTCTCTCTCTCTCTCTCTCTCTCTCTCTCTCTCTCTCTCCTTCGACAGAACTGGATTCTGTGATTCAAATCATAACCTTTCAGCCAGGTTTCCTCCACATCAACCAGTGTGTCACGACAGCTACGTTGATGAACAATACATGTTTATAAGGGGGCAGAATCGCTGGGATTTTAGTAGCAAAACTGTTCCCTGGACTACTCTGTGAATACCCAAGCTACACTAATGACATTTGACATAATACAGTTGAAAGGTTGCAATTTGATGTAATAGAAACTTTTCCTTATGAGAAAAGCGTAAATGGCTCAGCATGAATGAAAAAAAAAGAAGTACTTAGATATATGTGGACACAGGGATGAAAAAACACCCCAACTGTCCAACATGACTACCCCATCAATTTACACAACTGAATTGTTATCATTTCATGCACAGGGAAAAAACCCCACATCTATGGTCATAGTATAGTCTACAACTATTACTTTAGACCTTCAAATTTGCCCGAGACAACCAGCTAATTTTTCATGAGAAAAAAGTGGGACAGAAAAATGTGAAAAGCACATAATTTAGTAGATATTAACTATAGGCATAAGTTTGTAGATTACACTATAAGCACTGGTTTGGAGAGTATCTGATAAACAAAAACAAAGAAAACAAAAACAAAGAAAATATCTTGCAACTAGTGAGTGCACGTGATCGTTTTTTGGTAAACTTTCGGCATGGTCAATTTAGAAAAGATGTCTGACCTTTAGAAGACTAGTTCCTTCCTGCTTGATGTGTATGGCCCTCCATTTCTGCCTGCTGCTCTTCCAGACCCAGCCTCTGCCATCTAACTGCCCTCCTGAGTTCCTTGGATGCTAATCTGGCTTGTTGCTCTCTTGGCATTTGTCACCCCAAACACATAAGTCTTTTCACAGAGTTCTCTTTAGAACTGTCCGGGCTGAATGTCCATGGGTTGGATCATTGCCATGAATCCGGACAATCATCGCTAAAAATGCACACAGCAATTGCAACTGCTGTCTCCACAGTCAGAAGGCCATGGTACTTGTATTTAGGGCACAGAGATCATATCAAACTGTTCAGGGACTCATTCTGGTTCTGTGTGAGGCCACCGAGATATTGCAGCAGGAGTTCGGTCTTGCAAAGGTCTATCCATATTGGTCTAGTTGCCTCCATCACAGCATCAGGTGGAGGGTTGTGCTCTGTGTGGCTGTATGGTCTGCCTTCCTGTTGGGCCTGCTTGCACCTACACAACGATGCATTGCAAAACTCGTGTGTTAGAGCAGCATCGGAGGATTTTTTTTATGGAAGAAGACAGCCTAGACAGCTTTTCGCATTTCGACGATGTAGCTTTTGTGTTCCCTAATTGCATTCTTATAATGTCTCTGAATTGAATCTACTTCCTTATCTGTCAGTCTTCCTCTCCCACTCTGTCCTTTGTTACAAGCAATATTCTTGGCCTTCACTGTCTACTTGAGTTTTATCGACCGCATCTCTACACTCTTTTGCACGTGCCCTTCACAATCTAATTTTTTAAAATGTCTTTATGTTTACACCCCCAATGGGCTTCTCTACACAAGCTTCAAATTCTCAAATAGGTGTTGGTGTCCCCATCTCCCACAAAGCCAGTATATCTCCTTATCACTTACTGAATTGTCACTGCATCCAAACACTTGTTTGAAAAAGTAATGATCCAATTTCTCTTTTGAACGAGTGGGGGTGTCTATCCTTGGAGACAATGAAGTGCTGGCATTCTCACACTCTCCTTCAGCTCTGTGACTGTCCTCAGTAAACAAGTCCACTTCACTACCTTTACTACTGCTTCGCGTGAATCTGTTCCCATAAAGCTTTTTGCTTTTTACGCCTAAAAGATCCTTTTTTTTATCAAGAGACACTGTCAACTATTAAAAGACGCAGAGCGCACAAAAATGAGCAGAATAGGTACTTACTTTGATTAACAACACAGATAGCCACCATTTGCAAAAGGGAAGTAAGTCAAACAGGGAAAACACCATTGTTTTGTTGAGGGAGCAGTCGTTTGAAAGCTAGGCTGAAGGCTAATTTAATAGCTATTAGTGCTTTCTGATGATTATGACCGCCATTTTATAGATTGATTTCCCCCTACCTATTTTCATGGACTTTAGTAGCACTTTGTGCCAATTTTGTTTTGCACAGGAAAGAAGAATTATTTCTGCATGCTATGAGCCATAACATGCTTGTATTTCTTAGAAATGAATTTGGTAAAAATCCGGGTGATGCTGTTCCTTTAATAGAACTGTCAATTTTTAAAAAATCTACAACGTTCACGAACCTGATGTCAACTTCTTTTTTCTCTCTTTAAATTGCAGTCAAATTAACTATCAGATGGATGCTATAGCCAAGTGGTTACGGCCGTTAAACTTCAATCCATTGGGTCCAAAAGTCGTGGGTTCGAATCTCGGAGGCGTTTGGAGAATTAAAGGTGGAGATTTTTACTATCTCCCAGGTCAACTTCAAGTGCAGGCCTGCCAGTGCCTTAACTTCCTTCGTGTATATACATATACAGAAGATTAGATATGCATGTTAGAAATTATGTAATTCATGTCAGCTTCAGTGGGTTACAGAAACACGAACATACCTAGCATACATCTCCGAAGTCGGAATGCGACTACCTTCATGGTGGGCAAAAACTATACAGTCGTACATGAGAAATCTCACCATTGGTGAACCTCAGGGCACTAGCTGAGGAACACACAAAAAAGTAGCTTTCAAAGGATGGCCACCCGGGGAAAACCGTAGGTATATCAGATTTGCGGGATCTTATATGATTAATGAACATGTGCTGTTCATCAACGTAGCTGTTGTGGCCTGCTGGTTTGCGTGGGGAAACCCTGGCTGGATGGTTGTGTGGTTTAATCCCATGCTGGAGAGAGAGAGAGAGAGAGAGAATGAGAGAGAAGAGATGAGAGAGAGAGAGAGAGAGAGAGAGCCTACATTTTCTGTTTGTCTTCGCAGTCCACCCTCCTGACTATTTTTTTCCAGCAAGAAAGTATAGTTTTCATCAGTCTGTTACCATCACACACACACACACACACACACAGTTTTGTTCTGCCAACTACTTTGAAGTGGGCTTAGGAAGTCAATTCTGCCGTGTTACTTGATAGAGACATTGAGAGGCTTGTCTTTAGTTCTTTGAAGCTATTTTGTTATTTTGTAGGCTAGTCTCATAATCAAGGGATCAGCCATAAATCAAGCAAAAGGTTGACGTCAAACATAATGCCATAGAAAGTAAACAATAACATGCCACATGTTACTTTTTTGTTTGTGTGTTTGTGATGGTTGACATACAGTTTAAGTTACGGGTTGTTGTTTTCTTTCTGTTATTGCTTTTAAAAAAAATAATCTGTATAAGGAGACACGTGTGCATAGAAAAACAAAGGCATACACACTCTATGCATAAGAGCTTAAACGACCAGCATAAGCAGTGAATTAAAGTAAACATGAACGCACATGAACACACACGCACTGCCAAGGGAAAGGCTTTTAGACAGACAGGAAACAAAACACATTTCTTGTAGGGTATGGATCTTAGGGTACTCCTTGACAGCTTAAATAGATTTATTGTTCATATTTTTAAAAATAATCTGGCATTTTCTTTTCCTCTTCCTGTTACATCTACTCTGGTAATACTGTGTGTGTGTGTGTGTGGTGGGTGGGTGCGTGGGTGTGTGAAATAAGTCTGTGTTCTAGTCAACTGTCTTAAAACATTGAATTCATATATTGGTGTATGGTGTGGGTGTGCGTGGGCGTGTTCGCACACACACGTACGTGCGTGTGTACGTGCTGCGTATATGCGTGCGTAAAAATAAGTTTTTATGTCTTCTAGTCAATGGGTTTAAAATTGTGTTCACAATTGATGTGTGTGCGTGCGGGCGTTTGCGTGTGTGTGCGCATGCGCGCGTGTGTGTGGTGTGTGTGTGTTCGTGACATTTTATTTGAAAACCAATATGAAATATAGCTTTTGTGTCTTTGATATATTTGATGTGTATCAATCTGCCTGTCAGTATTGTAATTGCCCTTCATGGGATGATTAAAGTGATTTTTGACTTTGACTTGACTTGACTTGACTCTCTTCATACTAGTGGTGTTATCAGCTAGTAGTGCTGTTTCATCAACCTAGCGCAAATCTGTCACTTCTCTAGGTTGCATTTACCAAACAAAACCACGCTTTGCGGCAATTTTCACCGATTGTTCATGTGGGATGAATAAAACATGTTTGGGATCGATCGGCGTTACTGCTTGCAGTCAATTACAAGTCAAGCACAGTTTTGGAAAAGGCTTGTATTAGACAGCACATTTGTCATTAACAACCGCATACACAAAAGGGACTGGATGTATAAAAAAAAGTACATTAGTGCTTATTCCATTATCCTCGATATAAAAGAATAGATAAATACATAAATATATTCGTGCTCTTCTGCATTTTTCGGCTAGAACTCGAGACATTTACCATTGATGAATGTTTTTTTCGCTTTGCTTAGTTACGTTTAGCAGATGTGATCGCTTTCAGTTTTGCTTTGTTTTGTTTTGCACGTAATAATATGTGATTGTTTCCATTTCTTCCCTAAAGGTTGCCACATGCCGACTTCGGGGAAACTAAGAACATGATCTGTACCCTTAACATATTGGGGGTACTTGGGCAGGAGGTTGGTAAGAGTGTGAAACTTTTGGAAAGGTGAGGCCTGGTTGGCGGTTGGCTGAAAATGTGTGTGTGTGTGTGTGTGTGTGTGTGTGCGTGTGTATGTGTGTGTGGATGGGGATGGTGGTGGTAAAGAACGCTTGACGCTTTATCCATAAGTCCCCTGTAGAATGTTGTTGAGCATTACCTAAGTACGCTGAAAGTGTCACCCAGAATATGCACTCCATCTCACTCATCACACCTGGGAATCTCTGTCAATCTAATATCTTGCCACAAAAGCTGCCATACTCCGACTTCAGATGACTTTTCCCCTCCTTTACTGGATGATACAGTTTGCAATGCTCAGAAATTCTCAAGAATAAAGACAATCACCAAATAACATTCCAAAGTCCTTCGGGGGAGTGGAGTTGATACTGATGTCTACTCCAGGCGGAAAATCCCAATGAACTGGTGCCTCTGTGGTGGTGGCTCGATCCCGGGCCGTCAGATTACGAAACGCAACGCTCTAACCACTACGGTATCCCGCCTCCACAATAACAGTCTAATACTACAGGCCTTGGCACTTTGCTTACATCAAAAACTGACAAAGCTTTTGGCCTGGGTTATAGCCAGAGGGATATAATCCTTCATAAACACACTATAGCAGAGAGACCGATGGGGAAAAACAAGCGTGTGGCAAATGCGCCCAGGCCAACCAAACATTGCGAACACTAAGAGGTGTGTATAACACAAAACGAAGGCATGCTGTTTAAAGAAAAACATAGACATACACAAACACAGAAATCACGACTGAATGGTTAAATGAATAGATAGTTGTGACATGAACATGAACGATATTTACTTCGCATTGCCAGACACAGACTGGAGAAAAGAAACAAAACGAACACACAATACTACGATACAGTATAAAGTGATCTTTATTGACTTTAAAAGAGTCAGTCAATACACAACAACAACAAAACTGAAATAATATAGTTTGAAATAAAAGAGGCAAATAAAAAAAACACCCACGAGCGAGAAATAATATCAAGCATTGCACCAATAATTTCAAATGATGACCAGCGCATATAAACATGACATGCACACCACACACGTTTGCATGCACGCATATTTCTTTGGAAATGCCCGCGTGCACACACACCACACACGTTCGTAAAACTGAAGACCATACTTACTCATTTGTTCTTTGCTCTCAGAGACTGCCCCCCCAGCCCCCCAAATTTCCTTCCGCCCACTCCTACCACATATAAATGCAATTACACAAATAAGAGAGAGAGAGAGAGCGAGGAGAGAGAGAGAGAGAGAGAGAGAGAGAGAGAGAGAGAGAGAGAGAGAGAGACTGAATGGCAGAGACAGCACACACACACACCACAGAAGCTACAATTTAAGCTACATCAAATATCAAAGCAGGTACTGAAATAAAAATATAGAAAAAAAGCATTTTTAATTGTGTGTGTGTGTGTGTGTGTGATAGCGATGGTGACAGTCTACGTGGTCATCCACAGGTCAAACCTGGGTAGTTTGGACCTGCCTGCGTTGTCCGTAACTAACTCGTACACTTGTAGACAATCTACAGAGTTCGCTGTACCGTGGCTCAGTTGTTTATAAATCACGCTAGCCGTTGACAGGTCGTGCAACGCATCACTGCCACGGTAACTGTAGACTTGAAGAATGTTATTTCAAGAAACCTCCGCACTGGGGATACACGGAATACAATGTTAACAATAATACCGCAATCTGCAGCTGTGGGCGTGTGAACATAAACCCACCCATAACACAATCAAATCTTATAACGCAATCATAATAATGCAGTGTAAAGCCAACAGAAACCTGCACATCTCCCCACCCTGAAGAAAGCCCAAAGTGCTAAGATACAACACCCCAGATGAGCCCAGTAAATTAACGACAGTATGTCAGGGAAAAGAGAAAAAGAAAAATGTAACAAATATTGCGAAAGGAAGATTTGAAGTAACGTAGTTCAGATTTAACATGGGCGATGAACGCAGAGGCATATTACCAAAACAATTTGTAAAGCATCTTGATAGGACCTAGTCGAGAACGATATTTTTTTCCTGAACAAAGATGGAAAATGACATGTTTTTTGCTGTCTACACCTGGTTCAGTTGGACACTTACACACGATCAATACACTATTCTGTTTCAGCTGTTGTTAGATGACTATCGCTGGAACACAACACCACAACACAACTCTGACTTCCTATCATTCGATCTTTATCTTCTATGAAAAATCATAATGGGATGTGGAGGAGGGGCAGTGGCTGGCTGGAAGAGAGAGAGAGAGAGAGAGAGAGAGAGAGAGAGAGAGAGAGAGAGAAGAGAGAGAGAGAGAGAGAGAGAGAGAGAGAGAGAGAGAGAGAGAGAGAGAGAGAGAGAGAGAGAGAGAGAGAGAGAGAGAGAGAGAGGGGGGGGGGATCGAGGTTTGTTTACCTGTGCCTTTTTTTTTGAATGTCGCGATATTGTCATCTTCCAAGTTGCAGAACTTTTGTTATAAATGAATTATACAAAATGATGTTCAATCTTTAGAAACAAAAACAAACACTAAACAAGTTTCAATATAATAGTCTGTCCCAAACAGGCATACACTGGGTTTCTATCTCCAGAAAGTCCTCAATGGTCATTTAGCAGCTAATATTGGCAAGAACACATAATTACCTAGGCCTGTAAAACTTGGAAAAACCCATCTGTAATTAAAACTTGGAATTAAGATCACCATCACTCACTCAATCACGGGCTCTCATTTTGTTCAGTTCATAAAATTACCTTGCACACATTAAGTGAACGTTTGCCTAGTTTCAAGTGCTTAAGAACACTTTGTGTGAGCAATACACGAAGCATCTGAGCATGCAGGCTTTTTCAGGCACATACCTGCAATACACACAATAATTGGGCACTTCGTTTATTAGGACATATTTGGGGAACTATTTGGGGGGGCACATTATTATCATCATTATACACAAAATCTTTGGGCGGAGAATTATTGAGGGCACTTTTTTTTTGGGTGCAATACACAAGATGTTTGAGCATTCATGAGTAATTTTCTTTGGTGGTAATGCACAGGAGGTTTGGTATGTTTATGAGCGTGTTTAGTTTTTTTTGTGTCAATGTACATGTTGTAGGGTTGCAATAGGTATTTCAGGACACCCGTTTATTCTTCGGGTTTGGACATAGCGGGATTTTGACGATATTATTTTGTAATGGAGAGGGTGTTTTCGATGCACAGAGTTGTCTGTGGTACTATTGTGCAATAAACAGGTTGTTTAAGCGCAAGGCAAGTTAAGGCTCTTTACATTAATAGTTTGCAATGCAACAGTTGTTTGGAAGCGCTGCATTCTTGAATTATTTTCGTTATATTTCGTCGTTTGTTTGGTTGTTTTTTCTGGTGTTGTAGTTTTTTTTTGGTTTTTACAACAAACATCAGGCAGGGTTTCTTAAGGGCTCTGTATTTTTCTTAACATTAGATCGTTTCAAACAAGATAGATTTTGATTTTAGAAACATACATTAGCACCCGTACATGTTCTCCATGATCGTGCATACATTGATTTATTGCCTAATTGAATTATTATCAAACAATATTTCTTTTATTACAACACACACACACACACACACACACACACACACACACACACACACACCCTAGAATGAATACTGGTAGTGTTTCTGTTTCAACAAATCTCCACATACACACCTAACCACAGACAAGATCTTTAACGCACACGATCTAATCAAGTTGTTAGTAACCCCGCTGACAACAGAGACTATATCAGGGCTATCACCTAGTATGCACGTAGTTCGTGCATGTATACATAACAGTAAGCAGATCAAGGCACTGTTACAAACGTGAACAAAATCAATCATCATTACTGACAGCAACTTGAGACGCAGACGAGATTAGAACTAACAACTTGACACTTTTGGATAGTAAATGAAATGGTTGATTTATTCAGCTGTAGTAGCACCATTCGTTCTTACATAATCATACACTGGATTGTTAATAACACATTTTCTTATTGGAGCGGTGGCAGCAGTCAGAAAACAGGTCAACAATGAAATAATTATGTTTTGGAATGTGACAATACTTCTGTTGAGTGTTGTTATGATGCTGGATAAGGAAAGGAGGATGTACATGTATAACAAACACCATCGTTCCATCTTTTGGATAGGGGAAGAAGAATTTCCACAGAAAGCACAGTCTTTTCCACCTCCTTTGTTTTCAGACAAGATGCAAGCAATACAAGCGCAAAACTGACAACTGACATTCAACATGAACAGTGACAATTGTTGCTAGATTGTCAAGCCTGAAATTTTGCCTCCCTTGCTTTTCATGGTTTTGGTCCGGCAGTATACTTTTTCAGTATTCCAAAGAGGTATCACAACGTGCAGAACACTTCATATACTGCATCACATGTAGCAAAACATCCACTTGACTAAATGCCTACCTCATGCATGCACTTGTCAAGCCCTGAATGCATACCGGCTGAGTGTGTGCACGAGTGTTTCCGCAGCCCACTGCACTGTGACGCAGGTTCAGGATCTTAAGTGTGTGCACTTGACCTCCAGCATGCGTGTGAACATGTACACCAAAGGGAGCAATGCACTTCAAGTCTGCATGGACATTAACCTTGAAGATCGTGAAATTCCCATTGTTTATCCATTTGGTGCCTCCGGGATTTGAATCTGCGATTTCAGAATTATTAAAAACAAATCCGTGGCTTATCCACTTTGCTTCGGGGCTCATGTTGATGTGTGGCCGGCAGGTGTCATCCATGGCAATTTCCAACTTTTGCCCAATTATTTTGCCGCAGAATCATCCCATCACTCAGGATATTCATCTTATCCGGCGTCATGTCAGCAACAATATCCATCACTGCCAAGGAGCAACAAGCTCTAGTCTATCTAGTCCATGTCGGTGTCAGCGTAGATGTGGGTGAAAGTGTCGATGAGCGTCTGTAGCCCCAGCAGGCACCCCTGATCAGGGCCTTGGTACACCACCGCATCTTCAGAGAGCCCTGCATGGGTCGTGTGGGCAAAGTCCACCATGCGCACATCCACCAGACCTGCACAGCACTTGCACGTCGTCATCGCTTGCCTCAGCAACCTGGCCGTCTCTGAATTTGCTTCATGCTGTTCTGCAGGACTATGTTCCATCATAACCTCACTTTTTGTCAGCAGTTCCGTTTTAAGTGAACATTTTCTGTTTGTGCCACTATTTCCTACGACAGAACAATCGTTAGAGTCCTCAGGACTGCTTTCATCCGGTGTTTGAAGATGATCTACATCATTCCTCAGCTGACTGAGCGAGTTCTTGGGTGAAGAACTACGAAGTGCTTTGACACTCTGCTCGTTGGGGACGTCGTGTGTCCGTTTCTGGCCCACGTATGCTCCATGAGACTCATCAAGGTTCCGTGTCTCGTGTAGCTGATCACCACACTCAGGCTTTAGTAAAGAGCTACAAAAGGTGTCTTGGTTACTTTTTGAAGTCAATTCACACCCTACACTACAGGCCAGGTCCTCTGTTTCACACAGACAGTCGATGGTCTCTTTGTCACACTCTCCATTGATTCCACAGTCTGAAGGATCTTGTGGTCTGGGTTGTTGAGCACCGTTTCTTAACCTCGCTGAACACGCGTTGAAATCGCCACGTTTGCATTTGCACTGACACTCACGCCCGTCATAGGCGATCAGTAGAGAGCTGGCGTAAAACCTGAAGGATGGCAGATCAGCAATGGCCGCTTTCAGCTTCGCCAGTCTCAGTAACAAAACGGGGATCAGCTCTCGCCGCATGTCACATCCGTCAAACAGGAAGAGACGCATGGTTTCACGGAAGTCGTGCTCACGCATGCGTCGTCCTTGCCTTTTGTCCACTGTGATGTAGCTTCCAGTAGCAGACTGGAATACCTGCAACATGTTACAATCGTTATTATGTATCAAGTCTGACGCTGGGGTATGGCTGTTTCCTAGTCTTTTTCTGTTATTTCGGTTTTTGTTTTCTTCCTCGGCTAGGTCTCAGAGGTTCACCGACGATGAGACTTTTGCGCATGCATTCATTTTTACCCATCATTTAGGCAGCTGTATTCCGACTTCAGGGATGATGTCTCCACATGATACCAATGTACATGCTTTTTTTCTTTATATCTTTTATCATTCGTTCAGTTACAAACATGAATGGCCTACACTTCCAAAAGGCCGAACGGGTTTTAACGTGTGCTCAAGATGATCTGCGTGCGTTTGCACATGGAAGCCTTAGCTTATAGTCTTATCTAAAGGACTCTCTGGGAAGTGGAGTCGGTACTGATGTCAACTCCAGAAGAAAAATCCCCTTGAATGGGCGTCTTGGTGGTGGCTCGAACCTGGGCTGTCAAACTGCGAGCGCAACGCTCTAACCACTATGCTATTCCGCCTCACACGTACCAATATGAAATTCGCAGAATATCACGTTACCCATACAGTCTACTACTGCAACCCTTTACTCAGTCACGGTAGTGTCGACAACCTACGCATAAATACCTTTGGCAGGATCTTGTTTCCTGTCACTATCTTTCAAACCGAAACCAACAACTAGACTGCGTAGAAAGGAGCGTCGTGATTTCCCACAGAAAGAAGAGTACACGTCACCGGTCACTGACGATGCAGTAAGCACGAATCTAAAAAAAAGACCATCGAGGTAAACACGAATAGGAAGACGACACAGTGACAAACGTCAATGAGTCACTGTTTTTGGGCTTCTTCTCCCGAAGAAAATGTCTATCAAACAAAATATTGAACAGCCGGAGCACTAAGCTTGTGTTTTTCTGAGAAAAAGGAAATCAAAAGAAAAAGCTGAATTTTTTCAAAAATTAACCTTATTTATGAATTTTTAAAAAATCGGTCAGTTTGCATAATTCACAAAAGAGAAAGCCTTCAACAAACGTTACAAGCTCACTCAATGTTTGTTTAAGCGGCAGTGAAGAAAATCTGCAACAAAAGCGACAACGACGACAACGAAGTAGAAGAGGAAGAAGAAGAATAAGAAGGAAGAAGAGGAGGAGGAGGAGGAGAAATAAAAGAAGTAGTAGTAGATGGAGGAGAATTAGTAGAAGAAGAAGGAGGAGGAAGAGGAAAAGGAGGCGAGGAGGAGAAATAAAAGTAGTAGTAGTAGATGGAGGAGAATTAGTAGAAGGAGGAGGCGGAGATGAAGAAGAAGGAACAGGAGGAAGAGAGGAGAAGAAAGAAGGAAGGAAGGAATAAGAAGACAAAGAAGAAGAAGAAGAAGAAGAAGAAGAAAGAAGAAGAAGAAGAAGAAGAAGAAGAAAAGAGGAGGAGGAAAAAGAATATGGACAAGAAGCAAAAGAATGCAAAGATGAAGAATTAAGAGCAACAGGAAGAAGAAGAAGAATTCTAATTATCATCACTGCGCATTACTGGCAAAAACTCAACTCGTTTACCCAGAAATCCTGGCTCAGTGACTGCATACACAAATCTTAACACAAAAAACCCCATCCACCGCAACATGAACAGCCAACCATTTGATCAAGACTATTCTTTCAAAGACAACAACATCATCAGGTCTCCACCCACCTTCATTCCACACAGACGGACTCCCAGGAGCGCGGAGGTTGTAGTGCGACACTTGTTGACCTGGTAGCTCACTTTGTGAGAGGGGGCATCGTCGCCATGTTGGCGCGTGCCCATCTTCAGGTCAAGGACGCAGGGTCTGTGGAAGCCGGACACGATGTTCTCCAACAACAAAAAGTCTGAAGATTTGGGGTCAAGGACGTTGTCTTGTCAGCTTCTTCTCTAAAGAAGAAGAAGATAGAAGGAGGAGGAGGAAGAGGAGTTGGAGTAGGAAGAGAGGAGGAGAAGAAGATGATGATGATGACGATATGATAAAGAAGACAGAGAAGACGACGACGACGACGAAGAAGAAGAAGAAGAAGAAGAAGAAGAAGAAGAAGAAGAAGAAGAAGAAGAAGAAGAAGAAGAAGAAGAAGAAGAAAAGGAGGAGGAGGAGGAGGAGAGAAGAAGAGAGAAGGATGAGAATAAGAGAAAGGAGAGGAGGAGGAGATTGATAAAACAGTTTTTTTAAAGTCATAATCGTTAGTTGACCAATATAAAATTATTGTGTATACATTCTCAGATCACAACAAAAAGTTGAGAAAAAACCTCTGGGAGTACGTCTTAACAACAACACCACTGTAACAACAATAACGTAGCTGTTCATGTGTTAAGTAGCAATTTTTTTCCTTCAGAACAAAAGGTGTATATTAATAATAATTTATCATATTAAATTCCTATGATATATTATATATATACATAGCCAAAACCCATCCACATTTATCACTGTTTTCAAATTCCTAGTGACTGAAAAATTCTGCAGCCGTCTTAAATGTGCATGTAATGTCTAAAATGAGCATTAGTAAGCTTCTTGCACAATATGTTGATACATCATTGTTTTCTTTGTGATTAGAATGTCGGGAGGCTCTTACTGCAATAATTGTAATACTGTCTTCTGGAATTTCTATGCAAGAAATTTCCATTTTTCTATCACTCTCTTTGTTTCTGTATTTGTATTTATCCTCTTATGCTGTTTACTGCGTTGTGCAAAAAAATTCCATTTTTCTATCACTCTTTGTTTCTGTCTTTTTATTTATCCGATTAATCCTTTTTTATTGCGTTTTTTTGCCTTATCTATTCTCTTTTTATTTTTCTCTGCATTTTTTACATAACACATATAATTTTGTTTATTTATTCTGGGGCATGGTAATAACTGTAAACACTGTGATGGACACAAGATGTCTATTCCGCCGGTTAGTTTCCAATTATGGCATTCGAATCTATTTTATTACTTTGATTTTTTTGGGCATTTTCTCCGCTTTTCTTGTAATCTAGAGCTGTCGAATTAAGCTGATGACTGACGTCCTCAGAACGGCCTAGTTTTAGTTAACTAACAGAACAAATGATTAAGGTACTACCATGTGATTTTCAGGTTATGGTATTAGATATGTGAGGAATAGGTGTTGGTTTTTAGCTAACTAAAAAAAAATTAAATGATTTACTACCATTTCATGTGATTTTTCAGGTTGATGGGTGTTAGATCTTTTAAGAATAGATGTTGGCTTTGAACTTGAAAGTGAGTGTTAATTAAAGCGAATGGAACGAAGTGACAGCGTTGATATGGCCAGGCTTTTGTGATTAACGGGGTTACAAACAACAACAAAATAATAATAATAATAATAATAATAACAACAATAAATTGAATGTATATAGCGCTATATCTTGCAAAGACAAGTCGAAGCGCTTTTTTCAACATGGAATGAAATAAAATGAAAAACTGTTTTGAATGTTATGGAAAAAAAGGTTCTAATCAAACATCCAGAGAAGAAAAGGATACGATAGACGTTGTCTTCTTTCTGACTCTTCACCACTTTATCCAGGTGTCGCTGTGTGGTCAATGGATGGTTCGCTCCTCCCTTCCTCCTGCGCCCCTCTTCTTCTCCTCCTCCTCCTCCTCCTCCTCAGCCTCCCTAGCCTCCTCTTCTTTCTCTTTTTGGTTGATCTGGGTGTCATTGAGAGCGATGTTCACCACTCCTGAACCAGAAAAAAAGAACTTCTATAAAACTAAGAGCTACTAGGGCAAAGAAAGGTCATCTGCACAGCAAAATTACTGAGTGAGACAAAACTCCACCGTTTGGCACAATAATTCGAGAATAATCCACTAAAAAGGGAACATTTTTCTTGAACGAAAGGGACCAAGCTTAACACAAGCAGCACTTACACTTCCATGATTATTTTACCTAGAACCCAAGTCAAGTCCAATTTAAGACGAATTCATGTAAAGTTCTGCATTAAAAACAAAACAAAACTGAAGAAAAAACAACAACTCCCCCCACCCAATCCCTATTTGAGCACATGAAATAAAAACCAACCCGCCATACACACACAAAACCTATCAATTTATATTCAACAATCTTGATTGCTTCCATTTCTTTATCATATTCAAACAAATAGATTTTGGGAATCTGAATAGAATGAGAGAAAAATGGAGTCAGGGTCAGACCATAGATGGTAATAATAATAATTATAATAAATATAATTCATATAGCGCTATATCTGGTTAAAACAAATCAAAGCGCTTGCATTCAACCCACTCCTATACATGCGGCCAACACTGATTAACAGTTTTAACAAATTCACACACACACACACACACACAATGTACCATCTGAAAATAAAAGTTTGACTTTGACTTTGACTTTGACAGGTTGTACACTTCGGAAGGGTGATGGAAATTTTGGCCATTGAAGGCAGGAGGTAGCGGGGTAGAAAGAAAGGGAAGAAGAAGAAGAAGGAAACTAGAAGTAGATCAAGAAGAAGAAGAAAAGAAGTAGAACAAGAACAAGAAGGAGAAAAAGAAGATGAAGAAGAAGGAGGAAGAAGGAGAGAGAGAGAGAGAGAGAGAGAGAGAGAGAGAGAAGAGAGAGAGAGAGAGAGAGAGAGAGAGAGAGAGAAGGAAAGACAGAGAGAGAGAGAGACCGAGAAACAGAGAGAGAGAGAGAGAAGGAAAGACAGAGAGAGAGAGAGTGAGAGAGAGAGGAAGACCGAGAAACAGACAGAGACAGCGAGAATGCACATCTAGGTAGTTGAACCCCCCCCCCCCCCCCCCCCCCTCCCTCACCTCCACCCCTCCATCCTACAGTGTTAAGCTAGATGTGGAACGCGCAACAACAGTCCAACCCAACCCAACCCAAACCAACCCAACGCAACCCAACCCAACGCAACAACACCAGACCAGACCAGACCTCTGTACTGCGGCGCGTGGGGCTTCAAGACGTCGGGCATGGTCTGGTACACCCTCAGCTCCCGCCGGATCAGCGACTTGCAGATGGTGTCGGCCCCGTAGCGGAAGACCAGGGACTGGCCGGCCACCTGGTGCGGGAAGGGCTCCAGCAGACTGGGGCTGATGCTCTTCTCCGCCGTCATCCCCGCTGCCGCCGCTGCCTTCTTCTTCTTCTTCTTGGCCGCCTCGCAGCAGGCCCCTCCCTCCGTCCTCGTGACGTCGTCCTCACCCGCCGCGTCCCGCGGCCGGCTTGCGTCACCCGCTGCTGCTGCTGCGTCACTCTTCTTGACGACGTCACTGGTGGTCGGTTCCGTCCATCTGATGATGCTGTTGCTCGCGACTTCTGTCGTCATAGTCTTTGTGTTTTTTGTTTGGGGGTGGGTGGGTTTGTTTTTTTTACCCTCCCTTTTGACTTCTGGTGGATTTTATGGTGTTTTTTTTGGTTTTGTAGTTTTTTTTTTTTTTTGTTGTTGTTTTTTTTTTTTGGGGGGGGGGGAGGTAGTTTGTGTTCACGGAGAAGCTTGAAAAATTTTCTGAAACAGCTCTGAAAGCAATTGGTTGCTTTTACACGCGGTACTTCTTCACATCAAACAAATGAATCACTTTAAAAACAAAAGAAGCTATGATGGCATCACTGAAGACACGAAGTGTTGACGTTACAAGATGATGTTGGAATCCAGCAGCATGCAACGTTGGCGAGGAAAAAGGTTTCAGATGGCAAGAGAAAAGCTTTTCTTACATCCACACTGAAGGATATTGCTTTCAGAAACAAGTTGCCGGTGTCATATTAAATGTTTAGTGTTGTGACTTAGGGCAGCATGAGAACACCTAACACCGGATAAGATCAATAACGAACGTCAAGAGGATGAATATTGTGATTTGTTTATAAATCCCTTGACTTGACACGAAAATGAAAGGCACAACTTTCTGTCAACATTTGAATATTCACCACTAAAATAAAACAACAATAAGACCGTTCTGGAAGCACACACAGAGCATACGATATCAGAACGACCATAAAGTTAGTGATACTGATGGTGGATATCAACGCTCGCTATGTTCAGTATCGGTGATAAGCTTTACACTTTATCTCTGCTTTTCACGATACTGGAGAGGTGCATAATGTATCCAACGAAGTCACAGGTTGAAGATGTTCTCTCTTTTTTCCTTGAAGAATGATCGACTTCGTTCAGATTTGGTAGTAGTGTCTGTAGTCCCCAAATCTGAAACAAGCAGAGATCACGAGTAAGAACCCAGTACACCAATTATCAACATAGTCCTGTCACCAACAACAACGTACACATGTTTTAGTTCTAGCTGAAGTTGATTTCACACCAAAACTAACTAATCCCCAGTATCCCTAAGCACGTAGGTCCTTTTTCTTCCTCCCCCAGCCCACGAATACTGCGAAAATGTCATCCCTGCCTGAAATTCTCTGACCTGAAACTGGTTGGTATGAAAATTACTCTGACATTTGAATTCGAAACTCGGCAATCGTCTGCAATCGTTGCAAGCTTGTTCTTATTATAATTATCATCTAGACAAATGTAACAGCCTCCTGATTCCTAACAAAACTAGGATTCACGACTAAGAATGGGGAGACGATAAACAAGAAAAGACATAAAAGAGAAAAGACATAAAAGAGAAAAGACATAAAAGAGAAAATAAGAGAAATTTATCAACTTATGCAACAACCGCAGTAAACAGAGGGGAAAATCTCTTTAACGGGTCCCTGGGTGTTGCCTCAAACCCGAGCGGTCAGAGCAACGCTCTAACCACCAGGCTACCCCCCTCCACGAATGAATATTTGAATGACAGGTTTTTGTGGCGAAATTTACATTACCAAAATTTCTGCATTATTGTTCCGTATACCGACAATTCCACACCTTTTGCAGTGTCCCAAACATGACATGAATACTACATGTCAGTACGCCATTCACCCCTATCCCGATTCTGCTCTCTTGTGTCAAGTGACGAAATAGCCAGCAAGCCCAGTGCAGTGCTCCCTTACTTGCATGTGATAAGGAAGAATGGTGTCCATGCTCCCTAATGAAATATTCATCGTCTTTTCCCATTTCATTAACGGTGACACCAGCTGGGGGTCACCTCTGGGTCATCAGTCTTTCTTTCGGTCACCACATAGTCATCATCTTTCCAACTAGGACTTCCACGCCGACACTGGACTTAAGAAATCACACCACAATAGTTAATACAATACAGTACAATGCAATACAATGCAATACGATACAATACAGTACAATGCATTGCTATGCAGTACAACACAATGCAAATCAGTGCACTGCAATGCAATGCCACACAACACAACACAACACAATACAACACAATACAACGCAAATGAATGAGATTCTCCGTGGTGCTTGATTTCCCCCAAAACAATGCAACAACCTTTTGAAGTAGTGCTGACGATTCTGTTCCTGGCAAAAGTCGGACACATCATCATAGAACAGAATCACCACTCACGTAGCTTCCTCTCACTATCAGAGGGGACCGTACCGTCACCCTGAGATAGCAGATTGCTTTTCTAAACACAGGAATGTTGACAAAAGAGAACCTAAATTACTATTTTACATATTACTATCTACGATGATATAATGATGGCAATTTTGACCTAATACTTTGTGTGGCTTTACAATTTAAGGACCTATGATAAATAAAGATAAAGATTTTAGCGATAGATCGATATTTAACTTTTGTTTCGCAAAATAATTTCTTTAAAAAGTTCAGAACGCAAGCACTTGGAATAATCTATTACTAAATCTCTCTCTCTCTCTCTCTGTATCACAGACACACACACACAGACACACACACACACACACACAGACACACACACACACACACACAACCACCACCATAACAACCAACAACCACCACCACCAACAAACTGTAACAGCTGGTATAAAAATCTAACCATCCAGATAAAAAAACACTATAAATAATGTGTGTGTGCGCGTGCACGCGCGCGCGTGTGCATGTGTGTGAGTGCGTGCGTGCGTGTGTGCGCACGAGATACACAAAAACTGACTCATAGACTGACAGACAGACAAAAAACCATTTCGAAGCAGAAGCAGAAAGACACAATATCACAGAGGAGTGGGTGAGGTTATACACTTTTTCGTTTGGTAAAGCCACGAAAGAAAGACCAGTCACTCCACTCTATTTCACAAGCACGAAACAGATGATGACTCAGAGATTACAACACGAACAGTCTGAAAACAAGGTTTTTAGCCAGTTCTGCTCGAAAACAAAAGAATATTGAACGTGCGGATTTGACAAACAGGGGGGTATGGGGTAAGTGGGGAAAAGGGATGCAGCTGGAATATCTGTTTAGAGCTCTGTCACTTTTTCACAATCAAAAGAATTTTTCGCTGTTTAAACACACACACACACACACGCACAAATGCACACGCACATACACGTACGCGCGCACACACACACAGCGCGCACGCTACACACATTAAAGAAAACCCAATTTCACCGATTATTCAATGTACCATCTGAAAAGAAAAGTTTGACTTTTTACTTTTAACCCCCCCCCCCCCCCCCCCCCCCCGACTCTCCCCCCCCCCCCCCCCCCCCACACACACAACCCCACCCACCCACCCACACGGACAAACATCAATCAATGTAGCCTGTTTAAACCGCTCTGTTCTAGTCAGCTTTGACATTGTGGCAAACCAGGCACTACTATACTTTGCTTTGTTTTGAATTAATCTTCGTCAACACCTTAAAGGTTAGGTAACGTGTGACGTGGGTTATTGGCCAGCCCTATTTTTCACCTCTCTACTTCATTTCTAGATTAAAGAAAGCTATGTATATCAAAACAAGCCCCTGCGCGCACTCACAGTCACACGTTTAAGCGCGGGCACGTACACACATAAGCACGCACACACGCGCGCGCGTACACACACACACACACACACACAGAGGACACATGCACGCACACTAGCAAACACACTTATGCACACAGGCGCAGTCACCCACACACGCAAAAACGCACAGAACACACTTGCGCTCCCATACACCCATTTACAGACATGCAAACAACAACAACACATACACACACCACCACCACCACACCACACACACCAACTCCCTCTCTCCCCTCCCTCCCTCTCTCCTTTTTCATAAGCCTTATCACAATTGACTGATAACCGTTTTAAAAGCGTTAATTACTGGATATTGACTGATATCAATGACCTAGCGGTTTATATCACTTTCACTTCAGACTGCAAACAACAACAACAAAACAAAACCCAAATAAACCCCCAAACCAAAGACAAATTCTTGTTGACAACGACAACTTTTATTTCCACGATAATGAACAAGCACATGTTACAACCGGTTAAAAAAAACAACCACCCAACCCAAAGTAGCTTGCAAAGACTAGTCACCAAAGACGACACTTTCACCATTTCAAATGTCCTGTCTCACACGGAACAGGGAAACAGGATTGTGAATAATCACGATAAAGCCTTAGCTCACAGTCAGCTGGGACTCCGGATGTTTTTCCTCAAAGAACACTTGCCTGGAGCAGTAAACAGTGAGTGTGCCAACACTGTGACAAAGCGCTGTACCCGACTGAACCTTTGTTGCACGTGGCAGTGTTTGCACTCGTGGGAACTATGTACTCAAGCGTTGATCAGCAGACAGACAGAGATATAGATAGATAGATGAAAAGGTAAACAGAGAGAGAGAGAGAGAGACAGAGACAGAGACAGAGAGTATGTGAGTGTGTGTGAGAGAGAGAGAGAGAGAGAGAGAGAGAGAGAGAGAGAGAGAGAGAGACAGGGGGGAAGAGACAGACAATAGACTGAGACAGAGAGAAAGAGAGAGAGAGAGGGCAGGGACAGAGAGAGCTAATGTTTATAAATAATTCCTGATGCAGGGAAGTGAAAACAAAACAAGTGGTGTTGCCACATAGAATGCAGGTCGATCATAAATGAGACGAAGTATCAATCATTGGCAGATACATCGAAAACACACACGCTAACCATTTACAAGCATAATAAAACGAAACAGTAGTGGCAGCTATGCTAATAAACCACATGTACTGTTTAATGCAATGCTGAGGGCTGCAGGCACACAATGAGGAAAATGAAATGATATGACTAGTCCTAGGTCTGGTGAAATAAAATGCTATGATTGCAGTCATATGGATAATGAAATAAAATGCAATAAATTAATGCAAAAGTCTGTGGTCACGTCTGTGAAATAAAATTCTAACCACTGCAGTCATATCAGGTCAAAAGATAAAATGTTAATCATTGCAGTCACAAATATGTCAACATGTTAATCCCTGCAGTCGTGTACTTAAAACTGAAATTTAAATAATGGCAGAAAAACAGAATTATTGTAAAATAAAACTGTTACCGTTAAAGGTATGTTGGAATTTTAATGCCAATGACAGCTGTCAAAAGTATGAAGAAATGAAACGCTAATGACTTCAGTAAAATGAAGCACTAGTGACATCAGTAAAAATTATGGCAAAATGAAGCACTAGTGACATCAGTAAAAACTATGGCAAAATGAAGCACTTTTGACAACAAAAATTATGGCAAAATGAAGCGCTAGTGACATCAGTAAAAATTATGGCAAAATGAAGCGCTAGTGACTGCAGTAAAAATTATGGCAAAATGAAGCACTAGTGACATCAGTAAAAATTATGGGAAAATGAAGCGCTAGTGACTGCAGTAAAAATTATGGGAAAATGAAGCGCTAGTGACTGCAGTAAAAATTATGGCAAAATGAAGCACTAATGACTGCAGTAAAAATTATGGCAAAATGAAGCGCTAGTGACTGCAGTAAAAATTATGGCAAAATGAAGTACTAATGACTGCAGTAAAAATTATGGCAAAATGAAGCACTAATGACTGCAGTAAAAATTATGGCAAAATGAAGCACTAATGACTGCAGTAAAAATTATGGCAAAATGAAGCGCTAGTGACTGCAGTAAAAATTATGGCAAAATGAAGTACTAATGACTGCAGTAAAAATTATGGCAAAATGAAGCACTAATGACTGCAGTAAAAATTATGGCAAAATGAAGCACTAATGACTGCAGTAAAAATTATGGCAAAATGAAGCACTAATGACTGCAGTAAAAACTATGGCAAAATGAAGCTAATGACTGCAGTAAAAACTATGGCAAAATGAAGCGCTAATGACTGCAGTAAAAACTATGGCAAAATGAAGCGCTAATAACTGCAGTAAAAACTATGGCAAAATGAAGCACTAATGACTGCAGTAAAAACTATGGCAAAATGAAGCTAATGACTGCAGTAAAAACTATGGCAAAATGAAGCTAATGACTGCAGTAAAAACTATGGCAAAATGAAGCTAATGACTGCAGTAAAAACTATGGCAAAATGAAGCGCTAATAACTGCAGTAAAAATTATGGCAAAATGAAGCACTAATGACTGCAGTAAAAACTATGGCAAAATGAAGCTAATGACTGCAGTAAAAACTATGGCAAAATGAAGCGCTAATAACTGCAGTAAAAACTATGGCAAAACGAAGCACTAATGACTGTAGTAAAAACTATGGCAAAATGAAGCACTAATGACTGCAGGCAAATGTATTGCAAAAATGGAACGCTAATGGCTGTCATGAAAATAGCAATAACTACATGCAGTCAAAATAACGACAAAATAAAATGCTAATGACTGCCATAAAAATATGACAAGCTGAAATGCTAATCACTGCCATGAAATATGGCAAATGAAATGCTAATGACTGCCCCCCAAAGTGTAGCAAACTAAATGCTAAAGACTTCTGTCAAAAGTATGGCAAATCAAGTGCAATTGATTGTGGTCCAAAGTATATAAAATAAAATAAAAATACTACTGATTCTGGTCAAAAGTATGGTAAATCAAATGCTCTTGTTTATGGCCAAAAGTACAGCAGCATGAACTGCTAACCAATGCTGTCACATGTATAGCCAAAAAGTGCTTAACAGCCACACAAATGACAAATAAAATGCTAAACTAGTCATACGAATGTCAGAATGCCAAGCTGTTACACTGCGTCAAAAACAATGTTTATAAAACACATGCATAGCTAGCACAATAAAACACCGGTCAGTTGAAATCACGGTCACCGAAATACCAGTTAGTTATTGCCACCACCACTAAGTAGTTACCGAGATTTGACGTTGAGGCTTGAAAAAGTAAAAGGATCAATACATTTTTGTACTGTGAATTATTAGTAGTACTGTATGACTTTAAAGTACTAATACTTGTTAATCATCTATTTGCTTCAGAAAACGGACTTTGATCTGGTAATTTATCAATGTGCGCGAGTGCGTGCATATCATGCGCCTGCGCGCGTGCGTGTGCGTGCGCATGCGCGGAAGTATAGTTAAAAAAGGGGAAAATAAGTTAGTGAGCTGCAGTTTAACAATCAGATTTCGCTATCTAGATTCCGATGTATCAATCATTCATTGCCGAATGAAACAGGACGAGTGAGCAGCACCGAACGCAAACAAAACACAAACCCCAATAAACCGTCTTTGTAAGCAATGTAACATGTAAATGGTAGGCGGTGGATATAATGGAACATCTAATACGATATAATGCAATGTGCAAAGTTTTCTGAGCTGTAGAATGTTCTACCTCACGAAACGATACTCAGTAACACGAATACCGAAGTAAAATGCTAAGAGTGTGTGTGTCAAAGTCAAACCTTTATTTTCTGATGGTACAGTGTGTGTGTGTGTGTATGTGTGTGTGTGTGTGTGTATGTGTGTGTGTGTGCATGCGAGCTTCTGCACATGCGTGTGTACCTGCTTGCCTTCATCTCTATGATCTTACCAGCACCGTTGCGTGTGTGCGCCGTACATGTGAACGGCAGTGCATGTAGTTTTACAGTGATCGCTGCTGCCAGCTAAGCTTGAGGGTCGAGTGTCAATACATTCCAGGACACTACACACTGCGTCTCAGTCCCAGTGGTAACAGATCAGTGCTAACATTATGCACTGTGGGTCTTGCTCTGCATCACTAGACCGTCGTACTGCATTATACTGGGCTATAATTGATTACCCGTATCATTTTGATTTTCGAACTGCATTGCGCAATGTTGTACTGTACTGGGCGTATATTCATTTGACTTTCTGCCAAAAGGCCGTCACCCGGGGGTGGTGGTTACTATCAAAGAGAAATAAAAGATGTTTCTAAAAATATATTATGTGTCTTTTTTCTGTGTGGATGTTGTGAATGCTGTACCTGCTGTACTAATCTATATTACAAATAACATGCAGGCATAATTGAATACTGATAATGGAATAAACACCTATTTGTTTGGGTTGGTTGTTTTTTTTACATCCAGTCCCCGTGTGCATTGTATGTACTGTATGCAGTGCACTGTTTTTTATGCACTTAAATGTTCTAGCCGTGTTCAACCCTATATATTTTTTTTTATCTCTGTTTCTCCACCACTCTGGCACTGAAGTGCGTTTGCTGTATACTTGTTGCATTATTTATGTTGAATTCATTGCGATTCTCTACACTGAATACGACACAGTTTGGAAACAACGAAGATAAGAGTAGTAGTGATGGTCTGCGTTGAGAATTTTTCGATCATGAACTATTTTGAAGTGATTGAAAGAACCTCGGGAAAACTATTAAAACAAAAACAAAATGTCAAGTTGAAAGAACAAAATGGTGTTGTATAAACAATCACTCAAACCCGGAAGGCAAAAGTGCTGCCATAAGGATGTATCCGAATTGTTAATTGTGCACCCCCACCCACCTGCACACACAATGTATCACACACACTCTGCTTTCTCTCTGTCTCTGTGTGTGTGTGTGTGTGTGTGAGAGAGAGAGAGAGAGAGAGAGAGAGACAGACAGAGACAGAGAGAATCTTTGTTTGGTCGCATGCATAAGTCTTATGCAATGAACAATGACGAAGACAAGAGCTTTTCTGTCAAGTCCTCTATACATTCTAGAGCTGCATTAGCTTAACTGACAAGTAGCGCCAGAAAATCTGATTTGTTCTATCTGTTTGTTTGTTTCTTTGTTTGTTTGCTCGTACTTTTGTATATTCACGCAAACTGAAAGTCGATACAAAGCAATGACCCGAAAGCGATGTAGACCTACATTCATCCCAGCAGAGAGGGAAGCAAAGAACTTTTTGACATTATTCTTATAACTATTGCTTACTACCTACCTTCATCGCCTACTAACATGTTCTAAAAGAAATACCAGTTTTAGATATGCGCTTTCATTATTTTTTTTACATGAACTCTGTGGCTAACAAACTGTACTACTTTGAACATTGTACAGACTGTATCAATCTTGGCATTGTAAAGACAAGGGAGTCAACTCTCCACACGTAGCGGTTTCTCCCTCGGTTGCTTCTATCACCAGTAGGATACTGCTGTTTTGAAAAGAAAAGTAATTGCTCGCTGTTTGGCGTACACATTGTCTTTTAGTTGTATGGAATTTAAAGGATTTACGACAACTTTTCATTTCCGTGGCCATTCTTCTGTGTAAATCTAAATGACAGTACACTAAAATCCAAAAGCTATCGTCAACGTAAATATTATTGACCATTTTAATACAACTGAATCTTGCTCATATTTCGTCGAAATCTGGTTTACCTCGGACCTCGACCCATACGGATAAAGTTTAAGCTTTTTAAAATCTTTATTATTTACGAAGTTCAAACGAAAATCATCTGATAATTCTACTGGATGTCAGACAACGGTCTATTCCATCAGCGTAAGCTTCAAGATAATATTATCTTCTGTCACAACACATTAATTTTGTCTGGTATACAGTTACCCATTAGCACATATCTGTTCGCACTGAGCTTCTTGACCGTTTATTTGGCGCGCCTGCATTTCACCACGCCGCATGTGCCATCAATCTGGGACTGAGAGACGGAGACGTAGGACATTGTGATATGCATGCACAGTTTCACAAAACTAGGCTGACCCATTTTAAGCCAGGTAACAGCGATGTTACCCTAATCCAGCTGGAACTCGATCTACACACACACACACACACACACACATGGTGGTCAAAAATGAGAAGAGAATAACTTGCGTAAATCAGTGAGAAACAGAAACTTCAGAGTCGGTCAAAACGAAACGAGTTCACAATCTTAAAAATCACTCTAAATCGTCAACGATAAACTCCCATAACCCAGAAACTGAAAATATTCCAACAAAGGATTAACAACTCACCTTTTCTTCATGTAAGCGGCTACAAAACCACCTTCAAAGTCGTGGGAAATGGAAGACCTGATCAATGCTTTGAGTCAATCAGCCCGTGTCGTCTGTATCGATTAGCAGACGACCACTGTGCGCATGTGTGGCGCGTGCATCCTACCATGCTTTAGCAAGAGAGAGAAGAGAGAGACCGATTCAGACGACTTCGCTCTGTGTGTGTGTGTGTGTTGACTGGTGGTGGTGGTGGTGGTGATGGTGGTGGTGGAGGTGGCGACACGTGCTGTGACGTCATAAAGGTGTGTATAGGCGCTTGACATAGGCACCTCAAATCGTTCATCACTTATCCACATTCGTTCGATTACAACAAGATCAATGAAGAGGCTACAGAAGGAATCTGTGATTAAAACTGCGACTTGGTGTCACCGTTCTCCCTCAACTCAGTCACTGGGTCACTGTGTTGAAACCTTAATGCGGTGTGTGTTGGGCAAGATGAACCTAGCGGAGCCTATCCCTCTCGATGTTGTAGGCTGCATGCTGGGTTATCTTCGTGCCATCCTTTGGCTATAGTTTTATTGGACTTGCATGAAGATTGAGACGGAACCATTGATGATTTAAACATCTTGTTATATTATATTATTACCGCATAATCATTCTAGTTTTCATTGTTCCTTTTTTTACATTGGGTCTTAACTAATTGGCAACAGTAGCGTTCTGCGCGCGCATGTGTGTGTATGTGTGTGTGTGTGTGCGCGCGCGCGCGCGCGAGCGCGCGTGTGCGTGTGTACGTGTGCGCGAGTGTGCATGTGTGCGTGCGTCCGTGGGATGTGTTGTGGGGTGTGTATGTGTGTGTGTGTGTGTGTGTGTGTGTGTGTGTGTGTGTGTGGTGTGTGTGTAGTGTTGTGTTGTGTTAGAATGAATCTATCTATCCATCTATCTATTTATCTATCTATCTATCTCTGTGTGTGTTTGTGCGTGCGTGCGTATGTCTGAATGCGTGCGTACGCATGAATGCATGCGCGTGCGTGGGTGTGCATTGTGCATTACTTGCATGCAAGTGCGTGTGTAAACGAGTGCACGAAAATAGCCCTAACAGGTTAATACTCTGGCAAGTGTTTAACGACTTGCTTAAGATCGGATTAATACTATACTAATAATAATATATCAATGACGCTTACAAATAGGCGTCAAAGACTGGTCAGGACTAAACCTGTCGCTTAGAGATTGTAGTAAACGACCCTCTCTTCCCGTTGCTTTGCTGCACAGAAAAGAATGGGTACAAAGCGAAGCTGTTAGGCCTAAACCAACAAAGACTGAGGCGTGCGCTGGCGAAATGTAGTGTACGAGTTCTGGATGCATATTTTTTTGTGTTGGTGTTGGTGATGGTGGTGATGATGGTGGTGGTGGTCTTCTTCTTCTTCCTCTTCTTCTTTACCTCCTATCCCCCCCTCCCCTCCCCTTTTCCCTCTACTTACTCCTCCTCCTCTTCTTTACCTATCACCCCCTTCCCTTCCCTCTTCCTCTACTTACTCCTCCTCCTCTTCTTTACACTATCAACCCCTCCCCCCTTTTCCCTCTACTTACTCCTCCTCCTCTTCTTCTTTCCTATACACCCCCCTTCCCTTCCCTCTTCTCCTACTTACTCCTCCTCCTCTTCTTCTTCTTACCTATCACCCCCTTCCCTCTTCCTTACTTACTCCTCCTCCTCTCTCTTTCCTATACCTATCACCCTCCTTCCCTCTTCCTCTACTTACTCTCCTCCTCTCTTTCTTTACCTATCACCCCCCCCCCCCCCCCTCTTTTCCCTCTACTTACTCTCCTCTTCTCCTTTACCTATCACCCCCTTCCCTCCCTCTCCTCTACTTACTCCTCCTCCTCCTCTTCTCTTCTTTACCTATCAACCCCCCTTCCCCTTCCTCTACCCCTTCCTCTTCCTCTTTCTTACTCCTACCTCCTCCTCTTCTTCTTTACCTATCACCCCCCTTCCCTCTTCCTTCTTACTCCTCCTCCTCTTCTTCTTTCCTATACCTCCCTTCCTGTCCCGTCTTCTTCTTCTCCTCCTCCGTCTGTCTGTCTGTCTCTTCTGGCCCGTTTCCTCAGACAGATAACTCCCGCACACAGACTATCTGGCAAAGTTCATTATGTCAAGTATGATAATTTAACTGCCCCCGTGCATTATGTTAACGCGCGGGTGTCAATAACTTTGTGGTTCAAAGTTCTGTTTTATTTTCTTTATCATTATCATAATATTAAAAAAAAGCGCGCACATAAGCGCACGAGCGGGTGTACGTTATACACACAAACGCGCGTGAGCACGCGAGCGCGCACACACACATACACGCGCGCGTGCACACACACACACACATGTGTGCTCCCACACATACGTAAATTTGTACTTCCACACTCGCGCGCGCGCACACACACACTCACACAAGTTGTTTAATGCCGATAATTAGCTATGTGCACACCTCAACCCACCCATCCCCCCCTTACACACACACACACACACACGCGCGCGCGCGCGCGCACACACACACACACGCGCGCGCGCGCGCACACACACACACACACGCGCGCGCGCGCACACACACACACACACGCGCGCGGGGCCGCGCACACACACACACACACACAACACGCGCGCGCACACACATACACACTCGCACGCACATACACACACACTTTCCCGTCTGATACCACTAATAAGTGGAAGGACGTTAAACTGACACACACACACTCTGATTCCTTATACTGTTTTAGAAACACACACACACAACTTACACACACACACACACAACTTACACTCACACACACACAACTTACACTCACACACACACACATACACACACACACACACGCATACACGTACGCGCCCACACATATGTAAATACTTCCTCACACGCACACACACACATGCTGTCAAAGGAAAGCGCACTTGTGTACTCGATCCTGATATGTATGTATGTATGTATGTTTGTCCGTCGTGTCCGACGATGACCTCCAAAACAGCAGAGGAGGCAGCTGCTGTTTTGGAAACTGGGCAGAAATTTGATTATAGTGGAGGTGCCTTGCCCACAGTACATCCCCACTCTCTCGGCCAAGTGGGCATAAGGACAGTCAGCGTTGGAGATGTTCTCCAAAGGCCAACCAGCCCCCAGGGCTGCAGCACATGACTGTGCGAGTCAAGCCTCCTAGTCAGAGAGTCATAGTCGATCACTAAAGACTAAGCTGTAAAGTGGAATTCCATGAGTGGGAAAGCCACTGGTCATACAGCCTCTCACTTTGCTGTTGCCCCCAGCGTCATGAACTGATAAAAACTTGGTTAAGTGGATTGTGTGTACACGCATTTGACGTGGGGAAAATCTTCCACACGCGAAACAAAGGCATTATCAACCTACGCAAAACAACAACCGGAAATGACTATCTCACAAGAAACGATGATGACATTATTTGTTCTCTCTCTCTCTCTCTCTCTCTCTCTCTCTCTCTCTCTCTCTCTCTCTCTCTCTCTCTCTCTCTCTCTCTTAATTTATCCATATTACCTAATTATAATCAGTGTATCAGTTTTCATGTTAATGTTTGATGATTTATTTGAGAAGTATATGTTTATTAACGTATATCTCTTTTCTCCAAAAAATAAATAAATCTGTGTATCTCTCGAAATTAATGCTCAAGTCAGTTAGGGATTATGTAATGTTAAATATATAATTTTAAAAAATCATGTTGTCGTTGTTGTAGTAAGATTTTTACCTTTGTTTTGTTGATAGGCCCTAATCAGGGCAAGGGCCGGATGAAAAAAAAGTATGCACATGCTTTTTCTGTTACCCTTGAAAAATAAAGATTATTCATTCATTCATTCATTCTCTCTCTCTCTCTCTCGCATGTTTTCATATACACACACACACACCCTTCATATGGGGCGAATAAATTTCGTATTTCGTATTTCGTATCTCTCTCTCTCTCTCTCTCTCTCTCTCTCTCTCTCTCTCTCTCTCTCTCTCTCTCTCTCTGTGGGGACGGGGTAGCTTGGTGGTTAGAGTGATGTATTCGTGATGTGCTGACCCGGGTTCGAATTTCGTTCAAGAGGATTTTTTCCTCTGGAGTTAACATTAGTGCAGACTCCACTCTCCCCAAAAGTCCTTCGGATGAGACTATAAACAGAGGTCCCGTGTGCGAACGCACGCAGAACATCTTTCGCACACGTTAAAACCCGTTCCGCTTTTCGGAAGAGCAGGCCATTGTGTGCCGGTTGGAAAGGATGACACAATTTACAAAAATGCATACACGTGGGGGCTGGATGAAAAAAGCACACGAGTGTTTATTCCTTTATCCTCGAAATAAAAGAATAAATAAAAAACATAAAAAATAAAATAACATATCTCTCTTCTACACCCACACACACAGACAAATACACACAAAGACAGACTGACAGACACACACACACAGACACACACACACACACACACAGAGACACACACTCAAAATTTTATATGGACTAGCACACAAGCAAATTACGGGGTTTGTTGTTTTTCTTCATTCTATTATGCAAAGAAGTCTGTTCTTCTATTGCATGTTTATGGCATCTGCTGCCTTCTCCATTTCATTTGGAGTGTGATTATCAACGTGTGTGTGTGTGTGTGTGTGTGTGTGGTGTGTGTGTGTGTGTGTGTGTGTGTGTGTGTGTGTGTGTGTGTGTGTTCTTGGTAAGTGGGTGGGTGGATGGGTGTTATTGTATTAGCGATTGCCAGCATTCATGTGTGTGTGTGTGTGTATGTGTGTGTGTGTGTGTGCCTTGGTAAGTAGGTTGGTGGATGGGTGTTATATTATTGTATTAGCGACTGCCAACATTCATGCGATGGTGTGTGTGCGTGTGTGTATGTGTGTGCGTGTGTGTGTGTGTGTGCGCGCGAGCGCATGTGTGTGTGTGTGTCTTGGTAAGTGGGTGGAAGGATGGGTGTTATATTATTGTATTAGCGGCTGCCAGCATTCATTCGATGGTGTGTGTGCGTGCGTGCGTGCGCGCGTGTGTGTGTGTTTGTGTGTGTGTGCGTGTGTGTGATTGTATGTGTGTGTGAGTGTGTGTGGGTGTTTGTGTGTACATGTGTGTGTGTACATGTGTGTATGTGCGTGCGTGCATGCGTATGTGTGATTGTATGTGTATGTGTGTGTGTTTGGCTTCCTGTGCAAGCACGTATTAAATGCAAGAGTGCTACATCAAGCTTCAACTTTTTCCCAGGTTCTTCCCCTGCCTATATGCACGATCTTCTAACTGTCGCTCTAGAAATATCTGCTCTTTCTCACTCTTGTCTACTATCAGTTTCAAGAGTCAGAACACAAACTGTTGATGATAGGGCCTTTTCCTGTAGTGCACATCAGTAATGGAACTCTCTCCCTTCTGATATTTATCATTATTGGCCACACTGAATCTCTCTTCGCTTTAGAAGAAAAAAAAAGCCACTAAAAAATATTGGTTTTCAGCGATATTACTAGCCTTTTTTTTCAATCTATTTATTTCTTGATCTTCTCTCTTCCCCAATCCTCTGTTTGTCCCCCCCAGTAACTTTTTTTAAATACAGTTCTTGCAGTCAACGATGAATTGATAATCTTTAAAGGAGTAATAATGATAATAATAATGATAATAATAATAATGATAACATAGATAATAACAATAATAATAATGCTGCTGCTGCTGCTACAGCTACTGCCGCTGCTGCTACTACTACTACTACTACTACTACTACTACTGCTGCTGCTGCTGCTGCTGCCGCTGCTACAAAAACGAGAACAACGATGATGATGATGATGATGATGATGATGATGATGATAACACCAACAACAATAATCGTTATCATGATGATGATGATGCTTATCATCATCCTTGTCAACATCGTTGTTGTTCTTTAACGAGTGAAGACCGAACGTACGCGTAACACAGCATTGTTATTGTCACCAGTTTTGCTATAATAATGATTGTCATCATCAACGTTGTTGTTTTAACCAGTGAAGACCCAGTGTGCATGTAACACAGTATAGTATAGTATAGTATAGTATAGTATAGTATAGTAAATTAGTGAATAACACAGTGTTCTATTTCAAAGACGATGATCAGTGTGCATTATGCATGTAGTGGAAATGTACGGCCCTACAAGCGACCGATGACTACAGTGTGCAGTATCATGTAGGTGAAATGTACGCCTCACAATGCTGCAGAACTACACGTACACCACTGTCGTCATGTCTATCATCATCATCATCATCATCATCATCAGCAGCAGCAGCAGCAGCAGCAGTAGTAGCAGCTTTATCATTATCACAACTCGTCGTTATCGTAATCATCATCATCATCATCAGCAGCAGCAGCAGCAGCAGCAGCAGCAGCAGTTAGCAGCTTTACCATTATCACCACTCGTCGTTATCGTAATCATCATCATCATCGTCACCATCATCATCATTATCACCACCACCAGCAGCAGCTTTATCATTATCACCACCCGTCGGTATCGTAATCATCATCATCATCCTCATCATTATCATCGCAGCAGTACTGTTGATGGTGATGAGGATGGTGGTGGTAGTGTGATACTGATGATGCCGATGACGAAAAAAAAGACAGCATTGACGACAGCGACAGTGGTGGTGGTAGTGATGTTGAGAGGGAAAAGGAGGAGGAGGAGGAGAAGGAGAAGAGAAAGAAGAAGAGAAGAGAAGAAGAAGAAGAAGAAAGAAGAAGAAGAAGAAGAAGAAGAACAAGAAGAAGAAGAAGAAGCAGCAACAGAAAGAGGAGGAGGAGAAGAAGAATTCCGAAGAAGAAAAATTCCGAAGAAGAAGAAAAATTCCGAAGAAGAAGAAGAAGAAGAAGAAGAAGAAGAAGAAGAAAGTGATCAAGAAGAATCCAACCAACGGTCCTTTCGATCTGTACATTATAATTATAGCTGCTTAGTTTTTACTCTACACTTGAACTATTCAACGAAGCGACAGCCATAAAACATACCATAACAATCTACTTCAAAATAGCCACACAAGCAAACTGCCCTCCCAGTCAATACTTCGTTTCACAGAGGTTTTCAGCTAGGATGAGTGAAACAGAGTGGATATTCTGAATGGCACGCCCCCCCCCAAAAAAAAAACCCCTCCACCTCTATTCCACCCACCCAAGGGTGTTAACTGGGGAACGCCCAACACACACATACACTGAACACACACACAAACACACACACTTACACACACGCGCGCGCGCGCGCCCACTTACACACATACGCAAGCATACACCCACACACACAAGCTGATCAATCACACACACATACACACACACACACAAGCTGATCAATCACACACACACAAACTGAACACTCCACACACACACACACACACGCACGCACAAACACTTATACACGCACGCACACACACACAACACTTACACACACGCAAGCTGAACACACACACTCTCTTTCTCTCTCACGCATACACCCCCCCCCCCCCACACACACACACACAACATTACACACACAAGCTGTGCTGCTACACAGCACTGACAGCCACACTTTTTGTCAAATGAACGGAAATCCATAGCTAACGTTCACGGCTCTGGTCACAGGCCAAGTGACAGCTGCCCAAGCATGGGATGGATGTATAATTATCATTATGTCTCCCTGACTAGCAGCAGTGTATATGAAGCAACTGTGGTCTGTCAGCTTCCCTGTGAAAATAACGCCATCAGTGTGCCGATACCTTGACTGTACGGCCCAGCGCCGTGTAAGTGCTCTATATCTAGCGCTGCTAAGAGCTACTAACCATCATGCCTGGGGACGGGATAGCGCAGTGGTCGGAGCACTCGCTTTGCCCCAGCTAAAAGGATAGTAAGCAGCATCGAGCGTGGTTACCAAGTGGATGGGTGACCGTTTTGCGCGCCTTGGCTTCAATACAGCACCCCCCAGTTCACCCAGCTGTCAATGGGTACCTGCCCTCTTCAGGGTCAGGGAAGGTACAGCAGCGAGGGAGAGGAGATGGGCGCCGCCGCCCTCAACACGCTGGCCCCTGAGAAGTTGAGGTCTCTGATGCCTCGCTCCCCTACGACCACATGGGTTGTGGGACACCTTTACCTCTTTTACATTTAACTAACAGCCACACTGTATGTTTGTCCGTCGTGTTCGACGATGACCTCCAAAACAGCAGAGGAGGCAGCTGCTGTTTTTCGGAAATTGGGAAGAAATTTGATTATAGTGGAGGTGCCTTAACCACAGCACACACACACCCCTACTCTCTCGACCAAGGGGGCATAAGGACAGTCAGGGTTGGAGATGTTCTCCAAAGGCCAACTAGCCCCCAGGGCTGCAGCACATAAGGACTGTGCAAGTCAAGTCTCCTAGTCAGAGAGTCATGGTCGATCACTAATAGACTAATCTGTAAAGTGGAATTCCATGAGTGGGAAAGCCACTGGTCATACAGCCTCTCACTCTGCTGTTGCCCCCAGCGTCAATGGTTTAATCAAGAACTGTGATAAAGCCCAGGAAGTGACGGCTAGAAAGCTGGCTAGCAGCTCTGAGTAGCACTAGGCCTACAGCACTGGGCCGTGCAGTCATGGTTCCTGGTATCGGCACACTGACGCCATTATTTTCACAGGGAAGCTGGTCGACACTGCATTTGTTTCATACATCGTTTTCTGTTGTTTTCCCCCCACCTCTTCTGCTCCTGTATGAAAGCTTCACGAACCCTTAAGGATGGGGGTTGGGTGGGGGTGGGGGTGGGGATTTCTTAGAATAAAAGCTTGAATCTTTAGGTTCACCAATGGTGAGCTTTTTTGTTGCGGTATGCAACCGTTTTTGGATTTTTTCCCATCCTCAAGGTAACTAGCCGCATTCCGTCTTCGGGGATAAATGCTGGGTATGTTCGTGTTTCCGTTAACCCATCGACCGCTGTCATGAAATGCGGGATCTTTAACGTGCATAATTGTAATCTTCTGCATGTGCATAATCATACACAAAGGGAATTAAGTCACTGGCAGGTCTGCACTTAAAGTTGGCCTGGGAGATGGTGGAAAATCATCACAATTAATTCACCACACGCCGCCGAGATTCGAGCCCATGACTTCATGGACCCATCCATGGGATTGAGGTCGAAAGGTCTTAACCACTCGCGGCTCAAGCATGTTTCGTCGGCAATCTGCCTTTCGGGTCACGGCAAGATTTTCTCTAGCCTGGAGAATTAGGATTTAAGCACTGAGCACAAAATACGCGCTCAGATTACTTAGTCACCATTTTCTCTCCTGACAATGTCCTGTTTTGGGGAGATCAAACCGCCCACTTAAGCGCTGCGCCAAACCCCACCCTTTTTTTTTTTGTTTTTTTTTCTGCAGCTGTATCCTTTCCTATGAAGTGGCATTTTTCTAAGAATTTGCAGGAACAACTCTCTTGTGCGTGGGATTCTTTTCGGTGCACTAAATTTACGTGTACACACGAGACCGCTGTTTAGTCGTCTTATCTCAAAGACTAGGCCCAGACCATCACCCAATCGTGGATTGAGGGGGGAGAAATTTGAGTCGACAAGGGGTCAATTCATACATGCAGACATTGAGCGAGATTTTCGATCAGACAGGGACGTAATAGAACACGAGCACAAGATAGAGAGCATTTTGAAAAAAGTGTGTCGTACGAGAGAACCCCACCCGATTTGATGATTTTATCGCACGAATAGAATGAACGAGAACAGGGAGAGAGAGAGAGGGATTGATGACAGAAGTTGCGAGAGAGAGAGAGACTGGCGTGGATTTGAGATGAGAGAAAACGTCGACACGGAGCAGCTGATCGATACCATCTGAGAGGACAGCCAAACAGCTCTGAAGGCATTCAGTGCTTGACGACATGGCGTAAAGTTAATTATACAGGTAATTTTCAATTAGCTATGATAATGAGTATGAGAGAGAAGAGAGAAAGATGATAGTAGTGGAGAGAGAGAGAGTGGGATGAGGAGAGAGAGGGGAGGTGGAGAGGAACGGGGGATGGAGAGAGAGAGTTGGAGAAGGAACGGGAGGGAGAGAGAGAGAGAGAGGAGAGAAACCGACAGCGACAGGGAGAGACATAGAGACACAGAGAGACAGAAACAGCTCTGTAAGGCATTCAAGGTCTTTGGCGACAATGCCTATTATATATAATTATATATATATGATATATATGATATATATATATATATATATATATATATATATATATATATATATATTGTGTGTGTGTGTGTGTGTGTGTGTGTGTGTGAGTGAGTTGTGGTGTGTGTGTGTGTGTGTGTGTGTGTGTTGTGTGTGTGTGTGTGTGTGTGTGTGTAACAAGGTTCAATTATCTTCCCCGGACATGAGGCGAGTGAGGGTCAGGTCACATACAGGGTAAGAGGGTTTGTACGCTGTTAATACTGCTTACAGTGTGCATTGTTAACAGGTCATAAAAATGCGGCTAATGAAGGGAAGATGCCTCTAAAGTTCAATGTTGGGTCCACTTATCTAATGTCATTGGAACCGTAACATGACATTAGTTTTCACAATTCGTTTCTGAGCATACAAAAAAAGAGTTAAGAATGAGAAAATTTGTTGTTGTTGGGGTGGGTTTTTTTTTTAATAGAAAATCCCTAATGGAGTGTACTTTGGTTCCTTCTTTTCTCCCATCATTTTCTGAGTATTGTATACTTAGGTGCACAATTCCCCATCCCATCTCACCCCCACCCCCAACCCCCAAAACCCCCAACAAAAACAAAAAACCCAAAACAACCACCACCACAACAAGAAAAGCAACAACATCGACCAAAATAAACCACACAAAAAAACAACCTCCACTCTTCCTTCCAAACGCCCCCACCCCTCCCCTCGCGCACCCAAAATAAAAACCCAAACAAAACAAAACAAACAACTCAACCCAACCCAACCCAACCCAATTACCCTTTCTTCTTCAATCAGTGTGCATTTTGGAGCGTGTAAAAGTTCCGTTATTTTAACCTTGGTAAGAAAAGAAGACATAAAAGACCACCCCCACCACCACCACCACCACCCAGTCCCCCAACATTTTTTTTGAACATTAATTTTTATGAACTGAAGTTGGACATTTGAGGTTTTTGCGAGCAGATGTTTGTAACAACTGTAAACCCCCCACTTCACGCCCTTGAATCTGATACGCTATCATTTATCTTCTTCAGCCATGTCTTAAACAAGTCAAAGGTATCCACTGATTGTACCAAGTAACCATTTTAGCTTTAAAAGGATATCCAGCTCGTAAAAACAAACTACGAGGAAAGAAAAAACCCAACCTCTTGCGCCTACCTTGACCTACTTAAATACTTGAGTAAGAAGGAAGGTGGCAGAATGGTTAAGACGTACACCTGCCAAACAAGTAAACAGTGAGGCTCTAGGTTCGAATCCCAAGCCTTGCCCCTTTCTTTCCTAATTTGACGAGAAAAATCGAACTGAATGTCAAAAGTTCTTCGGACGAGACTATAAACCGAGACCCCGCCGTGTGCGAATGCACGCAGAACATCTTGCGTACACGGTAAAAAAAGCACCCAAAACAAACCCAAACCGTTCCGCTTTTCGAATGGGCAGGCCATTTTGTGCCGGCGTTTAGACACCATCCCCTATGTCGGAATGGCGGGGGAAAAAACGGTCGCATACGCAAAAAATCTCAACACTGGTGACCCTTGAACCTCTAGCCAAGGAACCAACACCCCCCCCCCCCCCCCCCCCCAAGACACCCCCCCTTCCCATCCCGAGTTATCGTCCTTGCGAAGACGCGGAATAACCCGCTCATTAGGAGTGGATTAGAAGTTGAGAGTATATAATTATGCAATATTATTAGTGCTACACATGTACGCTCAGATTAGCATGACACTCTAGCGAATTCTGTACATTGTACTGAGCGACTTAAACCAAACAACGGCTGGTGTCTCAGATTACCTGGGTTTAATCCTCTGTTGTAACAATTATGTGCAATTAGAGACAGGGAGAGAGAGACGGGAAAGGAGAGGGAGGGGAGAGAGAGAGAGAGAGAGAGAGAGAGAGAGAGAGAGAGAGAGAGAGAGAGAGAGAGGGAGAGAGAGAGAGAGAGAGAGAGAGAGAGAGAGAGAGAGAGAGGATGAGAGAGAGAGAGACGAGACAGACCAGACAGACAGAGACACGGACAGACAAACAGATAAGAGTCACAGAGACACAGAGAGAGAGAGAGAGAGAGAGAGCGAGAGAGAGACAGAGAGAGAGAGGAGAGAGAGAGAGAGAGCGAGAGAGAGACAGAGGAGAGAGAGAGAGAGAGAGAGAGAGAGAGAGAGAGAGAGAGAGAGAGAGAGAGAGAGAAGACAGACATGAGAGTCCATGCACACACACACACACACGTGTGTGTGTGTGTTCGCGCGCGTGTGTGTGCGTGCGTGTGTGTGTGTGCGTGCGTGCATGTGTGTGTGTGCTTGTGTGTGCCTGCCTGCCTGCCTGCTTATGAGCCGTGTGTGACAAATCAGGAATGACATCTTCGGCATTTTTCTTTATTAATAGAAAGCTTCACACTTCCTTCAAATTCAAAACAAATCTAAAACCATCCAATGCTTCAGACGATGTTTCTTGAAAAAAACCCCAAGCGTGCCTAGATTTGATATCCAAACTATTCACGGTTGTCTGATTTTAAAGTTCGTTTGTTTGTGGTTGGTTGTTTGATTTTAAGTTCTTTTGTTTGTTCGCTTGCTTGTTTGTTTGCTTGTCTTTTTTCAGTTTGAGAGCCTCTACAGAATGGTTTTTGATATGGGGGGGGGGGGGGGGGGGGGGGGGTATTTTAACATATCTGGGGGGGGGGGGGGGGGGGGGGGGGGGGGGGGGGGGGGAGATAGCCTAGTGGTTAAAGCGTTGCATTCGTAATCTAACCGCCCCGGGATCGAGTTACCACCGTGGCACCCGTTCAATGGGGATTTTTCACCCTAGAGTTAACATCAGCACCAACCCCACTCACCCAAAAAGTCTTTCGGATGAGACCATAAACCGCGATCCTGTGTGCGAATGCACGCAGGAAATCTTGCGCACACGATAAGACCCGTTCTGCCTTTCGGAAGAGGAGGCCATTTGAGTGGAGAAACCCGACGAACCAAAAAAATGTCGCATACGCAACAATTTCACCATTGCTAAACCATGGAATCTGAAGCAGAGGAACTTGGGGAAAAAAAGAAGAAATGTTGGCGACACACTACGATCATATGCAGGAGAAATGTGGAGTTACGTGGATCAGATGTCTATTGGCTCAGAAAACAAAAGATCTGATGTTCAATTCCTGCCTAAAACTGAAATTATCCTCCACCAAGGAGGTCCCCCCCCCCCCCCCCACACACACACACACGCAAACTCTCTCTCTCTCTCGCGCACACACATACACACACACACACACACACACACAATCGAGCGCCCGCGCCACACACACACACACACACACACACACACACACACACACACACACACACCTGTTTCTTTCAGTTGTGTCAAATATGTGTACGTGACTTTCATGGTAATAAGATAATCAGAATCGAATCTGAATCTGAATCTGATTCTCTCTCTCTCTCTCTCTCTCTCTCTCCCTCTCTCTCTCTCTCTCTCTCTCTCTCTCTCTCTCTCTCACACACACACACACACACACACACACACACACACACACTCTCTCTCTCTCTCTCTCTCTCTCTCTCTTGCTTTACAAGATTCAGCCCTCTGGAATTCCACATATTATTATAATCAAAACACATGGTGTAAACACACACACACACAAAGAGTAAACAACAACAACACACACACGGGAAGATTCAACCAATATTTCCAATAAAACCTTTTTGCCGTCATCAAACATGTCACCGCATAACACACACTCTCCCCTATATATATACACGCCTAGTTTACCATCGCGCTCAACGCGCATACCACCGCAAAACACACACACACACACACACACACACACACACACACACACACACACACACTTCAACAGCAAAACAACTCAAACAAAACGTAACGACACCACAATAAACTCACGACGCCACATCAACAACACCACCATAATAATCATCATCATAAACTCACAACGCTTCGATCCCAGATGGTTCAACACGCAGGAGGAATAATAATAATAATAATAATAATAATATACGTATAAAAAAACCCAACCCAACAAGAAATGGTAGTCCTCTTCACATCGCCAAAGCCTGAGGAAAATGAAGTAAACAGTCTCTCTCACTGGGCTCACCAACACACGGCACAGCTCAGTATACTAGCATAATGAAGTTTATGCGCTACAACACTGACTGGTGGTTGGGGGTCACGACAACAATAACTGCTTCTCCAGCCTCGCGGAAATCACCCCTTCGTTCCTTGCCTTTATACCACAACGTTACGGTACGGTGCTCGTTTACCCCCACGCCGCCCCTCTCCCCCATGTAAATTCTAACCCTCAGCGGTAAATTACCCACTTTTGAAAAAAATTATTATTATAATTTTTATTATCATTAGTACTACTACTACTACTACTACCACTTCTATTATATTGATATTATTGTTTTTGTTTCTGTTATTATTATTATTATTTTTTTTTTAATCATTATTTTATAAACTTTTCTTTCGAGGATAATGGATAAGCACACATGTTCTGCTTTTTTCCTTTTTTTTTTAAACACCCAGTACCTTTTTGTCATTCGTTTGCTGAGTGTGTGTGGGTGTGTGTGTGGGGGGGGGGGGGGGGGGGGAGTGGGGGTGCGTGCGTGCGTGGATGCGTGTGTGTGTGTGCGTGCGTGTGTGGGTGCATGCGTGAGTGTGTGTGTGCGTGCGTGTGCGTGCGTGTGTGTGTGTGCGTGTGTGCGTGCGTGCGTGCGCGTGTGTGTGTATAGTGAGTACTTTTATCACCTTTCCCACTCTCATCCTAATTTTTTTTCTCCACAAAATAGCATCCATTACCGAGTTACCGCAATTTTGTGATCATTTTAGTAGTCGCTACTTTTTCGGATTATGAATTTCATCTTACAGAACTATCAAACCGAATATAAAAATTTGTTATCACATATCCGTTATTTCTTCCCATATTCTTCTCTAGCTAAGGCAAGGAGTTGTATTTTGTTGTTGTTGTTGTTATATCTTATCTTACGTATCAAAAGAGGGACACACATTATGATTAGTTCCACCTGACTGCACCCCACCAAAAAAAAACCCCGAAACAAAAAAAGAACACCCCCAAAAAAACCCCCCCCCCAAAACAAAAAAAACACCCCACGATAGAATAGGGAGACATAATTCCCTTACACCGTACACGTGCCAGTCATGCCGAAATGAAAGTAAAGGATGAAGCCGTTGGTACGACTGTTTCGCGAAATGGTAAATGCAACCCCCCCCCCCCACCCCCCCCAACCCCCCTCCCCAAAAAAAAAGCAGGAATTTTTCCGTGTCATTTTTTTATGGTAGTATATTTTTCTGCCCCAAAGGATTCCCGTAGGGGTTCTCTCCTCCACTCTTTTAATGTAAGCGGGCAACATAAAAAGAGTGGGGACAATGACCAGAGTTGACTAAGAGGTTTGTGGTTGTGTGTGTGTGTGTGTGTGTGTGTGGGTGTGTTTGTTTTGTGTGGTGCGTGCGTGCGTGGTGCGTGGTTTGGGTGCGCGTGCGTGCGTGCGTGGTGTTTTGTGTGTGTGTGTGTAGTGTAGTGTAGTGGTAGTGGTAGTGTGTGTGTGTGTGTGGTAATGTAAAAGTGTTTTTTGGTCATAGGGATTGGTGTTGGGGTGTGTTTGTGTGTGTTGGTGTGTGTGAGAGAGTGTGTGTTTGGTGTAAAGTAGTTTTTTGGCACGGATGGCGTGTGTGTGTGTGTGTGGTGTGTGTGTGTGGTGTGTGTGTGTGGTGTGTGTGTGTGTGTGTTGTGTGTGGTGTGTGGTGTAGGTGTGTGTGTGTTTGTGTGTGTGTGTGTGTGGTGTTTTGTGTGGGGGTGGTAGTGTGTGGGGTGTAGTGTATTTTATGGGGTAGTTTTTGGTCATAGAATGGTGTGTGGTGTGTGTGTTGGTGTTGTGAGAGGTGTGTGTTGGTGTAAAGTTGTTTTTTTTGGGGACAGGATGCGTGTGGTGTGTGTTGTTTGTGGGTGGGTTTTGTTTTGGGGTGTGTGTGTGTGTGTGTTTTGTGGTGTGTGTGTGTGGGGTATGTAAGGAAAAATTTTTGGTCAAAAATGGTTTTGGGGGGAGAGAGGTGTGTGTTTGGTGTAAAAAAAGATTTTTTGGCCACGGGGATGGTGGTGTGGGGGGGCTGCGTGCGCGCGGGGTTGTTTTTGGTTTTTGGTGTGTGTGTGTCCCCGGCTTATCCACATTTTTCCCTCGGAAAGTAGGGTTTTCTTTTCCCCTTTTAAAATTTAACACACCCCGCTACACGCCGCGGCCACCGCACGCACCCACACACGCACGCACCCACCCCAAACGACTCTTTATCTATATCACCCGAGCAGTGGTCGCTTTTGACTGTGGAGGGGAGAAAACCAAAATGGGATAGCACGGTGACTCAAAACCCCCACTTGAAAAAAGGTTTTGAACATACAACTTTGCAAAAAAACGAAACGCCTTGCCCACACAGATACTGCCCACTAAAGTCCCTTCGCGTAAAAGCAACAAAAACAAAAAACCCAGCAAAACAAACCAAAATCAGCACACCCCTTAAAAACAACACTCAACAACAACACAGAGCAGCAACAACAAAAACCCAGCAGCAAAAATACCAATAACAACACAAAAAACAAAAAGCCAACAAAAACAAAAAGAATCAGACCACCCCCCAAAACAACAACAAAAAAAACCACAACAAAACGACAAAACAAAAAAAACGCAAAAACAACAGCAAAAACAAAACAAAAACAAGCCATCAAGAAAAAAAAAAAAAAAAAAAAAAAAAAAAAACCTCCTTCCAAAACAAAACATAACAACAAAACGGGCGTATACGTGTTCGGAAGAGTAGGCCATTGTTTGGGGCCCGGGGGAAAAAAATGAAAAATTTACCCCA
>CM054140.1:36826246-36846246 GCA_028751875.1 Rapana venosa
TCTTCTTGTTCATCGGCTAGAGCTCTGAACGGGACGGGATAGCCTAGTGGTTAGAACATTGCGCTCGCAATCTGACAAACCGGGTTCGATTCCCATTTCAAGGGGGTATTTTCCCCTGGAGTTAACATTAAAGCAGACTCCGCTCTTCCCAAAGTCCTTCGGATGAGACTATAAACCGGGGCCCCGTGTGCGAACGCACGCAGAATATCTTGCGCACACGTTAAAATCCTGTTCCGCTTTTCGTAAGAGTAGGCCATTGTGTGCCGGTGGGAACAGATGACAATTTACAAAACTGCATACACACGAGGACTGGATGTAAAAGATCACATAAGTGCTTATTCCATTATTATCGATATAAAAGAATAAAAAATAACTAAATAAAATAAATCAATAGTGAGATTTTGCGTATGCGACCGCTTACTCCCCATTAAGATAGCCGCATTCCGACTTCGGGAGTGATGTCTAAACATCACACCAGTGGGCATGTACTTTTTGTAAATTTTGCCGTCCGTTCATACTTGCACAAAGTGACCTAATCTTCTGAAAGGCGGAATGGGTTTTAATCTATGAACGTGATGTTCTGCAAGCGTTCGTACATTGGACCGTGACTAATATATTTTCAAATAAAAGTTTGTGGTTGTTTTTTGTTTTACTTTGACGTTGGTATATGTGTATTATTCACGATGAGTACGATAAACCGTGTGCAGTTATGTGCAGATAATTATGGCCTCTGTGATCGGCGGGGCTATAAACAACAGGATTGGATTGGATTAGATTGGAGTTATGTAGCTACGTGTACAGTTATATCACTGATGTACTTTTACTGAATAAAATGTCAATTTAGACTTTTAAAAATAAAGCACGCAAAAAAAACCACCCAATAGTAGTGTATTAGTCCGAAGAAGGTTTTAGATAAAACCCAAAACCCCGAAGTCGGAATGCGGCTACTTTAATGGTAGGCAGAAACGGTCACACACACACGCACACGCACACACACACACACACACACAATCTAATCACAGGTAAACCTCAGAGCTCTAGCGGAGAAAGGAGAAAACAAAACCCCAACTTTTTGTTCTGCTGAACTCATGACTGTTTTTTCCCCCACCATTTTTGTGTGTGGTTGCTTTCATAGGTAAATGTTCTAAGATAAATCAAATAAGAAAAGAAAATCGTATGATAAAACCAACCCCCCCCCCCCCCCCAAAAAAAAAAAAAAAAATACACACAAAGTGAAACAAAACGAACTGAACGAAATCAAGTGAAAATAATTAGAATAAAAACTCTCACGCAGCGATATAACTATCGATGCCGAACTACGTTTCCAATTCAATTCAATCGCCTCACTGACAGATAATTTCTTTTTTAAAACAAAAATAATTATACCCCCAAAATATACATTCAAAGATCAACCTACTTCTCGACACATACTCTGCTTTTGTTCAGTTTCACTCATGTGCAACACCGTTTTATTCCTGAATTCCCCAAAGCGCCTTTACCGAGTCATAGAAACGGCAAACGCGCAGTCTCAACACCCTTTCCCAGGGGGCTTAAAGGCCTCACATCACATATAGGTTGACCTGGCCCGAACCAAAAGCTTTTGTTAGTAATTCTCGATTCAAAGCCAAATACCAAGGCCTACATTATTGAAATGGTGTTATATGGGATTTTAAACTTATTATGCTCAGATTGTCGCTTCGGCAAGATTAAGTTTTTTTTTCAGCATAAATAAACAATTTGCACTTTCGTTGAAAAGAGAAAGCAATCCTTTGAAGTAACATACTCACAAACTTTTGTATTTTTTTTTAATCCAGGGTGAATATACAGTGGCAACGACTCCAAACACCAACACGGAGTAGGATTTCTTGTCAACAAGAAGAGGACTAACAGTGTCATCAGCTGTACCCCAATTTCAAGCAGACTGATCTCCATGCGTGTCGCAGCAAAACCACACAACATGACCATCATACAAGTCTATGCACCAACATCAGACTACGATGATGAAGCAATCGAGTGTTTCTACGAGGATTAAATAGAAAATGCCACTCACGCATCTTTTTCCTTCAAAAACTCCGGAGTCTTAAAGTGAATGTAAAAGTTTTACAAAATTTCTACCGATGCTTTATTGAGTCTGTCCTTTCATTTTCCTTGGTTTGTTGGTATGGGGGCCTGACTGTTAAAAACAAAAACATAGTAACACAAGATCGTACACCAGATTGGCAAAATTGTAGGGCTGTGACATATGAAACTGAAATGACTTGTATGAAGGCGTGTCTCAAGAGACAGAGCTAACAGATTTGTGATGATGAACAACTCACCATGATCGCTGTCAAAATATTTTGAACGCCTGCCTTCCTCACAAAAAGCCGCTACAGAGTATACCACTCACGTCATGCATACATCCCTAGCGATATCATTCACAAGCATCAGTTTTCTTATTATATGACCAAACCTCAAATCGTGTCTTCAGCGTACACTATATTAACAAAGTAATTTACAAATAAATTCTGATAACATCATTGTCACTCTTGTCCATAAACACAAGTCCGCAACTCGCACTCAGAGACAGAGAGAAGACGAGAGAGAGAGGCAGCAAGAGAGAGACGCGACACGAAGCCAAGATCCATACGCAATAAGAGATCTAACCCTTTTAACTCTCGAAGTGTACAACAGTGTTCAGTTTTACTAATAGAATTAGCTATATTAACTTCCTGAGATCTCCCTTAAACTGATACGCTCTTCTATCAATACATGAATCCCATACAATACGATTTTTTTTTCTTTAATCTACTGTGCCCAAGTGATATGTCATATTTAGAACACAATGTTTCCATATCTTTAAAAGAACATAGTATTAATTTAATTAATATTTGTCTTATACAACATGTTATAACAATTTGACTTATATTATTCAAAATGCGTGAGCATGGGTACGAATGTTTTACAATGTGCGAAGCGTGCGTGTGCGAGTGACTGAGTGATTTGTGCGGATGTGCGGGTTTACTTGTGCGCACATAAGTAAAGTGATTGTTGGGGGGGTTTGTGGCTTGCTGAAATATTGCTGATATTGTGGATGCATTTTATCTCATGATGGGTGCGTGGCCTGATGTTGGAACAGATGTAGTGTGTTTTAAATACTATGTAAATATGTTTATTGTTTTATGTAGGCGAAGTAACCCGTCCTGATATTCTCTGTCTCTGAATACATAAAGATTTTGTTGAATTTGAATTTGAATTTGAGCGCTCCATCAAATCACTACCAATGAAGGACTAATGTCCCTCATGACCAGCGGGCGACTGGACATGCCAAGATCGGACCTGACCTTATGACCAAATGGCAGGGACAGTAAGCCGTTTTTGGTGTGGACGAAACCAATGATAGAAGGTCTCAGACTTTTATGGAGAATTCGACCAAGTCAGCCACAAATCTTCACTGTCGACCAACACCTACTGGTCCCCCCCACGCTGACAAACACCCCACTAAACACAAGAAGAACGAGACCCACTGCAGGCAACCTCACCACACCTGGAAAGACACATAATCCAGATTCGAGAGCGCGACACTACTCATCTTGGCCCCCCCCACCAACCGATATTAAATGTTTCGCGAGGCGCACAACAAATCGCCTACCACGAACAAGAACATTCTCCTCCGGCGCTGATTGCGATGCACCTGGCAGATGCACCCGACGAAATAACTAACCTACGAGAAGAGGATACATCGCTTCCTACCCTCTCTTAAACCCTCACAGAACCGTTATCATGCGAGCACGCCTTAACGAACCAGGACACAATAGGCAGAAATACCCCGTATTGCTGGTATTAACAGGAAAACCTGAGAAGGTCCCCGAAGTCCGCTGAAATCGTTAAAGCTGAATAGGGGGCATATTGCAGCAATAATTTTTCCTCCAGATGACATCAACAACCCACTGAGACCATTCAGCAAGACCATTCAGAACAGCGCTGGAGATCCTTGGGAAAGAAAGAAAAAGAACCAACCGTGGGTTACCAACGATATCCGTGGACCTGTGCTACCAACGTAGGGAGCTAAAGCCAGAGAAGAACAAAAACCCGAAACGGGCCCGAAGAGTAAGAACAGCAGTCAACAGGTCAATCAAGAAAAAGAAGACTGAGGCCAATGGGAACTGATGTCAGAACAATGCTCCAAGGTTGAGAAGGCAATGGCGAAAGGAGACAGCAAAGAGGCTAAACCAGACCATCAAGGTATCTAACCAAGTCCAGCAGCCAAAGACCTCCGTTTATTGAAGACAAAGAGGGGTCATTCCTGTACAGAGAGCGCCAACTATCATGATGAGAGATGGACAGAATATGCAGCGACCTGCCAACTACAAATCTGAAGCTGATCCGAACAAACTTCACGACAAAATCCCAAGACCAACAGACTCCTGAAAGCACACAGTGCTGGAGGAAGGGTAAAGGAGCAGTAAGATCCTTCGAAAGGAGGCAATCCACCAGGATTGACAAACATCCCGGCTGAGCTCATCAAGAACGAGGCCATAGATGATCAAGCTAACAATCAACTGCCAACGCATCTGACCAGCAAAAGTGGTCTGAACCGTGGGACCCATATCCATCAAGAGTTTCCACTTCCAAAGAAGTAGACCTGAAGAAGTGCCAAAATTACAGCACCTCAGTCTGCTAAGCCATCCAAGCAAAGTTATGCTACGCATTTGCCTTGAACAGACCTGAAACCTACAAGCAAAAAATCCTATCAGAAGAACAGGCAGATTTCAGAACCATGCGAAGCACTGGTCGAGCAGAATCTTCAACATCAAATGCTCCCATGAGAGAAGCCTCTCCAACAACAGCTACAGCTCTACAAATCTTTATTGATTCAAGACAGGCCTTTCGACCGAGTGGGCAAGAAAGCTCGTGGCAAGTCAGAGAATTAAATACTTCGACGAGGACCTAATTCAAGTCATAACCAGGCGCTGTAACGTACAGTCTCCCACAGGTGCAGTCTCATGGGGAGGAGAAATCGGGAGTTCTTCCGGACTACATTGGATGTGCGACAAGGCTGCCCCAATCTCCCCGTTCTTTTTCCACGGGTCCTGGAGCAACCATCATGCAGGAGTCTCCCTTGAACTTGTAGACCACAATCACAATAAGAGAGAAGGCCCGTCCTGCAGATCTTCGAATCGCAGACCGTATCTTGATCTCATGGCCGCAGTGAAAGAAGAACTCCCCGGAAACCACCCCCAACGGGAAACACACCAATCCCACGTATGGAGACAGCAGGGAAAAAGAAAGACCAAGTACAGAAACCACACCGATCACTCCCACCACACAAGAGAGTGGAAGACACAAAGGGGAGGGAAATTTTTCAAGTCCTGGAGCAGCATCCCCAAAAAGAAGGTACGACACACCAAAAGGTGAAGACAGACTTGCTGTGGCACTCTCCCCATGCAAGCTGGCAAAATTGGAAAACCACAAAATCAGAACCCCACTAAGGCAACTCTACAATCACTGTCATATCCATTGCCTTGTACGCTGTGAAGCAGGACACTTACTGCCGTTTTTAGAACTCGCTTTCAACCTTTGAGATGAAGTGCCTCATTTCCTAACATCCCCACAGAGCCGTAAAACCAAGACTCTCGGGAGCAGATGAGGGGAAAGGGTGGCAAAAAAGAACCATTGCTAAACAGTCAAAAGGAGGAAACTGAAATGGTTTGGCCACACAAAAAGCAAACACCTGTCAAAACATCCCGCAGGGGAATGGGGAAGAGCAAGGAGGCAGGAAGACCACGCAAAAGCTGGATATCCAACATCAAGGAGTGGACCGGCCTCACTGTACCAAACCTCCTGAAAGCAGCCCAGGACAGAACCATTTGGCGGTCCACTTGCAGCGTCCGTGCGGGTACCCCAACGGTCGTCCCGACCAAGGGATGAGTGAGTGAAAGTGAAATATACAGTCCCACATGGAATCCCAGATGTGATGAGTTACAGAGCATATTCTGGATGACCCCCTATCAGGGTGTTAAGCTGGGGAAATGTGAAAAACAACAGCAAAACAACAACAACAACAACAACACAAACATTTAAGTTGAAAAGTCAAGATTTTAAGTAATGCACAATTATCCAAAAAGAACTCCAGTCAGTTTGAAATATATAAACACAACTTCGGATGTGAAAAAAGCGTCGAGTGCTTTTGAGGTTTAGGTGAAGTACCTCAAAAATCAAACATAAGAAAGGTAGAAATCGATCATAGTCTGTGGATTGCTTGTGATCTTAACACCATTGACCTTTCACATGCATAGTCGGTGTTTGAGAAAGCTATGCGCTAGCAGAAGACGTAGAAACAAGCAGGTAGAGTGATACCCGAGTATTAATCCCCACAATAAAAGCAAAGCAAAATTAAAAATCTCAACCCTACCTCTGGCTCCAAAGCCTCGACGCAACACCCCCCCCCCCCCCCCCCCCCCCCCCCCCCCACCCCAAATAAAAAGGGAACAGCCCATATTGAATGAGAATATACGTACAAAAAAGATGACAGTTTATTCCAAAGAATGACCATTTCTATATGAATTAACATTCTCATTGACGGGGAAAAGAATAAGCACAATAGTGGCTTTAAACAAAATTTAATTCAGCCCTCAGTAAAAGAAATAAAAAAAAGAAAAGTAAATCAATCAACCAGTCATTCAACTAAGTAATTAACCAATGAAATGTCTAAGAGAGTGAGAGAGAGAGAGAGTGTATGTATGTGTGTGTGTGTGTGTGTGTTGTGTGTGTATGTATGTGTGTGTGTAATAGGGAAATAGCCAGATTTGAGACCAACACTGAATCTTAGGAGTGCGGCCGAGAAGACCGACGGGGTCGAAGATGTGTGATAAACAAGTTGTTGTGTGGTGACTGAAGACCAGGAATTGTGCTGCTGCGCAATATCTAGTATTGTATTTCAATGACTCGACTTTTTTTTCCTACCCCCCATCCCCCCCCCCCCCCCCCCCCCCCCCAAAAAAAAAAAAAAAAATAAATAAAAGCAGGAAAGGAAAGAAAAAGAAAACAGGAAAAGAAAAGTGTGTGTGCTTTTCTTGTTGTTGCTACTGTTCTTGTTGTTTTTGTTTTTGCGATTGTTTGTTGTTTTTGTAGTTGTTGTTGATAAATGGTGATGATGATGTTATTGGATGGATGGTGGTGATGTGTTACTGTTGTTGGTTGTAGTGGAGTGGTAGTGTGTGTGTGTGTGTGTGTGTGTGTGTGTGTGTGTGTGTGTGTGTGTGTGTGTGTGTTGTGTGCGCGCGCGCGCGCGCGCGTGTGTGTGCGCGCGCGTGTTTGTGTGTGGTTGCGTGTGCACGTAAGTGTGTGTATGTACACGCATGCTGGGTCAGCTATTTTGCTAGCTTGTACTTAACACGAGTCGTTACACACACACACATTGTTTGCTGTTACCTGTTTCTTCCTATGTATCTGAATTTTGCCCTTTAAATTCTTTTTAGCCTTATTGATTCTATCAGTATCTGGACTCAATATCTCTGTCTGTCTGTCTGTCTGTCTGTCTGTCTGTCTGTCTGTCTGTCTCTCTCTCTCTTAAAAATCTTTTTAAAAGTGTGTGTGTGTGTGTTTGTTGTGAATACTGATATTGACTGGTGGCTCAAACCCCGGGCCGTCAGATCGCAAATATGACGATAATAATAAAACAGCACCAACAAAATCAACAACAACAGCAATATATGGAATGTGTATATATATATATATATATCCCGCGAGAACAAAATCAAAGACGCTTACATATTGTGATAGTTAAGTTTGTGGTTGAAGCCGTTTTAAAAATTCTCCACCATATATATATATATATATATATATATATATATATATATATATATATATATATATATATATATATATATATATATATATATATAGGCAGCCATAATCCGACCTCAGAAGACAGATTCCCACTTTTTGGAAGATGTGCTACTGGGACACTAACACCCAGCAATAGGAAACCTACGACAAACTTTAAAAAACAACAACAGAAAATTATATGAGGGGGTGGTGGTTATTACCAGGAAGAAGATAGGATATATATATATCAGTTTAGCGGGGAGGGTTGTCAAGTTAAGTAGGGTACGTGATGGAAAGAAAAACAAAGGAGGAAGAAGGAAGAATGAGGAAAATAAAAATGATCTGAGCAGAGAGAATGAGAGAGGAAGAAAGCGGAAGAGAGAGGGAAAATGTGTGTGTGTCGTGTGTTGTGTATGTGTGTGACGTGTGTGTGTGTGTGTGTGTGTGTGTGTGTGTGAGAGAGAGAGAGAGAGAGAGAGAGAGAGAGAGAGAGAAACGGAGAGAAAGAGAGAGAGAGTGAGAGAGAAACAGACAGATAGAGAGAGACAGACAGAAGCATAGAGACAGACAGACAAACAGACCGACAGATATAAATGGAGAGACACGAAAAGAGAGGTAGACGGATAAAGAAAAGAGACAATAGACAGACAGTGGCAAAGAGAGAGAGAGAGAGAGAGAGAGAAGAGAGAGAGAGAGAGAGAGAGAGAGAGAGAGAGAGAGAGAGAGAGAGAGAGAGAGAGAGAGAGAGGAAGGCAGACAGACAGACAGACAGACAGACAGACAGAAAACACTGAACACTGAAAAGTTTTTACGGTACTTCGGCCTTGGGCCACTATACAAAGTATGTTTGGGGCAGAGGGAAGATAGGCGTCATAGCAGAGAACGTGTTTATTTATCTCGCATTTCCAATTCTGCAAGTATACAGAATCGCACTCAATGTCTTCTAGTCATCATCACCCCCTAATCATCACCTTCAGCATCTACATAATCATTGCTATCAGCGTCTGCATTATCTACAGCAGCAGCTGCAGCAAGAATATCAACATCACCATCATTACTTTCATCATCTACGTCACCATCGTCAATATCGGAGAGAGATAGAGAGACAAACACACACATACACACACTTGCATACACACACCCACACATGCGCGCGTACGAACACACACACACAGAGTTGCACTCTCACACAAACAACACACACTTGCACACACACACAAACACACAAAACACAAACACACGCACACTTACACACACACACACACACCACACACACACACACACACACACACACACACACTCTCTCTCTCTCTCTCTCTCTCTTTTTCTTTCTGAAGCGAAGCAATTATCTTATGGATAGATGTCGCGAACAGCTCTTGATGAAAAAACGTGCCAAGTTCATTATCAGGTGGGGAAGCGAGGCGTGCTATGCCTGCCTGACCGACTGATTGATTGATTAGTCCCTTCTTTTCTCAGCAAAACATACTGCTGCTTCTGCTGCTTCTGCTACTGCTACTACTACTACTACTGCTGCTGCTGCTGCAGCTGCTGCTGCTACTGCTGCTGCTACTCCTACTACTTACTACTGCTGCTTCTTTTGTCAGCAAAACATACTGCTGCTTCTGCTGCTGCTGCTGCTACTGCTGCTGCTACTGCTGCTGCTGCTACTGCTGCTGCTACTGCTGCTGCTACTGCTGCTGCTACTCCTACTACCACTACTACTACTGCTGCTGCTGCTGCTGCTGCTGCTACTACTCCTACCACTATTACTGCTGCTGCTGCTGCTACTGCTACTACCACTACTACTACTGCTGCCGCTACTACCATTACTACTACTACTGCTGCTGCTGCTGCTGCTGCTGCTGCTGCTGCTGCTGCTACTACTACCATTACTAATGCTGCTGCTGCTGCTGCCACTACTACAACTAACACTACTAAACGGAATTTATGTAGGGCTATATCTGGTAAAAACAAATAAAAGAGCTTGCATTCAGCCCACTCCTAACACATGCTACCATCAACAATTAACAGCTTTAACAAATTCAAATGCACACACACACACACACACACACACCACACACACACACAACACACACACGTACACAGGTTATACGTTTCGGTTGGGTGATGGGAATTTTGGCCGTTGAAGGCAGGGACAGATACGAGATGAAACAGGAGAGGAAAGTCTTAGGTTTGAAATAAGTACGTCTTGAGGCTGCTGCTGTTACTGCTGCTACTGCTGCCGCCGCCACCACCACCATCACCGCTACTACTACTACTACTACTACTACTGCTGCTGCTGCTGCTGCTGCTGCTGCTGCCGCTGCTGCCGCTAGTGCTGCTGCTGCTGCTATTACCCTCTTCCTCCTCCCCCCTCCCCCACCTCCACACACATCCTCTCACCCTATCTCTATCACTGCCAGACTGGTGATCTATATAGAGGTCACACATCCGTCAAGAAAATGAAAAGTTGGGGGTTCGATTCCCGGTTTGAACCCGAATATTCCCCCCTCCCCTATCCACTGAACCTTGAGAGGTGGGTGAGGCAGTTTTACTTTTTCTTTCTTCATGTCGTTCCTCGGCTAGAGCTCCGCGCGCGCTTCACGAAAGGTGAGATTGTGCGTGTGCAGCCGTTCTTCTACCCACCGCATTCCGACTTCCGATAGATGTCTAAACACGATACCAGTGCGCATGTGGTTTAAAATTTTTTTAATTATCCATACCTACTGGCACGCAATGGCCTACTTTTCCGAAATGTTGAATGGGTTTTAACGTGTGCGTCAGATGTTCGTTCTGCGTGCGTTCGCATACTTGACCTCGGTTTACAATCTCATTCGATTGACTTTCGGGGGAGTGGAGTTATTGCTGATGTTAACTCCAGGGGGAAAAAAAATTCCCTTGAACGCGCGCCTCTGTGGTGGCTCGAACCCGGACCGTCAGATCACGAGCACAACGCGAACGCTCTAACCACTAGGCCATACCCCCTCTTCGCTAGACTTTGAGTGGTGGGTGGGGTAGTGTGAGTGCTAGTCTTTCGAATGAAACGACCAATCGAAGTTCCGGAATACGACGCACATTTAGCACGCTTAAAAGAACCTACGGACAGACACTACAGCTAAGTGGATAGGGAGTTTAGTTGGGTTTTTTTTAAATCCCTGTAAAGGTAAAGGTGTCCCATAACCAATATGGTCGTAGGGGAGCGAGGCATCAGAGACCTGAGCTTTTCCAGGGGCCGGCATATTGAGGGCAGCGCCTATCTCATCTCCCTCACTGTTTTCCCTTCCCTGACCCTAAAAGAGGTAGGTACCCATTTACAGCTGGGTGAACTGGGGGACTGTACTGAAGCCAAGGCGCGCAAACGGTCACCCATCCAAGTGGTAACCACGCTCAATGCTTCTTAACCTTTTTTTGTTTTTTTCTAATCCCCGTGGGACTAGGAAATCGTAGATTCGAATCTTGGCAGGGGCGTCTCGAATCCATGCCCCTGAGCCTGATGCTTTTATTCCCTGGCCTATTCTGACCCTGAGCTTTGAGAGAAGCCACTCACTTTGCTCGGTGTCAAAAGGTAGACTGAAGTTAACGAGCATTAGTTTTATGTCTTGAAGCCCGTGCAAGTGTGCTGGCATGTGTGTGTGTATGCACAAAGGCACTGACGCAGAAATACACATGTATACATGCAGGAACGCACGCACGCACACACACACATACACACACACACACACTCTGACACACACACACACACAGACACAGACAGACACACACACAGACACACACACGCGTATGCATGTATACACGCACCACAAGCACGTATAAACATGCTTACACACGTGCACGCATATGCATAGAACATATTTTCACACAGATATAGCATAACTTTACATTCATGCCTACACTATGAAGCAAGCAAGCAAATAAGCAAGCAAACACACATACACACACACAAGCACGCACTCGGAGTATCACAGGTGCATGACGCGCTGTCACACCTGTGCACAATATTCAAAAAGTAGCCGGTACTGAGGCATTGCTGTGGTACCATAGTCTGCCAGGGACAGTGCGAGGTACCATGCCTTCTGCACCACTGGTCTTCAGGGCGGCATGCGGGTGTTTTCACCCCGTATTCCTGGCCTTCATGTTTCGAAGGGCCAAAGAAAAGGCCGCGATGCGAATCGCCATGCTGTCACCGCGTCGCCGACTGGACGGTGTAACCCTTGGGTTGCTCCTTACCCTGCTATTTTGGGGCGGGATACTTCTTTGTTGTGGGGACGTGGAGAGGAATCCTGGGCCTGTGCCTCCACGACCCGAAGCCTTGAAGCAGAGCGTGCTGACCAGCGGTGGACGGAGGGCCAGCATGGCCAAGACACGCAGCGCATCGGACAGTGGCCGTCGATCAGCCTCTCCCCCGCCTTCTTCCCAGGACCCTTCCTCCTTCGATGAAATCAAGGAGATTCTGAGGTCCATGGACAGTAATATCAACGCCAGGTTTGGTGTTGTGGAGCAGGGCCTTCAGAACCTTAACGAAAAGTTTTCAGTCCTTCAGGAAGAGGTGGTGAGTCTGAGGGAGGAGGTGAGTGTGCTGCGTGACCAGAACAATGAACTGACAAAGACTAATGCGGAACTGATGAACAGGGTTGACATACTGGAGAAAAAGACTGACGATTTGGAAGGAAGATCAAAACGAAATAATCTGATTTTCTATGGAATGACTCGTAATCCAAATGAAACAAAAGAAGACTGTGAAGGGGTGATTCAAGACTTCCTGACTGACAAAATGGACATGACTCGAAACGTTGACTTTGACAGAGTACATCGACTTGGTGACAAACAGGATGCCCCAATAATTCCCAAGATGCACCTTCTATAAAGATAAGCTACGCATTCTCAGAGAAAAAAGAAACTGAAGGGTAGCAATGTTTTCATTGGTGAAGATTTTTCCTCCCGTGTACGGGAAATCAGACAAAAACTAGCACCCCATCTGAAAAAGCTAGGAGTGATGGTCAAGACCCTTTATGTCTTTGATCATCTTGTCATTGACAATAAAAAGTTCTTTCTGGATGATCATGGTCAACTGAGGGGGCCAAGCTAGGAAAACGGCCGGCCCTTTGCTTTGTGCCATTTTTGTCCAGGGGACCCAGAATCAGATGAGAGGGGTATCAAGCAATTTTCAACACCGCTTAAATGTCACTATGAAAATAGGCCTACTGCACGTGCTCACAAGCCTCTTGCCCAGTGCAACAGGCATGAGCTGGCGGTTGATGTTGAGCACGTGAAAAACACAGTGGCACAGCGTGTTGACATAGTTGAGAATGAACCTGTGTCATGTTGGAAGGAAAGTGTGTTGTCAGTCGATGATGGAATGTGTGAGAAAGGAGGTGTGTTGTCAGTCGATCATGGAATGTGTGAGAATGAAGGTGTGTTGTCAGTTGATGATGGAATGTGTGAGAATGAAGGTGTGTTGTCAGTCGATGATGGAATGTGTGTGAATGAAGGTGTGTTGCCAATCACTGGTGGAGTGTGTGAGAATGAAGGTTTGTTGTCAGTCACTGATGGAATGTTTGAGGATAAAGGTGTGTTGTCTGTTGATGAAAGTGATCATATGGGTGTTGATAATTCACCAACCTTTGATAATAGGCGATCATTTTCTTTCATGTCATGGAATGTGAATGGTTTGTTTTCTAAAATTAAAGATCATGATTTTGTCTCTTTTGTCTGCAGTTTTGACTTTGTGTGTTTAGTTGAATCTTTTATGGATACAATTGATTGCAATGTTTTTCCTGGTTATGATGTCTACTGTAAACCTGCCATTAAATTTTCTAAGCATGGAAGACGTTCTGGTGGCATAGTGTGTTTAATAAAAAGTTGTTTTGCTTTATATGTGAAGATGGTTGATACACAATATACCAATATATGTGTTTTTCATATTGATAAACAGTTGTTTGGGACACTGAAAGATGTATTTTATGTTTGTACATATGTTCCGCCTGAAGGGTCCCCTTTCTATGTACATTTTGATCTTGACAATGGAATCCACATATTTGAAGAATGTTTAACTGATATTTTGTTACAAAATGATGTATATGTGATTCTTTGTGGTGACTTAAATGGCAGAACATCGAACATTTCTTTGAATTCTTCTGATAATTTAGATTTACACATTCAGTATAAAAGCCAGTCTCTTAGTGCTAGTCGTTGTTCAGAGGATGCTTGCTTGAACGCATATGGAAAGATGCTTCTGAATATGTGTACTGCTTTAGATTTGAATATTCTAAATGGTGTATGTAATGGGCGATCTTGAAGTCGCTACACATATATCTCTGATTTTGGAAGCAGTGTAAATGATTATTTTATATTATCGAGTGAACTTCTTTCTCTTGTGTTTGACACTTGTAAAATGTGCATTGTTGAACGAATTGATTCTGATCATATGCCATTAACATTAAATGTAGCTTTTCCATGAAAATTTATATTATGAGGATGTGGTAGCCAACGATCAAATGTTGGAGAAATTAGTGTGGAATAATGAAAATGCTGGACTATTTAGCGAGCTTCTAGATGCAGAACAGTCTCAAACAAGAATTAGTAATGCTATTGATCTAATTGACGTTGATGTAAACCTTGCACTTGAGGTATTTAATGAATGTTTGCGAGAATGTGCAGAGTGTATGAAGAAGTGTGTACCTGTTCAGAGTAATAGTAAGCGACCAAGTGACTGGTTTGATCAGGAATGTAAAAATAATAGAAAAAATGTCAGGAGAATGTTACGTAAATATCGCAGAACCAAAAATGTAAAAGATCGTCATGAATATAGAAAATGTAGACGTGAATATAAAAATTTATTGGAGAGAAAGCGAAAGCAATACAACCAGGAACTATTATCTAGTCTTGTCAACACAATACAAGATCAAAAAGAATTTTGGAATACAGTTAAGAAAGCTTCTTTTAAAAGAAAGCATCCTAAAAATGAAATAAGTCTTGATGTTTGGTTTCATCATTTTCAAACCCTTCTGGAAAAAGAAATAACTAACGAAAACATGCACATAGATATTGAAGATATTGAGGACGATGACTTTATCAATCGCCCAATTTCTAGAGAAGAAGTTCTTTATGCACTGAGGAAATTGAAATCAAGTAAGGCCCCTGGGCCTGATGGCATTATTAGTGAAATATCATCATCATCAGACCCGTGACCTTGGCGGTCGTGGGGGAGACATGAAAGACGATGCCGTGGTAAGCCTCCTCCATCCATCTCGGTCCTCGGCTCTGCGCAGTAGTGCCGAGTCATTCATCCTGGTCCATTCTCTGATGTTGTCCATCCATGACTTGTTCTGTCTTCCCCTCCTTCTGCCACCTTCGAGTGTTCCCTGCAGTACTGTTTTGGGCAGAGTGTTGTGGCGGGTGACGTGGCCGAACCATGTCAGCTTTTTCTTCTTGACGATGGTGAGAAGGGGTTCTGTAGACCTGCCAGCCGTGTTATTTGACTCTTGACAAATTCATTGGTCTTTCGTTCTCTCCAGGATATGCCCAGTAGTTTTCTATGGCATTTTGTTTCGAATGACTGGACTCGCTTTGCTGTTTCAGCAGTCAATGTCCAGGTTTCACTTCCGTACAGCAGGATCGACTGAATTAGGGCTTTGTAGAGCTTTAGTTTGATTGGGAAACTGATCTCTTTACTTTTCCATATGGTGGTGAGTTTTGTCATGGAAGATGTTGCCATGGCTATTCTGACTTTGATTTCTGTCGTCGATCGCCCGTCCTTTGTGAGTGTAGCGCCGAGGTATTTAAAAGCGTCTACCTCCTCCAGTTGTTGGCCGTTCATGTAAATTTTAGCGGTGGCATTGCTCGTGCTGTTCACAAGTACTTTACTTTTCTCCGAGCTCACCTCCATCCCATATGCTCCAGCTCTGTTCTCAAGTCTGGTCGTAAGATCTTGCAGCTCTGTGTTACTTCCGCCCATGAGGTCAATGTCATCGGCAAACCGTAAGTTGTTGAGGGGTCTGCCGCCAATGGAGATGGTAGAGTGGAAGTCATGTAGGGTCTCTCTCATAATGTTTTCCAAGAACAGATTGAACAGGACTGGAGATAACAGGCATCCTTGTCGGACCCCAACTGTAGTTTTGAAGTAGTCTCCGACCTGATTGTTCAGAAGGACTGCACTGCTTGCGGTGTTGTATAGTGCTTGAATGGTTTGCACTAGTCCTTCTTCAATGCCAAACATTCTGAGGACCTGCCACAGGCCTTCGTGCCATACTCTGTCAAAAGCCTTCTTGAAGTCGATGAAGTTGTGGAACAGGTCTCTCTGATGTTGAAGATGTTTTTCCATCATGATGTGGCAGTTAAAAATCTGTTCGATTGTGCTCCTGCCTGCCCTGAACCCAGCTTGTTCCTCTGCAAGGTGTTCTTCTGCCTCCTTCTTGAGTCGATTCAAAATAACTTTGAGCATGATCTTGCTGGCGTGGCTGATGAGGCTGATTGTTCTATAGTTTTGGCATTGGCGTAAATTCCCCTTCTTGGGCAGGGGTATGATGAGTGATTGTGTCCATTCTGTTGGCCACTGTTTTGTCTCCCAAATCTTCTGACAGATAGCTGTAACATATGTGATGACTGTTTCGCCACCATGCTTGAGCAGCTCTGCTGGTATATTGTCTGCTCCTGGGGACTTTCCTACTGGTAAGCTGCGGATGGCTTCTTCCACTTCTTCCCTCAGTATAGGTAATGGCGAGGGTGCTCTTGATGTTGCTGCTTTCTCTTCTATTATGCTCTTGTCAGGTTGTATTGGGTAGTTGTACAGTTCTTGACAATATTCAGACCACCTGTTCAGTTCAGTGAAATATACAAGAATTCAAATAACCAGGTTGTACAGTTTTTTGTTACATTTTTCAATGCTTTATTTGATAAGGGTATCTATCCAAAGAGCTGGACTGAATCTATTGTTTTACCATTGTTTAAAAAGGGCGATGTCAATAATCCGAATAATTATAGGGGTATTTCTCTCAGTAACATAAATAGCAAGCTATTTAGTACTATCATTAACAAAAGAATACAGGAGTGGGTAGAATGTAATAATACACCGGACCTCAGCGGTTTAAAAAAGGGTTTTATTCACACTGACCATATGTTTGCGCTTCTTCCTTAGTTCAAAAACAATTTCTTTGAATCAAAAGCTCTTTACTTTCATTATTTTTAAAGCTTTCGAACGAAATAACTCGTTGTGCCAAAACGTTAAAAATGGAGTAAAAGGTAAATTATATAAATTATTCATGCATAAAATACTGTAAAAGTAATTCAAAGGGGTGAAAACTAACAATGTATAAACGTACTTCTGATAAAACAAGGGATGTATGAGCCCTGTGTTGTTTTCTCTTTTCAAAATGAACACTCGAAGTTATTGCAAATGGAAGACAGTGCTACTTTTTCTTATGGATTAAATTCTTATTCTTTTTTGGCAGATGATATTGTATTGTTAAAAACGTTATCGGTTAACAGACACAACTGAAAAAACTTGCAGCATGCTGCAACTTCTCTTCAACTAAAAGAAAATACTAAACGTAAATCATTGTGTTTAGGAAGGGGGGACTTTTAAAGTGCAGAAAAGGGGTATGAAATACTATAAGCCATTGTCAATGTTTACAATATTTTGGGAATAAATTTTAGTACACTTTTAAGTTTTGTTTCTGCTGTAAAGATTTTGCAAAGGCAAAACATGCATTAAATGTTTTAAAAGACTCTTTTTTCTTTAAAAGTATCTCTAAAGGTTCCTTAAAATTTTTTATGCGCAGTAAACCATTGCACATAAAGGTTTTTGAACTATGGGGTTTAAATAATCACAATCAGCGAGTCTTTGCCCTGTACTTTAAAGATTTTATTTTGTAGGGGAACTCCTAATGATTTTTTATGGTGAACTAATAGATACCCAATTTACTTAATTTTGCGGGCAAACCAACTTATTGCTTAGAATTTCAAATGGAGAAACAAAATTCCTTTTAAGCTTATAAATTTATATAATAAAAGTAAGGGAAAAACAATGGTTACTGATTTCGGTTTTTGTCTATTAAACATGCTTTGTGATGTGTGGGGAAATCAAGGGGTTGGGAATAAATGATTTTTTAAAATTTTCCCCTCAGTTTTTATTGATAACAATCAAAAACGGGGTGATCAATTTCAAACATGAACATTCAGCTGTATAGAACTTTCCAGTTCACATAAAAGAAATTTTAATTTGACACTTGATATGTTTACACTTTAGATATATTATGACCAATTTAGATTAGTTGGGCCCATTTGGGCCCCACACACTTTTAAAACAGAAATTTTAAAGATAATGATTGTTTTTCCTTTGTAAAAAAAAAAAAAGATGAAGACACTTGTCTATTTTCCACACAAGAATTAGAGAAAATAAATTGCCCAAAAAAATTTTCATCACCAGTCTTTTAAACTAACTTTCTCATTCATTTTGAGACACAAGGGCGTCAGAATTTGTCTTGTTCCTCTTAAAGCATTTAAGTTTTAAAGAAATCCCCTCATAGTCATGCGGTTCTGTTACAATCTAAGGAATCAATGTGTTTATTGCTGTTTTTTTGGTTTTTCATGTTGATTTTTTGTTCACACCCCCCCAGGGGCCCCTGGGCCAAAAGAATAAATTATCCCAATCCGAATCCGTCTCCTTCCTCACACACACAAGTCACACACCAATTTAAAAAACACAGTAAATCCAACTTTAAAACAGTCAGACAAAATAAAAACAAGCAACACACCACACACACTCGCCCCCCCCCTCCACACACACCACACAAAAAACGCCCCCCCCTCCACACACACACACACACACAAAATACACACCACACACACACACACACAAACCCCCACCACACACACACACAAACACACACACACACACACCACACACACTCCCCCTCCCCCACACACTCTCTCTCTCTCTCTCCACACTCCCCCTCCCACACACACACACACACACACCCCCCTCCACACACACACACACACACACACACACCTCCCCCTTTTCCCTCCACACACACACAGACTTGCCCTTCCCCTCCACACACGCACACAAAACACAAAACACCCACACACAAAACGCACAAAAAACACACACCCCACACACACACACACACACACACACACACACACACACACACGAACCACACTCGCCCTTCCCCTCCACAACACACACACACACACACACACACACACACACACACACACACACACACACACACACACCACACGCCCTCCCCCTCCACCCCTCACACACATACCCCCCTCCCCCTCCACAAAACACACACACCACACCACACACACACACGCACACTGCCCTCATACACCCCCCCCCCCTCTTCCCTACACCAGAGGCAAACAGAAGAAAAAAGACACCAACCAAACTTCATACATACCTATGTTCATCACAGAATTAATATCCTCACCACAAAAACAAAACACACACACAAAGACACCACACCAGATAGTAAGTACCCCCAAAACACGCCTCTTAGAGGAGAAAAGAAGAAAAAAGAAACAAATCACCTCTACTATTTACTACTACTACAAACAAACTACTACTACTGCTGCTCCTTCTACTACTGCTGCTGCTGCTCTGCTGCTGCTGCTGCTGCTCCCTACTACTACTGCACACTACTACTAACTTACTACTACTACTACTACTACTGCTACTACTACTACTTCCACACACACACACTCTCTCTCTCCCCTCTCTCCACACTCACCCTCCACACACACACACACACACTCCCCCTCCACACACACACACACACACACCACACACACACTCACCTGTAATTCCCCTTTCATGGGATGATTAAAGTGTTTTTGACTTGACTTGACTTGACTTCTACTACAAACTACTACACTACTACACTACTACAACTACAAACTACCACTACTACTACTACTACTACTACTACTACTACTACTACACACCACCAACATATTCCTGAAAAGGGAAAAAAAAAAAACACCCACCCAACCTCCACCACCACAACAAAATTAAAACAAGAAGCGAGCACAGCACAGCTGGCACCGAATCTACTCTACACTATACCTAAAGCTGGAAAGCTGAAAACAACACTCCACTCCCCAAATCCTCCTCTTCCACACAACGTCCCCCCCCCTCCCCTCACCCCAGCACCCCCCCCCTCTTCCCCAGCCCCCCCCCCCCC
>CM054140.1:36856246-36886246 GCA_028751875.1 Rapana venosa
CTTCAGGCACATTGTTTATAAGCCGCCATATTTAACGGAAAGGCAGGGAGGTGCTAATTATTTTGGTGTGGGAGCAATCGTTTCCCAAAAAAACAAACCAACCCATTTTGCCTGACTGAATGTTTTTTCAATCATTTGGTCCGCGATTTGGAGCGTTCTGAATGGCACCCCTACCCTCTTTGGAGGCAAGCATTTTGCTCTAATATTTTATCCAGCAAAACTAAAACAAACCCCCAAACCCCACAGCAGATGAAAGATAAGTTATTTTCTAATACAAAGAGCCATGACATGTCCATGTATCTCACAAATATATATAATATATATATATATATATATATATATATATATTTTTTTTTTTTTTTTTTTTTTTTTTTTTGGGGGGGGGGGGGGGGGGGGGCGGCGGCAAAATTTTGGGTGACTGTGCCTTTTCAATCTAAACAATGAGGGCTGTCAATAATATTTGGGCTTGATAGACGATTAGAGAGAGAGAGAGAGAGGGAGAGAGAGAGAGAGAGAGAGAGAGAGAGAGAGAGAGAGAGAGAGAGAGAGAGAGAGAGCGAGCGAGCGAGCCCAGTGTCCCCTGCTGAACCATACCAATAACGAGGGCGTTATTGACAAGGATAAAAACAGCACACACTATACCATCTCCATCAAGTCCTTCGGATGTTTACCCCTTGGAGTTTACAACATCAGAACCCGACTCCACTCTCCCCAAAAGTCCTTCGGATGAGACTATAAACCGAGGCCCCGTGTGCGAACGCACGCAGAACATCTTGCGCACACGTTAAATCCTGTTCCGCTTTTCGTAAGAGTAGGCCATTGTCTGCCGGTGGGAACAGATGACAGAATTCACAAAACCGCATACACACGGGGACTGGATGTAAAAAAAGCATATAAGTGCTTATTCCATTATCCTCGATATAAAAGAATAAAATAAAATAAAATGAACAAAACCATCGCCTTCTCCTGTTTCCCCTCCATCTGACACACACACACTCACACACACGCGCAGAGATATACAACTTGTTTTTCTTCACTACCCTTTGTCGACCATGTTATTTTCAATTACGTTGTTACTCCTTGTTGTTCTTACTCTTTCTACTCTTTGTAGTCAAAACTGAGGGAATTTTTATCTCTCGAGATCCAAGTGTAGGCCATTCTTTTTCAACTCCCTTTACCTGTCGGGGTCTAAACGATCTGACGATGTTTGTATAACCCACGGCTGAACTGACCCCGCATGCTGTATATTAAAACGATCTTCTGCGTCCTCATGGATCCCCGAGCATATGGGCACAAAGCTCATAGCATATATTTTTCAATTATCTGTCTAGTCTGCAACAATGTTTTACAGTACATTTTCCTTATTTTCTCAATACCTGTTTTTGGTGGCGGCATTGGTGGGTCATAGGATTACTGTATTTCAGAGAAGTGTTTCTCCTCAAGGTACCAAGGAAGAGTCTGCCGACTCATTGCCGAGGCATTTGACGATGACCGATACAGGAGTCGTCATCGTCGTCGAACGTCGACAAGCTCTCAGACACTGAGACAATCGTTTGTCATGTATGAGCGAAAAATAATGCGTTGCGCTGTCGTTAAGCGCCTGACAAGTCAGGCCTAGCACATCCGACTTCGGTGTGTTTATAATCTGATATATTATGCTTAAACGAACAAAACAAAACCTCAGAGACATTAACATTCGGAGAACAAGGGAAACCAATTCAGCGATGATTAGTCAATAATTGTTTTATTTATTTATTTTATTTTATTCTTTTATATCGAGGATAATGGAATAAGCAGTTATGTGGTTTTTTTTACATCCAGTCCCCGTGTGTATGCGGTTTTGTAAATTGTCATCTGTTCCCACCGGCACACAATGGCCGGTTTATAGTCTCATCCGAAGGACTGTTGGGGAGAGTGGAGTCTGCACTGATGTTAACTCCAGGGGAAAATATCCCCTTGAACGGGACTGGAACCCGGGTAGTCAGGTTGCGAGCGCAATGTTCTAACCACTAGGCTATCCCGCCCCCCTCTTAGATTCAGTAAGCATGCAGACAGTGCACTTATGGAATGGACTCAATGGTTTACTATTGGCTTGGTCACCACAACTATAGCCTGTCGCCAATATATTAGCTTTTTATCTTAATAAAACAGCCACAAGCAACAGCTGTCAAAGAATTTCCCCACTTATCGCTCAAAACAATGAAACTGCTCTCTTTCCGTCAGTCAGTCCTCGATATCGAGAAATGCCAAACTAGGCCCAATGCCGGGAGTTAAAACTTGAGTCAGGTCGACCGAGAAGAACCTGCCATGCTGTTACCAAAGTTTTACATTTAAAGTGTTTTCTTCCCCCCCCAAAAAACACACCAAAAAACCCCCAACAAAACAAACAACAACAACAACAACCAACAAGAGCAACAAACAAACAAAAACCACCTTTGGCAGCAACCCTTCAATGAAGAAGATTACCTTGCACTGGTACATTCAACACTCTAAGTTACATACATTTAATGTATCAAAATAGTACTAAAAAGCACATATATGCTCAGCTTCATCTGCTCTGTAATCATTCCAGTAAAATAATCGCTTCTTTTCACAGAAGCTCCCTCAAGCTGACAATTTTACCTGAACTGTTTTCTTGGAGGAAATGGTACCAGCAGAAGTTGGCTTTTTAAAAGTTTTATATCAAGACAACTAACCATATAGTAACACACACACACACACACACACACACACACACACACACACACACACACACACACCACACACACACAGCGAGAGAGAGAAAGAGAGAACGAGAGAGAGAGAGACAGAGAGAGACAGAGAGAGAAAGAGAGAGAGGAGAGAGAGAGAAGAGAGAGAGGAGAGAGAGAGAGAGGAGACAGACAGAGAGAGAGAGAGGGAGAGGAGCAGGGAAGGAGGGAGAGGGAGAGAGGGAGAGAGAGCGGGGAAGAGAGCGTGGTGGAGAAAGATGGAGAGAGAGGGAGGAGAGAGGGAGAGAGGGAGAGGGAGAGAGGAGAGAGAGAGAGAGAGAGAGAGAGGAGAGAGAGAGAGAGAGTGTGTGTGTGCGCGCGCGTGGTGTGGTGTGACGTGGTGTGGTGTGGTGTGGGAGGGTGTGTTATGGCAGTGTGTGTGGTGTGGTGTGGTGTGATGATGGTGTGGTTTGATGGTGTGTGTGTGTGTGTGTGTGTGTGTGTGTGTGTGTGTGTGTGTGTGTGTGTGTGCGCGCGCGCGCGCGCGCGTGTGTGTGTGATTCTCCTTAGTTCGCTGTCTAATTCACTGTATGTGCCGTCTTGTTTCGTGTTTCCAATAACAGAATCATTGATTATTGTTCTTCGCATAACTGAATGCTCTCTCTCTCTCTCTCTCTCTCTCTCTCTCTCTCTATCTCTCTCTCTCTCTTCTCTCTCTCTCTCTCTCTTTGTGTCTCTCACTCACTCTCTGTGTGTCTCTCACTCACTCACACACACACACACACACACACACACACACACACACACACACACAACACACACACACACACAACACACACTTTGCTCTAAAAGGTAAGCAACTGTGTGTCAACGATGCAATACTGAATTGATAAACTGGTTCTTTCCCTTCCACGTCCCAAGTAAGCTTCCCATTTTGTGTACACAAAGAATGTTTATCTCCATCCCCTCCCCCCTTCCCGCTCCCAATTAAAAAGAAAAGTAAAGAAAACAGGAAAGCTCGATCTGCTGTATATATTATGCTCCTTAGTTAGAAAAAAAAGAGGAGCCAACATTTTCTTTTCTTTTATCCAATATAGACAAAGGGACCTGACTTCCTGCCACAATATTTTATTCTGTTATTAATAATTTATTCTGCTATAATATAATTGAAGGCCATGATCGTCGATGTTTGCAACAGACCTGGCACATGAAGAAGAAGAATTCTGCTATAAAGGGATAGAAGTAAGCGACTGCCTTTTTTCTGAAAGAACTGAAGTTACTTCCCTTATTTAATACAGCTGCTGCAGCAGCAGCAGCAGCAGCAGCAGCAGCATCTTCATTCTCATCATCATCATCATCATCATCATCGTCATCATCTTCTTCTGTGTGTGTGTGTGTGTGTGTGTGTGTGTGTGTGTGTGGTGTGTGTGTGTGTGTGTGTGTGAGAGAGAGAGAGAAAGAGAGAGAGAGAGAGAGAGAGAGACAGAGACAGACAGACAGACAGAGACGCTTCTTTGTCTGTCTGTCTTGCTCTTTCTGTCTGTCTCTGTCTGTCTGTTTGTCTGTCTGTCTGTCTGTCTGTCTGTCTCTTTCTTTCTCTCTCTCTCTCTCTCTCTCTCTCTCTCTCTCTCTCTCTCTCTCTCTCTCTCACACACACACACACATACACACAAGGCATGTGCGTGGAGGCAGACAGATAGACAGACACACGCACACACATACGCGTACACATGCATGCATACCCGCTCGCGCGCGCACACACACATACAAACAAAGAAAAAAAAAGAGAAATGAAATAAGGCAGAATAACATTTAAAAAAAACGAGAGAAAAAAAGACCGAAAGAAAGAAACACAGAAATACAGAAAGGAAGGAAGGAAGGAAGCTCACAAAGAAAAAAAAAGGGACAAACAAAAAAAGACACAAAAAAAACGGTCCGTCAAGTTAAAAGCTATGGCGCCATGAAAACCAGGCTAGGAGCTATATTCTAATTGTGCCGATCAATAATGCAATATTGAAAGTCACAAGCCTCAATATTTCTTTTTTTACACTCTAAGGAAATAAGACCTACTCTATGAAATCCACTCCGTTACAGTGTAATCATAAAACTGTTTCTTCTTCTTCTTCTTGTTCTTGTTCTTGTTTGTTCTTCTTTTTCTTCTTCTTCTTCTTCTTCTTCGTCGTCGTCGAACGCTCAGACGGCAACTATTGTTGTCTGTTATATGAGCGAAAATGCGTCACGCTGCCGTTAAGCGCCTGACAAGTCAGGCCCAGCGAATACGACTTCGGCATGGGAGAGAATCGTTATCTTTTAAGTCTTTCTGGAATAAAAGCAGGAGAATGGAGCAAGAAGGCAGAAAACAGACAAGAAAGAGGTGACAGGTAGAAAAGGAAGTAGGTAGAAGCGAAGAGAGTGATAGAAAAGATGACATTTCTAGCACAGAATTTCCAGATGGTGGGGATGCTATTTATACTGACAGGCTGCAGCCATCCCCACGGGGGAATACTGTTTATAGCTCCGCCGACCACAGAGGCCATACCGGAGCTGTTTACTCTCATCAATTGTTCAAGCTCAGATTAAAACAGCTAGAAAAGGGTGGGTTTTTTTTCTTAACAAACTTTAGAAAATGTGACTTTTTTCCTTACCAGGATTGGGGAAAAAATCCTGACACCCAGAGAGAGAGAGAGAGAGAGAGAGAGAGAGACAGACAGAGACAGGCAGACAGAGAGAGAGAGAGAGAGAGAGAGAGAGAGAGAGATGGGTTTATTCATGCACACGCTACAGTCCCTCTCGAAAGAGCATAAATAAATATTGATTCTTTAGCATGATCAGCAGTTTTTAAGACACAGTACAGGTAGGTTTAAGATATTACGAAAGAGTCATTTTCTGCAGTTACAAAACTGTGTTCAGATAAGTAGTAGCTTTTCATCGTTGTTCTTTCTTTCCTTACATTACATAAGGCAACTGAATCTAAACTGACATGGAGGTTTATGCAACCTATAATAGGCCTATGATTATCTTTCCCTCACGTTATTGTACATTGGGCAACACAAAACAAAATGAATCTCTTTCCATTTAGCATTCTTACACATTAGACAAATTACACCGTTTTTAGAGTTAGATCTGTAGCGATAATAATGTTGGGAAATGTTAGAGACACCAAGACGGAACCTTGCCATTAAAGTTTTTAAATGCTTATCTAAATCTAAGAGTAAATATATATAGGTCCTGATATGAGATAGTATACAAAATGTTTTGTAAATGTTGCATCCCACAATGGATCTAATCTTCATTTGAAAATTCCATCCTCGCTACTCACTTTTGATTCATCTTTCCTTAAAAGCGAAGAAAAACTGATGGATCTGCACACCACTTTGATTCCTCCATACATAACCATACCCGCGCATGCACAATTTGCAACCAATGTTTGATGATTAATCGGGTTTCTCAGGTGCATCTAACTCAAATAACGTTTTATAAATGTTTCCTGGTAGTCTGGACTCATTCTTTCCTGTAAGTTTAAGCCCAAATCGGATGTAAGTCGTTACAAAGTTAAAGTAGACTGGGCATTTCTTCGTTTCCCCATAAATAAGAACAGTATGCGTGCGTAGTTCAACCCTAAGATATGTTATAAGGTCAGATAAATGGACCTTTTCACCGGGACGAGCTTCAATGTCAAGACCACATAACTCAACCGCATGAGAGAGTGAGTCAGAGAGAGAGAGAGAGAGAATGACAGAGAGAGAGAGAGAGAGAGAGAGAGATGAGAGAGAGAGAGAGAGACAGACAGACAGACAGACAGACAGACAGAGCATAACGGGGAGGGGCTGTGTGTGTGTGTGTGTGTGTGTGTGTGTGTGTGTGTGTGGAGAGAGAGAGAGAGAGAGAGAGAGAGAGAGAGAGACAGACAGACAGACAGACAGACAGACAGACAGACGGACTGACAGACACAGGCAGACAGGCAGACAGACAAACAGACAGACAGACAGAGCATAACGGGGAGGGGCTGTGTGTGAGAGAGAGAGAGAGAGAGAGAGGAGAGAGAAGAGAGAGAGAGAATGACAGAGAGAGAGAGAGAATGACAGAGAGAGAGAGAGAGAGGGCAGACAGACAGACAGACAGGCAGCCAGGCAGACAGACAGACAGACAGACAGACAGACAGAGCATAACGGGGAGGCTTGAGAGAGAGAGAGAGAGAGAGAGAGAGAGAGAGAGAGAGAGAGAGAGAGAGAGAGAGAGAGAGAGAGAGAGAGAGAGAGCAAGCATAATGTTCAGAAACAAAAAGAAACTAGGCAACAGAGAGGGACACAAAACAAAACAACACGAAGCAAAACAAAATGAAATAAAACAGGAAAAAAAAAAACAAATGACAAAATGAAACGAAACAGAATAAAACCAACAACACTTTACAACAAAAGAAAGGAGGACACGGTAAAGGACAAGAATTAAAAACGATGCAAAATCTACCTTTGTTTTCCCACCAGCTTTTCCTTCCCTTTCTCTCCCTCCTCCGCCCTCTCTTCGTCCCCTCTTTCGTGTCCTTAATGGATTCCTTGTCACTAACTGGATTAAGACGTTCAACTGTGCGAATCTGGTAAAAAAAAGGAAAAAAAAGAAAAGTAACTTGAAAGTTTTAAAAACTGCTTAGCACATCGTTTTCTAATAAAAAAAAGTAACTTGAAAATATTTTTTAAAACTGCTTAGCACATCGTTCTCTATCAACTCACATGAAAACAGGACCAAAATAATGGCAATATAAAGATATTACATAAAATAAACACTCCGTCGAGACTGCGAATATTTAAAACGAGTATTCCCTAACTTTCCTGGGAAAATCTACTGTTTTACTGGATTCGCATACTCACAAAAAATAACAAGAATTTGTCCCATTTGGAATCGTTTGTCTTACAACTAGCAAATCTGTATGTACATTGGCAGCCCACATGGTGAAAGAAAGGAGGAAGTTGGTTTTGGGGTTTTTCCTGCAGGAAGTTTCCGTACTCAGGAAGAAGTTCAATTCAATTCAGATTGAAATCAAATTCAATTCAATTCAATTCAATTCCATCAATCACTTCAAAACAGTCACTATCTCACAAACAGAGAAATAAAAATTCACATCTCCATTGAACTTTACAGACAAACAAACCACTTTAAGACACAACACCCGTACCCAACGCCCTCCCCCCCATCCTCCCCAAACTCTCTCCCCACCCCTAACCCCACCCTCAAATCCCTCCAACTCCTCCCCCTACCCCAATCCCCCCATCCCCACCCCACCCACCCACAAACCCCCATCCCTCCCTCTCCTTCGCTTTCGTTCCACTGGTTTAACCCCGGCTTCAGATTGCAATTTGTCGGTCATGGTGTTGTGGGGGGTATGACAGCAAGGGACAAGGCAATGGTGTCGGACGCTGATGGATCTGCCCGCACTCTCTGCCGTGACGTCATCTGCCCTCTTCATCATCGCTAGCAGACATGCTCTCACAGAAAGAAGAAGAAGAAGAAGAAGAAGACGGAGAAAAAAAAAATGAAAGAAAGGAGTGGGTGGGTAGGTGGGAGGAAGGAATGAAAAAGGATCTTAGGAAGATGGTTGGAAGTATGTTTGAAGAACAGGAAGGTGTAGGTGTGTGTTTGTGTGTATGTGTGTGTGTGTGTGTGTGTGTGTGCGTGCGTGCGTGCGTGCGTGTGTGTGTGTGGGCGCGCGCGCGCGCGCGCGCGTGAGGGGGTACAGAGCGAGCGAGAGAGAGCGAGAGAGCGAGAGCGAGAGCGAGAGAGAGAGAGAGAGAGAGAGAGAGAAGAGAGAGAGAGAGAGAGAGAGAGAGAGAGAGAGAGAGAGAGAGTGTTTACTTGTGGCGGAAAATAAAAGTTACGTAGATGAACGAACAACATGAGGAAAGTTAAGTGCTCGAAATGGACAAAAAGACAAGAAGGAAAGAAAAGTCATTCGGAAGAACCCCCCCCCCCCCCACCCCTAAAAAAAGAAACTAGGAAAGAAAGATAAAAAAATACAGTGAAAGAATAATTGTTATGTGGTAGAATAAAAACATGTAGAGGTATGGACAGTCAAAGAAACACAGAGACAAAAAGACAAAGAAAAAAGACAAAGACAAGCGTACAGAAAGACAAGAACACAATCTCTCCCCCTCAAAAAAATTTAACCACCAAAACCAAATCAAAGCAAAGAAAAAGGAAGAACAGATTTTTAAAAAAAAGGATAACCAAACAACAAACCCTTAAACAAACCAAAAAAAAAAAGCAAACAGCATAAAAGAAAAAGAAAGAAAGACAGAAAGAAAAAAACAGAGAGAGAAAGGAAAGAGAAAGCAAGAAAGCAGAACGATTATAAACATGAGCCAGGAATGAAAATGAAAACAAGAAGAAGAAAAAAACAGAACGAAAAAGAATCGCAAGAATAAAGTTGGCAGATAGACGAACTGACAAACAGATTTACCAAGAGAGAGAGAGAGAGAGGGGGGGGGGGGGGGGTCACGACTTGTGCAGATGAAAGAACAACATGGTTAAAATGTTGCAGTTTCAAAATTGAACTGAAATAAAAGATAGGAAAACATTTTCAAAACAACAGAATGCAATATCACCATATAACTAGTCATCAACAACGACAACAAAAATCTTTCATATACAAAAGATAATATAAAAAAATTAAATAATTTGTTACTCGAAAGAATTGATGGAGAATGAAAAACATGGAGAACGTTCAGTGGGTAAAGGGAGATAAGAATAAAAAACCACCACAACAACAACCAACCTTGGATTACAAGTTCTTGTTTTGAAAAAACCCAGAAACAGCAACAACAAAAACTCTTGAAAATATGATAAAAATGAAAAGGAAAGCATTTTGGCTGTTTGGAAATGTATTAAAAAATGAATGATTTCTGTCATAATGGAGCGTTTAAGCTGAATCTTCTTTATAATCCCAACAATGGCAAAGTCGACATCACAATCATAACTAGATCTACCACTTAATTTCTGTTTTTCTTTCTTTATTGTTGTTTCGTTGGTTGGTTGATGTGTTTTCTTGTCTTTTTGTCCTTATTTTGCAAAAAAATGGAGAGAAAATAATGCTTGGCAGTGCGGAAGATGTCTGTCTTTTTCAATTCATTGATCACTCCAAGCTATAAAACCCCACGAAGCGTAAAATACATACAATGATTCAAGATATACAGAAATACACAAAGTTATTATTAACACTCTCTCTCTTCTCTGTCTGTCTCTCTCTCATTGATCACTCCAAGCTATAAAACCCCACGAAGCGTAAAATACATACAATGATTCAAGATATACAGAAATACACAAAGTTATTATTAACACTCTCTCTCTTCTCTGTCTGTCTGTCTGTCTGTCTCTCTCTGGATAGTCGTTGAACCATAATTGTCTTCATTGTGAGAAATTGTCCTTTTAATTTTGAAATTGTATTATTCAGTACGGTTGCAAACACAAAGACTGATGAAATTTAAGGCGTAACAATACGCTTGGGAAACTCTATGTATACAAATGTCGACTTAGCCAAACTTGAACCGAATATTGATATATTCATGAACGAATTGAAATACAAGTAAAAAAAAAAAAAAAAAAAGGAACACCGGTATGCAGCTGAGATTTTACAATTTTCATCAAAACTTCATCAGCACTACCTAAAAAGGCTGTCTTTTCCTTCAAAATTCTTGTTCTTAGAGTAATATAGCAACTGTATACTTGTATTATGTGATGTGTTGCAGTGTAGGGCCTTACTTTTGCAAGCCCAATGCATGTAATTATTATAATGACTCTTTGGTGGAAATGTTAGAGTATCAGTGACTAATGTGGTAAAATGGATGTGTGTGGGGATCAAACAAAAAGTACATATGCATGATTTTCCAATGTTCATATCACGACTTGTAATCAACGTAGACCGATGTTTTAGGTACCGAAATAGATCTCAGAACAGGCTAAATCTGCTCGTCTGATGGCCTCCAAAGCGTATCAACTTATTTCTGATTGGCTGCTGTTTGATAAGACATATAGCGGAGACCATCGTAACAGCTAATCAGAGCGCGTGATTCAAAGCTGCCTTGCACCTAGCTTTATTTGAAAATGGCTGCCTTCGGAGCTGTGTACAACTAGCTGAGCAGCTTTTGCAGAGTGCTGTGCTGTTTACAATGGGAAAGAAGAAAGAAAGGCGTGTGTATTTGTCCAGAAAGTGAAAGTTTCATGGAAATCAACATTCAAGTTGGGATATAGGGGCCAAAAGACACAGGACTAGTGAATTAGACACCGAATTGCAGAGTATGGAAAATACTGAGAATGAGACTGTAGCAGCTGAAACTGATTCGACAGTGTCGTCACCTCACCACACAGGTTTTATTTGCATCAGGCCAGAAAATTAAAATTGGAAAGGAGGAAGAGCCAGTGTTTAATCAGAATTTTTATTTGTTTGTATTCAGGTTTGTTGATCTCGAACTATTGACTGACTTAGTGCCAAAGTTGCTGTTCCCAGAATGTAAGTGCTCAACTATTAGGGTAAAACACACTCTCTCGTGTTACAGAGACTAGAACAAATCAGGAATCGAAGCTGGCGTTTACCTGCCAGTGTCAGCATAAGGCGACTCTGTGGTGAAAGTAGGAGAGCAGACATTTTCCAGCAACTAAACATAGAACCTGGGCATTACACAAGGAAGTGTTTCTTAGACTTGGATGGGAACAGTTGTGAGTTGTGAAGGCCGGTGCAAATGGATCTATGAACCAAAAGCGACAGCCACGAGCACTTCATGGTGCTGAGTTGGGCATGGATACTGGAGATTTTTACCTTTCTGGGACAAATGAGTAGCAGAAGGTTAGTTATTTTGTTTTTATCTTGTTACTGTGTTGCCATTAACAGTCAGTTTGAATATTCTGCATGCTACACTCTTTACAATACTAACATTTGACACTAATAAAAGTAATATTACACTTTGGTGGCGGATTTCGCAAAATCGTGATTTTGCTACTATACTCACTGTTACAAGGATATCTACAAAACTTTTAGGCGATTGCAATGACATTTTGCCTGGAAGTTATGAACACATAGAATTAGAAGGCCAACTTGAGTCTCACAACTAAGTTCTGTGTACCCTATGTTTTAATTTACTAATACTGCCTATTGTAGTGGAAAAAATCATCAAAGTCATCAAAAACATAACACGGGTTTTAGAGGTTCAAGACAGATATGGACCCTTCATGAGCAGTTCAGCAAAATTTTATGACAATTAGATGAGTAGTTTGGGCCTTATCAGTGTAATGCCATGACAGCCATTTTTCTGAACCTGTAATTGTTTTAAAATCATTATTTTATATATTTACCTTTTATCTGTCCCAAATTTTCCTATCTTACTTAACATTGGCTAAAGTATGCCAGGTCTAGGGCAGTAATTATAAAGGAAAAATCATGATTTTGGGCATTTTTCATGGTACCTCAGTACCTTAAAATAGTTCAAACTCCATTCCCCTGCTAGTTCTCTGGATGGAACTACAAACTGAGACACCAGTGCAAACACAAGCAGCAACAACAAAAAGTTAAACCCATCTTTCATAGAAGATGTAGGACAGATAAGACGGAGGTTCGGGCCACACATGTACAACATACCTAACATGCAATAATTATTTTGCATGGGGAAGTCTGAGCTGCGTTAGTATTTGTTTTAACCAACACAAACTAAAAAAAAGTTAACCTGGCCTGACTCGAGTTTCGGCTACTGAAAGAGCACTCTTCAGAAGTTCGGCAGGGTTTGAAACTTCACTCGTTATGGTACCATAGAGCCAGACAAGGTTTCCTAACTTTGAAGTGTAAATTACATTCACAAGAACAAAGTGATATTCTTGTGGTCTACCAAAGCTGCCATTAAAAGATGAAAATAGAATGAGGAAGAAAATATCCCCCACCCCCTACAGTTGGCGAACTTTCTGATATATGGAACACATCAGGCATCAGGACTAATGGTGCTACGTGTATGGAGACCGAACAGGTTTTCATTTGCGAATAGTATTTATAATGAATCAGTGGGAATGTACAGCCTTTTGTTCAGCTGATTATGTATTTCTGCCAGAGATAGGTAGGTATAGCTAGTGAAGAATAATGACGAAGTTAATTCATAAACTAAAGAAGTGTTTTGAGACCTAGAGGTCAATGCCCCATAACTGCAACAGCCCCCCCCCCCCTCCCTTCGGCCCCACCACACACTCAGCGTTCACACACACACACACACACACACCACACTCACACCACACACACACACACACACACACACACACACACACACACACACACACACACACACTTCCATATATGAATATGTTATTGTCTTTTCTTGTTTGGTTATGGGGACGGGATAGCTCAGTGGTCGGAGCACTCGCTTTCCCCTAGCCAAGTTAAGCAGCGTCGAGCGTGGTTACCAGTTGGATGGGTGACCGTTTGCGCGCCTTGGCTTCAGTACAGTTCCCCCAGTTCACCCAGCTGTAAATGGGTACCTGCCCTCTTTAGGGTCAGGGAAGGTAAAGCAGCGAGGGAGAGGAGATGGGCGCCGCCCTCAATATGCTGGCCCTAGAGAAGTGAGGTCTCTGACGCCTCGCTCCCCTACGACCTTATAGGTTATGGGACACCTTTACCTTTTTACCTTACCTTGTTTGATTTGTTTAGTTTACCATAGATTAGGTTTTTTATTCTATGTCTGCATATACATTATCTGTTTTTCTCGTTTTTTTTTCTTTAGATAGATGGCTTGATGAAAAAAAGCAAATGCACTGCTTATTCAATGTACCATCTGAAAATAAAAGTTTGACATTGACTTTGACTTTGACTTTGACTTTCACACACACACACACACACACACACACACACACACACACACACACACACACACACACACACACACACAACCACCCGAGAGAGAGAGAGAGAGAGAGAGAGAGAGAGAGAGAAGAGAGAGAGAGAGAGAGAGAGAGAGAGAGAGAGCGCTTCACATGTGTGTTAGCACAAAGTCAAAGTCAAAGTCAAAATTTTATTTCCAGATGGTACATTGAATAAGCAATGTATTTGCTTTTTTTCATCAAGCCATCTATGTGTGCCTATATATATATATATATATATATATATATATATATATATATATATATGTGTGTGTGTGTGTGTGTGTGTGTGTGTGTGAATGTGTGTGCGTGCGTGCGCGCGTGCATGTGTACATGCATGCACCCAATGTGTGGATGCATATACCCTTCTCTTTCTGTCTCTACTGCCTCTTTCCCACTCTCTGTCTCTCTCACTCTGTGCATCTCTGCCTCAGTCTCTGTCATTGTCTGTCTCACACTTTGTCTGTCTGTCCGTCTGTCTGTCTCTCCCCATCTCCATCTCTCCGTCCCTCCCTCTCCCGCCCCTTCTCTCTCTGTGTCTCTCTGTTTCTGTCTGTCTGTCTTTCTCTGTCTCTCTCCTTTCTCCTCTTTCTACCTCAATCTCGCATTTCCTCATTATTTTCAGTTCGACATGTCGGAATGATGGAAAACGGAAAGACATGTGAAGTCTTTCTTGCAGTGTTTGTTTCTGTTTGCCTGTGGACGTAGTATCACAGCTCAAGAGGGAAGCACTGGTCTGACCGGAGCGAAGAGGTGTAAAGGTTGTTGTGGATTGTGTGTGGTTTTGGATTAATTATAGAGAACAGAAAGAATTGCATATTTTCATGATTTTGGATGTTCTGAGTGGGAGCTTGAGAGAGAGAGAGAGAGAGAGAGAGAGAGAGGAGAGAGAGAGAGAGAGAGAGAGAGAGAGAGAGAGAGAGAGAGATTCTACTTCTTAATGATACGAAAATGATTTATGGGTTTATTCTGGGAACCTGATAATCATTCATTCTTGATACTAATGACCGGATTTGAAACTATTAGAGACGGACAGAGAGAGAGAGAGAGAGAGAGAGAGAGAGAGAGAGAGAGAGAGAGAGGAGAGAGAGAGAAGAAGACAGACAGACAGACAGACAGACAGACAGACAGGCACAGACTGAGATAGAGGCTGAGATAAACAAACGCACAGAAAAAAAAGTGTATCACTGGATGCGTCATCTTTTGACCATCATTGTCTTAATAGAGTTCTTGGAGAAGTGGGAAAAGTTGAAGGGGGAGAGGGGGTCTGGGGGAATCGGGGGAGAAGGGGTTTATGCTACAACAGAGATAGCTCTCAAGCCTTATCAATGAGTCTTTCTCATACCCAACAGCACATACTTCTCTTCTTCCGCAAGCTCAGAAAAGTTGACGAATGAGGAGCGAGAACGAAAGCGACAGCTCAGAAATAACGGGAATAAACCAATCACTTTCGCAGTCAGCATTTGCTGCGGTGCTGCTTTGTCTGTCTGCCGGCCGCCATCTTTTGTAGGGAGAAGGATCATAGCCTAGGTAGTACACCCGCCCCCCCCCCCCCCCCCCCCCCGCCCTCCACCCTTGCTCTGTGCCATGATTTCTTCTCTATTTCGTGTCATATGGAAGGAAATAAGATCAAAATGTGATTGTGATTAGTTGAAAGCTGAAGGAGATAAGTGTGCGTGCGTACGAAAACACACATACACACACACACACACACACACACACACACACACACACACACACACACACACACACACACATACACACACACACACACACACACACACACACACACACACACACACACACACACGCACGCTTTGTGGCAAAAAACAAACTTTCAGTCATACACACGCATCTGCTTTTCTCCTTCGTTTCTCCTTATCTGTCTTCTTTCGTCTAATGTCACATTTTGTGAAAAAGACGTTAAATCTAAGAAAAAACCAACACACACACACACACACACACACACACACACACACACACACACGCACACACACACATACACACACCACACACACACACACAGACACACACACACCACACACACACACACACACACACACACACACACACACACACACACACACACACACACACACACACACCCCCTAGTGGCTTAGAAGTCTAGAGTCTAGATAATGCAAGCGGTCTTCTGATTCAAAGCCAGTTTTCAAGTAAGATATTGTCTCCATTATTTTGCTGGGCTTGTGTGATCTTGGAGAAAGTCCTTCAAGCAAGCTAACAGACCCCGGTGTTCCGTGTGCAACTTTGATTTAGAACAAACGAGAAAAGCCTTCTGTGACAATACGAGATAAACTCTTCCTGACAGTAGTCTTGTAGTGATAAACCTCTTATTCTCATCGGCATCGAGTACTACGTTTGTGCCAAAAATTTTCCCCTCCCATCCACCCACTCGACCGCGAGTGGTGGTATGGGTACTACTAGTCTTTCGAATAAGACGACATGTATATCGACGTCCCGTATGTAACACTCAGTTATCGTACTCAAAAAGAACTTATGGTAACAAGAGAGTTGTCCTTGACAAAATTCTGTAAAAAAAAAGAAAAAAGAAGAAGCCATTTTTGATAGGGAAACAAAGGCACACGTGTACAGGAAAAAAAACAAAAACGATAAATGACGTTGCTCTTGTGCCGACACGCTCTTCCCTGGGAGAGCGGCCCGAATTTCACGCGGAGAACTCTGCAGGGACAAGGGTGGTAGAGAAAACATTGCAATATTATATGCATGCAGAAAGAATGTGGACGGCGCCGGACTGAGGCGAGATGATGTCTAGAAACCGAGCAGGGGAGCATTTTTCGAAACCCTTAAGCCTCCTCACAGTGCCTAAATCGGATATCTCTGTCGGGACGAAAATAATAAAGGTAAAGGTAAAGGAGTCCCATAACCTATAAGGTCGTAGGGGAGCGAGGCGTCAGAGACCTCACTTCTCTAGGGCCAGCATATTGAGGGCGGCGCCCATCTCCTCTCCCTCGCTGCTTTACCTTCCCTGACCCTAAAGAGGGCAGGTACCCATTTACAGCTGGGTGAACTGGGGGAACTGTACTGAAGCCAAGGCGCGCAAACGGTCACCCATCCAACTGGTAACCACGCTTGACGCTGCTTAACTTGGCTGGGGGAAAGCGAGTGCTCCGACCACTGAGCTATCCCGTCCCACGAAAATATAGGAACAATAAAAAAAAAAAAGCTCCAGTTTTACGAAGGAGAATACAACGATCGAATAATATCACACGAGAGAATAGAATATCTTAATTCCGTCTAATGTCACAGAGAGTCAAGAGATGTCGAGTGAAATTGAACAAAAATATGTACAGTAATGCTAAATTTGATCAAATATGTATGACGGATACGTGGCAAAGATCAAATGTATCGTGGCCGATTTATCATGAGAAGTGAGAGGGATGCTAAAGCCATAAAATCCAATACGACGAACCGTAGAACGATACATGACAATTTTATGACGACGTATGCACATAGCAGTTACAAAATGGCCGGATTGGAAAGAAGTGTGACCATAAAGGTAATGATTACTTTCATAATGTCATTCAATGCTAAACTAACAGCGAACATAAAATGGTAATTCACCTTCACCTATCCCGTAGTCCCGTGGACCGTGGGGAAACCAATGAAGATTTTGTAACCAGCTTTCTGCACAAATAAATCTGATTATAGAATACTTCGTGACACTGAGGATCCTTTCGTTGGTAGGAAGCTTAGCGATTTTTTCATGTTTCTTTTGTTTGTTTTTTGTTCCTTGCCTCGGCTAGAGCCTTGAGGTTCGCCACCCGTGAGACTTTTGTGTATGCGCCCCTCCACATCAAGGTAGCTGCGTTCCGACTTCGGGGATGGTGTTTAATAAACACGACGCCAGTGTATACATGAGTTTTTTTTTCAAATTTTGTCATCCGTTCCTACCGGCTTGCAATGGTCTTCACTCCCGAAAGGAGGAACGGATTTTGACATGCGCGCAAAATGTTCTGCCTACGGTTGCACTCGGAACCTCGGTTTACAGTCTCATCGGAAGAACTTTGGGGGAGTAGAGTCTGTACTGAAGTTAACCCCAGGGGGGAAAAATCCTCTCAAACAGATGCCTTGGTAGTGGCTCGAACCCGGGGCCGTCAGATCGCGAGCTTAACCCTCTAACCATTACGCTATCCCGCGCGCTGCAAACTTTACTTGTATCAAACACTTTGTAAAGGGAGCATGATTGATTTGAAAAAAAGAACACGGTTCAATTTCTCGTTGCCAGTAATTACCTTCATCTGAAGTAATTGGTGCAATAAAGTGCAATGTCCACATCTCATTTCCAATCAACGGTTTGTGAGAGAGAGAGAGAGAGAGAGAGAGAGAGAGAGAGAGAGAGAGAGAGAGAGAGAGAGAGAGAGAGAGAGAGAGAGACTGTGCGCTTGTGCAAATGTTTTAAGCCTACTTGGATGGGTGTCTGCAAAAAAATCCCTCACCAAAACAAAAAAATCCCCCCCCCCTCCCAAAAACAACAGCAACAACAAAAAGAGTTCCGCATGCATGCACGCACGCACACACACACACACACACACACACACACACACACACACACACACACACACACACACACACACACACACACACACACACACACACTATCTCTGGTCGCAACGCCGATAAATTGTCTCTTGTTTTGATTTTGTTTTGCTTTTTGCTGTTCGTAACTAGCGTGTATGTATGTATAAAACAAATAAGAAAAACCAGACTGTCAGATGCACGCATCAAATATATTTTAATGCTGGGTCTTATCTGAGGGGAAAAAAGAATAAACTTCAGTAAATAATATTTTAGAAAAAACAAAACAAACAAAAAACTCACTTCCAGACTTAATTGGCCTTCTAGTTTATCGTGACTTCTCTCTCTCTCTCTCTCCCCTCTCCTCTCTCTCTCTCTCTCTCTCCTCTCTCTCTCTCTCTCTCTCTCTCTCTCTTCTCTGTAGTCTAGCAATTGTGATGGTCTCAAGTTGCTCATTATTTTGTGTAATAGTTCGTATAAATATTATATTATATGTTATGCATTTATACTTTTTTCTAATTTCAAAGGAGCAACACAACATACATAAGGTATTATACACTTGCTATACCTTGTTCATGAGATCACTAGACGGAAGATGAAAGGGACACACACACACACACGCACACGCACGCACGCACGCACGCACGCACACATATCTGTCTGTCTGTCTGTCTGTCCGTCCGTCCGTCCGTCCGTCGTCTGTCTGTCTGTCTACCTCCCAGGACAGCCTGGTGGTTAGCGTGATGCACTCGTGATCTGCTGGCCCGAGTTCGATTCCCGTTTAAGAGAATTTTTTTCTCTGGAGTTAACATCAGTGTTGACTCCACTTCCCCCAAAAGTCCTTCGGATGAGACTATAAACCGAGGTCCCGTGTGCGAACTTACGCACATCTTGCGCACTCGTTAAAACCCGTTCCGTTTTTGGATGAGTAGGCCATTGTATGCCGGTGGGAACGGATGAAAAACTGCATACACACGGGGACTGGAAAAAAAAGCACATGAGTGCTTACTCCATTATCCTGGAAACAAAAGAAAAAAACAACTAAATCTCTCTCTCTCTCTCTCTCTTTCTCTGTGTGTGTGTGTGTGTGTGTGTGTGTGTGTGTGTGTGTGTGTGAGTGGAGGAGAGAGAGAGAGAGAGAGAGAGAGAGAGAGAGAGAGAGAGAGAGAGAGAGAGAGATTGATTCAGAATTTTTCAGATTCAGAATATTTTATTGCCATTCAAGTCATGGACTGATGGAGACTTATTTGACACAGCAAAACAAACATAAGTTATAAATATCTATCTGGATATATATATATATATATATATATATATCTCTCCCTATCTATCTATCTATCTATCTATCTATCTCTCTCTCTCTCTCTCTCTCTCTCTCTCTCTATATATATTATATATATATATATATATATATATATATATATATATATATATAAGACAGTGAGAGAGAGAGAGAGAGAGAGAGAGAGAGAGGAGAGAGAGAGAGAGAGAGAGAGAGAGAGAGAGAGAGATATGATTCCAATCACCTTCGTCACGGAATAAGCAATAGCTCGGCGCCATGTGATCCCAACATGGGACACACCAGCGACTTGTCCGACACTGTATGCTTGGTAGGTAGTTATGACAGTCATGTCCATCCATAATTATGTCGTCTTCTTTGCAATGACTTGTCAGTTACAGTCTTGAAGCTTTTACTCAGAATGTCACATTTCTTACTGCCCTGATCACATTCTGAATCATGGAGCGTATTACACAGATATTAAGAGCTAGTGTATCTTCCCATATATATATATATATATATATATATATATATATATATAGAGAGAGAGAGAGAGAGAGAGAGAGAGAGAGAGATTTGTGTGTGTGTGCACATGCACTTATATATTTGTATGTACATTATCAAGTAAAGAACAAGAAATATTTTTAATTTTAATTTTTTATTTATTATTTTATATCGAGGATAATGGAATAAGCACTTATGTGCTTTTTTACCTCTAGTCCCCGTGTGCATGCGGTTTTGTAAATTTGTAATCAGAGAGAGAGAGAGAGATCTAGATTTCTTAAGACAGATTGAAAAAAAGTTACTATAAGTAACAATTATATTCAAAAGTTCATGACATTTTGACCTTGACTTAAAACATAATTATTATACAAAAGTGTAACAGCATTCTTAAAGGATTATGGAGTGCTCCAAGTAGTTTTTGTTTGGCTAATTTTACACAATATTTTGAAACTTTATAACTAAATCGCAACAACACTCCAACAGACCAAACACACAGCTAATTGTAATGCTGGTGTCACGCTCCGCTGAACGTGTGAAAGGATGATGAAAATGATTTCCCAACCCTGTGGCAACAAACACCCCCCCACCATTGTGTGCACAGCCCACGTGCAACATTCTTGCTGCGTCTTGTTTGGTGCCAACCGCACGTGCTAAATACTTTGCTGCGCGTGCCGATCGGTGCTGCGGTTTACAAGTCGCTTCCCCTTAGAAGTTTTGGAGGGTGGGTTGTTTTCTTCTCTTTATATTTGTGTTCTTTTGGCTAGAGCTCCAGGTTTATACCACTTGTGATTTTTTGCGCATGCCGCCGTTTTTTTGTTTTTATTTTTTGTTTTGTTTGGTCCACCACGAAGGTTACCGCAATCCCGCTTCGGGGATGTATACTAGATGTGTTGGTGTTTCCGTAACCCACGGAATGTCGACATGGTTACAAGATCTTTAGCGGGCATATTTGACCTTGTATATGAAGAGAATTAAAGCACTGGCAGGTTTGCATTTGAAGTTGACATAGGAGATCATAAGAAAATATTACATATTTTGTAATTGGATTAGTATCGGTTTTGTAATGTTACAGACATTGCCAGTCTGACGGCCTCATTTAGAGCGTAACAGTATACTACTTTCAGTCATTGCAGATTTCTGTGTAAAATTCTGACTGCACTCTCGTGCTAGAGTAGAGGGCATTGCCTTGAAGCAGCCCTGCCATTTTTTTCTGTCTGCATGTTTTGCTTCCCTATGCTTTTCCCTGCAAAATTTTGCCAAGGTCGAGCTTCTTGTCGAAAAACTAGCACTCAAACTCTTGTGGAAGGGAAGAAAGGTTTGGTTTCAAACAAGGATGCGAACCAGCGACTACTGGCTTCTTAAGAAGGTGCATTACCGGTAGAGTACCAATCTGCTGTACAGACATATACTATGATATTGTCACCTACCATCCAAATTGTGAACCGAAAATGAAGCATAGTACGTGCCAATATTGTAAAATTATGAAGTATATTAAAAATAAAACACAAATATGCTTTCATTGACTTATCCATGTTTTATGCGTATGGGTGGTCTAACAAATCCAGTTTTGAGCCCAGCTATTGTCTGAAACGTTTACCCCATCCACTAAGCCCTTAGTGGTGAACTGGGTGCTAATCTTTCAGATAGGGAAGTTGCATGTGCAGGTGCAAATAAAAGAACTGATAGCAACGATAGAGTTGCCCCTGGCAAAATATTGTTGGAAAAAAACCCACTCTGATAAGGAGACTAATACACATGCTGACTGAAGCAAAAGATTGGGTTGCACTGCTCTTGTGGCAACAAGCTCTCTCCAAGGAGAGCTGCCTGAATAGCTGAGGATTTTTGCTGTGAGTTATAGTGGCATGCACATACAAGATAAACGTTTCTTTTTCTACTTGGCATTACTAGCGGTATTTATTTAAAACATTAAATTGCAGTTGATTATTCTTGAGGATAATCCTTACACTTAGCAAATCTTTTAAACTGATAAATGAACGGATATTGAGGAAATAGTCGTTAAGCAAAACAAGTGCATGTGTCCACTTACAATTCTCAATCGGTTTCAAAGTGATTAGCAAAGATTTAATTTAAAAACAGAAAAGCTAGGTAGTAATTTCTTGTAATTACGTTATTTCATACATTCTTTGGTAAGGACAATGCCTTTGGCCTGACCTGACTGAGGTTCAGCTCTGAAGTAAACCCTTTGTCAGAGGTCACGGCAAAGAATGTGACAGAACCCTCTGTAGTACCTTACATCGAGACACTTTCCAGAATTCAAAAGTGTCAGTTGCATCCACCAGAATATTTGATATTCCTGGGATCTTTTAAAGCTGCCATCAAAAAACCACGATAAGAAGAGAATGAAAATATGCTTTAAATATATGTTGCACAAGAACCCAAATATAAATAGGAGAAAATAAACACTTAGTGAATCTTTATACCTTATGTTTGGGGATCCTGTTGAAAGGACGCAAGGGAGGTCAAAAAGTTTTATCCAGCCAAGTGGTCAGTCTTAGGAAGATAACAACCCATACATCGCCATCGCTGTACACTTACAGTGCAAGCACAGGCAAGAGAAGTTGGGGGGAAAATAACAAATAGTCCACACTTGAATCTACAGGAGATGCAATTCCCCACTCGACCACGTAATTATTACTGAGGAAATAGTGGTGGAGGAAAACAAGCGCAGGTAACCACTTACAACTTCTCAACCATTTTGAAAATGATCTATTTGTGCACGAATGAATGATAGATAAATAAAAAAATAAACAGAAAAAAATTACAGGCGTTTGATGAGAGAGAGAATTTGAATTTGAATTTTATTATTTTATATCGAGGATAATGGAATAAGCACTTATGTGCTTTTTTACATCTAGTCCCCGTGTGTATGCGATTTTATAAATTCTGTCATGTGTTCCCACCGGCACACTTTGGCCTACTCTTTCGAAAAGCGGAACAGGATTTAACGTGTGTATGTGTGCGCGCGCGCGCGCGCGCGCGCGCGCGAGAGAGAGAGAGAGAGAGAGAGAGAGAGAGAGAGAGAGAGAGAGAGAGAGAGAGAGAGAGATTTCCATAATAGAGACAAGAGCAAATCTATTTTCAGGTGGGTCCATTTTCAAACCCCGCCACCGGTGGTTACTAGCGGCGAAGTCGCCTCGTCAGTTTCATTGGCAGCAAACTGACAAGACTCGGGAGTGGAGGGAGGGAGGGAGGGAGAGGGTGCCAGAGGTGGGCGATAGTGGTGGGGAAGAAGCCCCAGAAACCGACGCCTGTCTTTGTCACTTTCTCCACGTGCAATTGATTGGTCCCCCCCAATGACTGACTGTTAGCTTGTGTGCTTATGACTTTTCATATCTTTGTGAGCCGGTTATTATTGCGTATCATTATTGCTGGTGAGTTGCTGATGGTTTCTTTGTTGTATTCAGTGTTGGTTTGTGTATGTGTTTTTTCTGGGGGAGAGGGTGGGTGGGTGGGTATTTGGTATTTGTTTGGAAAAAGAATGTACGTGTGCTAAATTGTTTAATTTCTGTTGCGCTCTATTTTGACTAGACAATGGTAATGTCGTGGTCGATTTCGTAGTTAAAATTTACTTACATGAGCAAATCGATAACAATTATCTGTTTTTGTTTCTTTCGGATTAAAAAACAACAACGACTTTTCAAGGGAAGAAAACACCTTTCTTACAGTTTAAATTGGGCGGAAAATTAAGAATGTCATACCTAGTTTTGTTTATGATTAATGTGTGGTTGCGATTTGTTGACTGTTTAATTTTTATTGACTTGTGATTGATTTTTGTTTGTTTGAGCATTTTATTATTTTTAAAAGGCGGACTGCTTCTGTTGCTTTTGTGTATCTGTCAATTTGTTTTTTTTAAACGAGTGACAAAGTGCTTACTTTGTTTCCGCTATATTTCTTTGTTACAATGATTGATTAATTTGCCGAAGCTGTTTGTTGTTTCCCGGTTTGCATCGATATCTTTTCTTCTTTTCATCAGTCGGTTTTCGAATATCTTTTTATTCATTTGTTTCATTTCTCATTCATTATTTATCTGTTTATTTATTTATTGCTCGATCTTGTTTTTACCGCTGTTGTGGTTTAGTCTTTCTGCCCATCTCTGTCTCTTTTCTCTCATACTGTCTGTCTGTGCGTGCGTGCGTGCGTGCGTGCGAGCGTGCGTGCGCGTGTGTGTGTTGTGTGTGTGTGTGTGTGTGTGTGTGTGTGTGTGTGTGTGTGTGTGCGTGCGTGTGTGTATGTGTGTGTGTTGGTGATGTTGATGGTGGTTGTGTTTTTTTTCTCTCTGTGGCTACTTAGTAGCATAGTCGGGGTAGAGTATCACCCAGGTCAAATTTATATAGTGCAGACCTGCCAATGCCTTTAACTGATGGTAAAAGACTCCGTCATTCATTTGATATTAATAAGTCGAAAATGAATAAACAAAACAAAAAAAACAACCTCCAAACAAATATGTTCCAAATAATTATTTGAGTTTTGTTGCTGATAAAATGTTTCAGATCTCTTTTACTTAGAGATAATCATCGTCTAGAATTTAAAGTTTATCCCGAAACGAGTGTTTTATCTTTAAGAAAATTAACGTTGGAGTGTTTTAACTCTATTCTGTTCTATTTTGTTTTGTTCTGTTCTGTTCTGTTATATTTTTCCCTATTCTAATCCACTTCCAGTCACAGCAGATTTTTGCATTAAATTCGGCTTCTCTCCCTTGAGAGAGCGCTTCACCAAAAGAGCAATGTCCCATTAAAAAAAAAGTTGGCAATTGTATTTGTTTGCCTACGAGAGTTGGCTTTTATGTACGTAATTTTACTAGGAAAGCTCTGTTGATTCATGCCGTGGGTTCTTTTGCGTGCACTAAATGTATATTGCACCCAGAGCCTCTGTTCATTGTTTTTTTTCGAATGTGACGTTAACCGAGGTCCCGTGTTCAACACAATTTTAGCACACGTAAAAGAACACATGGTAACAAGAGATATGTCTCTGGCAAAATTCAGAAGAAAAAATTGCTTTCTCATAAGGACACAATCATACAAATATGAAAGGAAAAAAGAAAAGTAACGGGTGGCACTTCTTTTGTGGCGAGTCACTCTCACCGAGAAGTGCAGCCCCAATTTCACGTGGAGAAATCTGCGTGACTTCAAGTGCTATGGAACACAAGACAACATAATACAATACAATACAATACAACACAACACAACGCAAACACAGCTTTTTGTATTAAAACGAAAATTCCCCTCATCATCTACAATCTTATGATCTTTACATCCACGGTGACTGTTTCGTTGTTCCAGCAAACATTTTCTGTTCTGATAATCGAGTTATTTTTGCCACTGTTTTTAGCTATTTGATAACTTTAAAAAAATATATAATCGGGACGCTTCTTTTGGATAAGTATTCCGTCGTGCATTGCCCCAAACAGTCAGAACATTGCAACTCGGTGGTCTAGAGGTAACACAGCTGTCTAGGAAGGAAGGTGGCAGGATGGTTAAGATGTTCGCCTGCCAATAAGTAAACCATGAGGTTGTGGGTTCGATTCCCAGCCTCACCCTTTCTTCCCAGTTTGACAAAAAATCGAACTGAATATCAAAGTCCTTCGGATGAGACTATAAACCGAGGCCCCGTGTTCGAACGCATGCAGAACATCTTGCGCACACGTTAAATCCTGTTCCGCTTTTCGAAAGAGTAGACCATTGTGTGCCGGTGGAAACAGATGACAAAATTTACAAAACCGCGTACACACGGGGACTGGATGTAAAAAGGCACATGAGTGCTTATTCCATTATCCTCGATATAAAAGAATAAATAAATAAGTAAATAAGATAACTAAAAAGAAAGTGAAAAGTCCGGATTCGATCCTGGTCCGGGTTCGATCCCCGTTTGTGCCCAAAACTTTTCCACCATCGGCTAGACCGTGACTGGTGGTCTGGTTGCAACTATTTCGAAAGAGACGATAAACCAAAGCCCTGAGTGCAATACGCATTTAGCGCAGGTAAAAGAACCCACGGCAGCAAGTTAGTTGTCCTTGGCAATTTTCTATAGAAAAAAAGCCACTCTGATAGTGAAGGAAAAACACACATCAGATCGGAAAAAAAGAGAACATGGATCACGCTGCTTTTGTGGCGACGCGCTCTCCCGAGCAGAGCAGCCCGAATTTCATACAGAGAAATCTGCCGTGACCTAAAAAGTGGTAGATCTACACAAAAACAAACTCTTTTGTTTACACGTAATGTTAACTTAGATCGAAGTTGATCCATCTAACTCCTTATTTAACTTGTCCCCCTTGTATGTTGTTAGCGTCAGTTGGAATAAACGTTTAACATAGAGGCTAGAATTTGAGGGTAACTTTGAATTTATGACGCTACTGCTGTTGCTTTTATCATTGGTAAAAATGGTATATAGCGCAAAAACAAAATAATAGAACGGGTGTATTCTACCCTTGAGATAATTCTGATTCTGAGTATACCTATTCTCTGTTGTTGTGATCAAAAGTCAGGTTTTGTGTCGGGAAATAAGCCATAGATGTTGGTGCCATTATTGGAGCAAGGAGGAGGCTGTGTTTTCTTGCTGCAGTAGATGGATGGTACTGGAGAGATCTCCTTTATTGGCTGGCTGTACATCGGGCATTAGTCTTGTGGACTTTGGGTACACGTAGGGGTAATCTTCTCATTCTCTTAACATGGGGTAAAGTCTGATGTTTGTGTTGTGCGTTCGTGCGCGTGCGTGCGTACGTGCGTGCGTGCGTGCGTGCGTGCGTGCGTGCGTGCGTGTGTGTGTGTGTGTGTGTGTGTGTGTGTGAGTGAGTGAGAGAGAGAGGAGAGAGAGAGAGAGAGAGAGAGAGAGAGAGAGAGAGAGAGAGAGAGAGAGAGAGAGTCCCAACCCCCTTTCTCCCTCTCTGTCTGTGTGCATCTTTGCCTTTGTCTCTGACTTTGTCCTTTTCTGTCTGTTTCATTCTCTGTATTTTTTTGTCTGTGTCTGTGTCTTTCTCTGCTTTTTGTCTCTCTGTTCCTGTCTGCCTGTCTGTCTCTGGCTGTACCATTGCCTCTGTCTCTTTCTTCCAGTGTGTGAGTGTGTGTGTGTGTGTGTGTGGAGGAAGAGAGAGAGCGCGCGTGGGGCGTGTGTGTGTGTGGGGGTGTGTGTGTGTGTGTGTGTGTGTGTGTGTGTGTGTGTGTGTGTGTGTGAAAGCCAAGAAAAGACAGACGTGATCATTTACCTACATTTTAGAGGTTCTAGTCGAGCATTACGCCCTTGGAAAGTTGGACATTATGCACAGGATTGTATTTTGTTTCGAGGAGAAGAACACCTATTTACCGAACAAAAAACAACCGTCATTAGATTTGTCTGGAATGACTAACCCCTTGGAAATTAGTTTTATTATTTATTTTCCTTTTTGGTTCTTCGGCTAGAGCTCTGAGCTTCACCAAGGGTGAGATTTTACGTATGCCACCGTTGATACCCTCCATTAAAGTAGCGGCATCCGACTTCGCAAATGATGTCTAAACACGACACCAGTGTGCGTGCGTTTCAAAAAAAGAAAAGATTGTCATCCATTCCTACTGGCACCAAATAACCTAATATTCTGAAAGGCGGAACGGGTTTTTAACGGGTAGGCAAGATGTTTTGCGTGCGAACGCACACAGAGCCTTGGTTTATTGTCTCATCCGAGGGACTTTTAGGGAAGTGAGGTCAGTGCTGATGCTGGCTGCAGGTTAAAGTTCCCTTAGTCCTGCACCTATGTGATGGCTTGATCTTTGGCTGTCAGATAAGGAACGCAGCGCTCTAACCACTAGGCTATCCTGCTCTTCCTCCCCATAACATTTAAAACATTACACCATTTTGTTATACACCTTGGCATCTAGCTTAGTCTAGGGCCGGGTTCAAATATAATGATGTAGATGACCATTCCTGGAATATTCAAGTGGAAGAGAATTTCATTCATCAGGATAATTATTATTATGCAGAATATGAAACTATATAGCTGAAGCGCACTGCAAGAGTTGTCTGTTGATCCATTCGGCAATCCATTCGTTCATTTCTTCGTACACCGTTCAGAAACTACTGTTCTTCCTTCCAAGTGGCCAAGTCTGTCTGTTTTTTCCTTCTGTCTGTCTCTGTCTTTACGTCTGTCTGTCCGTCCGTCAGTCTGTCTGTTCTTCAGACTTTCTGTCTCCATCTGGCAAAAGATATAACCTCGAAATGAGCACTTATATCTCAGGGGAAAAGGTCTGGATCGTCTCTCTTGCTTCAGGCCACTAGTATTGTTTTCTCTGCTTTTTTCCCCTCTGATGTCTTCCTCTATCATTGGGGCAGGGAGTAAGTCTAGCTAGGAAAGAAACGGTAAATGCTAGTGAGCGGGGGCTTTCACAGAGAGAGAGAGAGAGAGAGGAGAGAGAGAGAGAGAGAGAGAGAGAGAGATGGGGGGGGGTGGCTAGAGAGAGAGAGGAGAGAGACAGAAAGAGGAAAGAGAGAGAGAGGGAGAGACAGAGAGAGGAAAGAGCAGAGAGAGAGGGAGACAGAGAGAGAAAGAAGGAGACAGAGAGAGAGAAAGAGACAGAAGAGAGAAAGAAGAAAGAAAGAGAGAGAAGAGAGAGAGAGAGAGAGAGGAGAGAGAGAGAGAGGAGAGAAGAGAGAGAGAGGAGAGAGGGTGGCAGAAACAGAGAGAGAAAACAGAGGGAGAGAGAGGAAGAAAGAGAGAGAGAGAGAGTGAGAGAGGAGAAAGAGAGAGAGAGAGAGAGAGAGAGAGAGAGAGAGAGAGAGAGAGAGAGAGAGGCAGGCAAGAGAGAGAGACAGACAGAGAGATAGAGACAGAGAGAAATTGCCGTTTTGCAGACCTTGGTGAAGTGAAGGGAGACCAGCCGGACTGGCCCTGTGTCTCCATTAGAGTTAATGACCGTTTCTTCTGACAGCCCGTTCTGTGTGATGGCGTCCCTAACAGCCGTCCTTTTGGGGATAACTTAGGACTGATTCTGTCATTATGTGCACTTCCATCTGTTGCTTTTGTGTGGCCAAGGTTTTCAGGTGGGGGTTTTTTTGGCTTTTTTTTGTCTGAGAGTGCTTGTCCTCCATGGTCCTCTGCCCTTTTTGTGTCTGCCATCATAGATAATGCAGGTTTTATACCAGCACGCATGTGTAATACTACTGTATTGTATCGGATTGTTTGGTGTTGTATTGAGCTGTGCCGCGTGATGTTGTGTTCCATTGCATTGCATCGTATTGTGTTGTGTTATGTTGTAGTGTGGTGTAGTGTGGTGTGGTGTGGTGTAGTGTAGTGGGGTGTGGTGTGGTGTGGTGTAGTGTGGTGTGTTGAGGTGTGGTGTGGTGTGTGTGTGGTGTATGTTGTAGTGTAGTGTAGTGTAGTGTATTAGTGTAGGATAGTGTTAAGTTGTAATGTAGTGTAGTGCAGGCAGTGTGGTGTAATGTGGTGTAGTGTAGTGTACTGTGGTGTGGTGCATTGTAGTGCAGTGTGGTATGGCGTGGTGTGGTGTGGTGTAGTGTAGTATAGTGTAGTGTGGTGTGGTTTGGCATTGTGTAGCTGTAGTGTAGTGTAGTGTAATGTGGTGTAACGTGTTGTAGTGAAGTGTAGTGTAGTGTGGTGTAGCGTGATGTAGCGTAGTGTAGTGTAGCGTAGTGTGGTGTAGTACAGTGTGGTGTGGTGCAGTGTAGTGTAGCGTAGTGTAGTGTGGTGTGGTGTGGTGTGGTGTGATGTAGTGTAGTGTGGTGCGGTGAGGTGTGGCGTGGGTGTGTGGTGTACTGTAGTGTAGGATAGTGTTAAGTTTTAATGTAGTGTAGTGCAGTGTGGTGTAATGTGGTAGAATGTGGTGTAGAGTTGTGTACTGTGGTGTGGTGCATTGTAGGGCAGTGTGGTGTGGCGTGGTGTGGTGTGGTGTGGTTTGGCATGGTGTAGCTGTAGCGTAGTGTAGTGTTGTAATGTGTTGTAGCGTGTTGTAGTGTAGTGTAGTGTAGTGTGGTGTAGCGTGATGTAGCGTAGTGTAGTGTAGTGTAGCGTAGCGTAGTGTGGTGTGGTGTAGTATAGTGTGGTGTACTGTGTTGAAATGTAGTGTAGTGAAGTGAAGTGTCGTGTACTGT
>CM054140.1:36891246-36898746 GCA_028751875.1 Rapana venosa
TGTGTGTGTGTGTGTGTGTGTGTTGTGTGTGTGTGTGTGTGTGTGCGCGCGCGCGCGCGCGCGCAAGCGAACGCGTGGCATGGGGGTATTTTGAATGCGTAAGAATCATGTTTATGCACACCCGATACCTTACTCTCCCAATATAGCTTTTGTCACTGTTTATCTACATCCTCTGTCTGCCTGTCTGTCTGTCTGTCTGTCTGTGTCTTTTTGTCTGTCTGTCCGTGTCTTGTCTGTCTGTTTTTCTTTTCTCTGTCAATGTTTCCTCTGTGTTTTTTTTTAAAAAGACTTTTTGTGGGTAATTGGTGTGGGATGGATTGGGGTAGGGTAGGTGGGTAGGGTGGCATGCTGAAAAGAAACGTCGTGTTTATCCGGGTACCCTGAAGAAAATTCGTATCCGTATTCTCTCGTTCTTTGCCTGTAACTCTGCCTCTGCCTTTCTCTCTGTCTTCGTCTGTGTCTGTCTGTCTGTCTCTCTGTCTCTGTGTTTGTGTCTGCTGTCTGTTTGTTTGCCTATCTGCCTGACTGACTGTGTGTATGTGTGTGCCTGCCTGTCTCTCCTTTTGTTCTTCCCTCCTCTCTCCCTCTCTTTCACTCCTCCTTCCTTCCTCTTGCTTACTCTCTCTCCCTCTCTTGTTCCATATTATTGATTATTACTGAAAGAGTGATGTCTGCGGTTTTGCCCCATTTTATTTATTGCTTATTTTTGCTGACAAACGAACAAAAACCAACAGCAAAAAAAACTAAACCACTCACATACACACACACACACACACGCACGCACGCAGCACGCACGCACGCACGCACGCACGCAGCACGCACGCACGCAGAGAGAGAGAGAGAGAGAGAGGAGAGAGAGAGAGAGAGAGAGAGAGAAGAGAGAGAGAAAAAAATAAATGCATACGAGTTATATCTAAATCAAAACTTAATCTTTTGATTGGAAGATGAGAGAGAAAGAGAGAGAGAGAGAGAGAAGAGAGAGAGAGAGAGAGAGAGAGAGAGAGGAGAGAGAGAGAGAGAAGAGAGAGAGAGAGAGCTCTTAACATAAAAAATAAATGTGTACGAGTTATATCTAAAACAAAACTTATCTTTCAATTGGATGATATTGAGCAAGGGAGCTTAATTTAGTTGTGCGCAATATACCCAGGCACATCGAATATTGAACAAGGGAGACTACTTTTGTTTTCCAGAACACACGAAGGCACATAACTCAAGTATGAGCATTTTTGCGCTATTCTCTAGCGAGTGTAAAGGGAAGCAATAAGTACAGAGGAGAATAGGGGAGCAAATTCACCGAAAGCAAGACCCATTGTTCTTCCATGTACTGTATCCGTGGCTTATAAATTTATGGACCGTATTCGTGCGGTGGTTTATAAGGAAACACGCCTGCCTACAAAGGGTGAGGTCGCGGGTTTGATCCCCATTTGAACCTGAAATGCTCCCCCATCCACTAGACATTGAGTGGTGGTCTGGGTGCTAGTCTTTCAGACGAGACAATAAACAGAGATCCCGTGGGGTTCACATAGTCAGCGCAAGTAAAAAATTCCTCGCTAACAACAGAATTGCCAGTGGCTTTTTTTGTTTTAATAAAAAGAAAAACGCACTCTGATAGTGGAACAAAGACATATGTAGGCAGTGAAAACAAATGGGTGGCACTGCTCTTTTGGCGACGCGCTGTGCCTGTGATGACATAACTTGAAAGCCAACAGTCAAGTTAAACATTCATAGAATGAACCACAGACACGTTTTCAAGAGACTCTGGTTTGAAGGCCCCCTCAGAAACGGAAAATAAATACAACTGGAAATGTGGAGGGGAACCATTGAAGAACGTCACCCGGCCCACTCCGCGTACGCTGGATTGAAAATTTAACTTCAACAGATGTAAATCTCTCGTTCACACTTTTATGAACTCGCGCAACGGCACGCACTAGAGCAAAAATAAACCCAGGTGAATGGTTCACTGCATGCAGCCGATCCTTCAAGAGAAAACAGGCAGCAATTCGCTGAGATGGGAGAGAAAGGCTGGTTGTGATTTGTTTAGGGAAAGCAACAAAAACAACAACAACAACAAACAAACAAACAAAGAAAAGAAAAGAAAAAGAAGAAAAGATGAAAAGAAGAAAAAAAATAAAGAAAAGAAACAAAACTATAGCAACAAAAAAGCTAGACAAAAAGGGACATGGGCATTCTTCTTCCTTTGTTTGTTTGCTTTTAGTACATGAACGTGTGAAGCAACATCCAAAAAAAAATAACACTGAGTAATTATAAAAAAAGACAAGAACAAAATGATGGTGCTTCACGATCCGCATGCAACTGAGGACAACATCAGCAGAAGCAACAGCAGTAGCAACGACAACAACATCAAAAACAGCAGAACTGAATTTACCTCGTGAACTTAGGTATCGACCAGCAAGATGATGATGATGATGATGATGATGATGATTATTACTATTATTGCGGCATCATGTGTGTCTGTACTTTGTGGTACGTCTGAACGGAAGGAAAGAATGGTGAGAAGCACAGACTTAGAAAAAAACACACCCACACCTATAGACACAGACAAAGACACACAGAGGGACGCTTAGACACACACACACACACACACACACACACACACACACACACACACACACACACACACACACACACACACACACACACACACACACAACATACATACACACACACACGCACGCACGCGCGCACGTACACACACACACACACACACACACACACACACACACACACACACACACACACACACACACACGGACATACACATGCATCTCTTTCTGTCTGTCCGTTTGTTAAATAGCGACAGATAGGCAGATAGACAGACACGTAGTCTGTCTATCTGCCTATCTGTCGCTATTTCTCTCTCTCTCTCTCTCTTCTCTCTTCTCTCTCTCTCTCTCTCTCTCTCTCTCTCTCTATCTATCTATCTATCTGTCGGTCTGTCGGTCTGTCTGTCTGTCTGTCATATCATATAAGATATATTATATGTACACATATTTGTACAATATTATATGCATACATACTATTCTACACACAGACACACACACATACCAACACACACACACACACACACACACAACACACACACACACACACACACACACACACACACACACACACACACACACACTCACACACACATATATATACATTTATACATACATACATACATACATACATACATACATACATACATACATACATATATATCCACACAAGCGCCATGTGCACTATGGAGGCCATAAGGTCTTCAATCCAGTGGACACCAGTGCCAAAAGAGGCATGCCTCTGGGCCCTCCATGATCAAAAGACTGACAAATTGAACAGTCGCTGTAAATGGGAACCCGCGTGGGCTGCCGGCGAAAAGTTTGCATAATGCTGTGAGGGAAGTTTGAAATTGTTTTTTTTAAAAAAAAGTGAAAAGAAAGGAGAAATGGATTAACGGTAGTCTAAATTCTGATTCCTTGAGGTTGGACTTGAGTGGGTGTGCGAGCACGCACGTGGACATGCGTGCACACAGACGCTACAAACATCAGTTTGATATTTTTTTAAAGAAAGAGACGCAATTGAAGATCGCCGCGCGCGCCCGCACGCACGCACGCACACACGCACGCACCACCACACACACACACACACACCACACACACACACACACACACACACACACACACACACACACACCACATCATTCTGTTTCCATCAGGTTATTTTAGGGTGCGCCCCACCCGCCTCCCCTCTCTCTCTCTCTCTCTCTCTCTCTCTCTCTCTCTCTCTCTCTCCTCTCTCTCTCTCTCTCTCTCTCTCTCATGAAGAAACATAAAAGTGAAGACCATACAGACACACCCATACATACGCACATGCGTTTCCACCTCCCCCACCCCCCACACCATGGAAAACTTCGAGTGATGTAATAGAAATTAAATGACGCGCGTAACAGGTGAACTTAAAACCGGAAAGCGCTTAACTGAATTTAGATGTCGGTGCACGAGGTGAGAAAATGCTGCATTGGAAACTTAAGATTTTTTGTTTTAATTTGAGAGAGGTTAACTTTTCCAGTTCATAGATTAATAAGAACTGGTAAGTATGGGCTGGTTTTCGCTAAGAAGAGCCTGGAATACATACTTAGAGCTCCTCTCTTATCTCTTTCTCTGTCGCTGTCTCTGTCTGTCTGTCTGTCTCTCTCTCTCTCTCTCTCGCGCCACACACACACACACACACACACACACACACACACACACACACACACACACACACACACACACACACACACACACACACACACACACACACCTCACCCACCACCACCACCACCACCCACCACCACCACCATACATACATACATACATACATACATACATACATACATACATACATACATACATACAACATACATACATACAACATACACACACACACACACACACACACACACACACACACAACACACACACACACACACACACACCACACACCACGCACGCACAAAAGACATAACTTTCCCTGCAGAATATCGAATACTAAAGTTAAATGTTGTTTCGATGGACAGGATGGGAGAAAATTACATAATTATTATCAGGCACATGAGTCACAGAGTACACGACAGATGAGAAGGAGCACATAATTATTATAACATCATCTGTAGACATAATTTTCCTTTTTTTCTGTCTTGTTTTTCTTTTTCACATAGTTTTGATGATCAAAGGAAAGTTAGAAATGACCAGCATTAAGAATTGGCATCTACACACACACACACACGCACGCACGCACGCACGCACGCACGCACGCACGCACGCACGCACACACACACACACACTAACATACACACACAAACACGTATAATATTAACATATATATATATATATATATATATATATATATATATATATAATATATATACACATATATATTTATATATATACACATCACACATCACACACACACACACACACACACACACACAGTTCAATCCTTCTGAGCTCAGGTAAGAGGTGACGCCATAGGTTATAGTATAAGTTATATCCACGTATTTTCCTTGCAGTGAAAAAAACCCTTATGTAAGTTAACTGTATGCTTTTTATTTATGAGTGCAATGGCCAGATTTTTCTGAGAAGGGGGAGTGGGGGGGGGGGGGGGGGTTAGCTGTAATGGTGGTGGGAAATTAGTACATTGCCAATGACGCCATACTGACATGATCTTTACGGGGTGGAACATGCGCCATAAGGTATACATTTTTGGACTTTTTTCTTTCATTTTTTCTTTTTTTTTCTACAACTGAGTTTCGTCGTGCGTTCCCTAGCTTAACACATCTGGGAGTGTGACATGAGTTTTTATGATCAAAGGAAAAGTTAGAAATGAAAGGTATTGTGCACCTGGAGCCCTATTTCCTTCATTCTTCTCGCCTTGTTATTTTCCGACTTCTAGATATATCTACATTATCTTTATTCAGTTCTGAGCTTTAGCGCGCGCGCGGTGTGTGTGTGTGTGTGTGTGTGTGTGTGTGTTTTGTGTTTGTGTGTGTTGTGTGTGTGTGTGTGCGTGTGTTGTACGTGTGCGCACGCGTGAGTGCGAGGATGTACAAATCAAGAACATTTTCCCCCTAGTTCTGATTTTACCCTATCCGTATACTCCATCACCCCTCTCTCAATAATTATGTATAATGTCTGTCTCTCCTTCAGCTTGTGTGTGTGTGTGTGTGTCTGTCTGTTGGTCTTGCCTGTTTGACTGTCTTTCTCTCTGTCTCTGTCTCTCAAGCTCGCTTGCACACTCGTTCTCTCTCTCTCTCTCTCTCTCTCTCTCTCTCTCTCTCTCTCTCTCTCTCTCTCTCTCTCTCTCTCTCTTTTACCTGTTTCTCTCCTAATTCTCCCTAACCACCCTCTCTCTCTATGTCTGTCTGTCTCACTCTCTTTTTGTTTCTCTCTGTCTGTTGTTTCTCTCAAAATAAAATAAAAGTAAATAGAATAAATATCTCTCTGTCTCTCTCTGCCTCTCTGTCTCTCTCCTCCTTCTTTCTCTCCACCCATCTCTCTGTCTGTCTGTCTGTCTCTCTCTTTATCTCTTTCTCTCCTAATTCTCTTTAACCACCATCTCTCTCTCTGTCTCTCCCCCCCCCCTCTCTCTCTGTCTTTCTTTCTCTGTTTCTGTCTGTCAGTCTGTCTGTCTCTGTCTCTGCCTCTGTCTGTCTGTCTGTCTCTGCCTGTCTGTCTGTTTGTCTGTCTCTGCTTCCCCCCCCCCAAACTCGTTGATTTCTTTGGGAAATGCTTGGTTAAATTTTCGAGCTTTGCACTTCTGCAGTTCTGATACACTTTGGTATTACAGATGGTTTTATTGAAGAGAGGCAGACCTTAACAGGCGGCTTGAGACAGACATTCAGTGAGAGAGAGAGAGAGAGAGAGAGGGAGAGAGAGAGAGAGAGAGAGAGAGAGAGAGAGAGAGAGAGAGAGAGAGAGAGAGAGAGAGAATCAAATACCCTTTAATTTTTTTATGCGCATTTTTTCTTACAATATTTTGACGAAGGGTTATTTTGTGTGTATATATCTTCTAGAATATCGCAATGTCCACCCCATTCAAACTGTAAAGTATATCAACAGAGGGATTGCCCGATCATCAATAATGAAAGCGAAACTCAAAAAGCTTAAATCTCAAACTCCACATCTGTCTTACTCAGATAACGGAGACTTTATATTTGGCTTGTCGGGCCTCTTTCGCTAATGTGTTGTTGAAAGATGTTTCCAGCTGTAAAAGATATCGGAAAGCTCTTCTGAAAACATCAATAACAAAAATAAAACCTTTGAATTACGAGAGACGTTTGCCAAGGGGAAAAACCTTGTCTATTGTTGTTAAAAGTGTAAAACTGTGACGGACATTTGTCGTTTTTGTTTTAACTAAACCATGATCCCAGTGTTATGTAGATGTAGGCCTACAGTTAACCCCAAACATCAGGCACCTCCTGTCAATTATTTTGCTGCTTTTAAAAGTCACCGGTTGGAGAGGAATCATTTTACTGATTGGAAAAAAAACACCAACCCAACCAACCCAAACCGAACAAAACCTTTTTGATAGATATTCACGGGGGAGCTTTTTGGAACCATGATCTTCGTGTCATCTAGACTTACAATCAGTCCCAGACATCAGAGAATCCCTGCTAGCTGTTCAGCTGGATTTAAAAATTGGTGCACTGGGGGACTGAATAGCTCAGCAGCAATCATATCACCCACGCCACCATTTTCCTTTTAATTCTTTTATAGATATTGACAGATGGCCACCGTTCGTTGAGACGCACAATTTCAGTTTGATCAAGATTTAAAGCTAATCCCAGATACCTCGTTCTGTGTGAGTTGATTGGTGGAAGACGAGAAGAGAGGGGGGTTTTGTGGTCTGAGGAAAACGCACTCGTGCACAAAAGAAGGGACAAGTCTGGAGTTTGAGTCTTTTTTTCCTTCTCCCTACTATCGTCCAGACCGTCTGGGGTGCTCGGTCTTTTTTTTT
>CM054140.1:36903746-36951246 GCA_028751875.1 Rapana venosa
TGCAGAGAGAGAGAGAGAGAGAGAGAGAGAGAGAGAGAGAGAGAGAGAGAGAGAGAGAGAGAGAGAGAGAGAGAGAGAGAGAGACAGAAGACAGACAGAAGAGAGACAGACAGACAGGACAGATAGACAGACAGACAGACAGACAGAAGAGGACAGAGAGACAGACAGAGACAGAGAGCTTTCAGTCACAAGTTTTATGGCGGTACAAGATGGGGCTGTTCGCCTGCCTTCCCTCTCCCTCCCAACAGACCATTCAATCAAAACGGAACGATGTCATGTACACGTGACAAACGCCACGACAGCAGCCGTGGTCTCGGCGATAGAACCATGGTCTCCTGTCTGATCCGTCTGCCTCCATCCTTTTGTCCTCAATGAACTTGTCGGCCACCCGTTTGTTTTACACATATTCGCAATCTTAGGGGTGGGTAGGTGCATGGTGGTAGTGGTAGTGGGTAGTGGTGGTTGAGGTTGTAGTAGTAGTGGTGGTGGTGGATGGTGGATGGTGGTGGTGGTGGATCGTGAAGGTGGTGATGGATCGTGGTGGGTGGTGGGTGGTGGGAGGTGGTGGCAAAGCCGCAGTTCAGAAAACGCAATAAAAGCAATATATCATGCAGTATTGCACAGTTCCGGGCAAGAAAGAGTGAGTGAGTGAGTGAGTGAGTGCGTGAGAGAGAGAGAGAGAGAGAGAGGAGAGAGAGAGAGGAGAGAGAGAGAGGAGAGAGGAGAGAGAGAGAGAGAGAGAGGGGAGGGAGAGTCCGATCGACAGAAAGACAGGCAAACAGACAGAAAGACAGATAGAGAAAGAAAAAAAACAGAGAGAGAGAAAAGGTTTGATTTGAGAGTGCAAATAATTGGTTTCTTGTTCTATGGTTTTGTGTTCTTGTGTTACTATTTGTCATTTTTCTTGTCGTTGTTGCTGTTGCTGTTGTTGTTCGTCTTGTTCTTGTACTCGCTGTTGTTGTTGTTGTTGTTGTTGTTGTTGTTGTTGTTGTTGTTGTTTTTCTTCTTCTTCTTCTTCTTCTTCTTCTTCTTCTTCTTCTCCTTGTTGTTGTTGTTGTTGTTGTTGTTGTTGTTGTTGTTCTTCTTCTTCTTCTTCTTCTTCTTCTTCTTCTTCTTCTTCTTCTTCTTCTTCTTCTTCTTCTTCTCTCTCCTCTCTCTCTTCTCTGTGTCTTCTGCTTCTTCTTCTTCTTCTTCTTCTTCTTCTTCTTCTTCTTCTTCTTTTCGTTCTTCTCTTCTTCTTCTTCTTCTTCTTCTCTTCTTCTCTATCATCATCGTCGTCGTCGTCGTCGTCGTCGTTCGTCGTCGTTGGTCTTCTTTTCTTCTTCTTCTTCTTCTTCTTCTTCTTCTTCTTCTTCTTCTTCTGTTTTCCCACCATTTAAAACTTTCCTTCTTCCTATTTTACTGACTTAGCGGGAAGCCAGGGTTTGGGCAGATGCAAAGTAATCCATAAAGCAGAATTGATGGCCTGGTTTTGATAAGGTGGTTTAGCTTTGAAGGCAAATGTTTTGGATTTTGTAGCAAACATCTCCTGACTTTGATCGAAAATGCGCCTTGACTCTGACAGCATGTTTGTTTGTTTTGTTTTTAATCTTGGCTTGGACTGCAGTTATAATATTGGCTTTGCTTTGATTGCATGTTATCTTGGCTTTGATTGCAGGTTATCTTGGCTTCGATTGCAAGTTATCTTGGTTTTGATTGCAGCATATCTTGGCTTGATTGCAGGTTATCTTGGCTTTGATAGCAAACGAGTCTTAGCTTTTATTGCAAGTCTGTCCCGCGTTTAGTGGCAAAGATGTCTCTGCTTTGAGAGTAAACAATTTTGTCTAAGACTTGGTCGCAAAAACGTCTTGGCTTTGGCAGCATAATTATGTATCTGTGCTTTGGTAAGAAATTCGTCTAGGCTTTGGTAGAAAAGCATGTTTGAGGTTTGGCAGTAATGTCTTAGCTTCGGCAGTAATATGTCTAAGCTTTGAGAACAAATATGTCCAGGCTTTGGTAACAAATATGTCTCAGCTTTGGTAACGATTATGTCCCAGCTTTGGTAACGATTATGTCCCAGCTTTGGTAACAATCATGTCCCAGCTTTGGTAACAATCATGTCCCAGCTTTGGTAACAGTTATGTCCCAGCTTTGGTAACAAATATGTCCCAGCTTTGGTAACAATATGTCCCAGCTTTGCTAACAATCATGTCCCAGCTTTGGTAACAAATATGTCCCAGCTTTGGTAACAATTATGTCCCAGCTTTGGTAACAATCATTTCCAAGCTTTGGTAACAATCATGCCTCAGCTTTGGTAACAATCATGTCCCAACTTTGGTAACAATCATGTCCCAGCTTTGGTAACAATCATTTCCAAGCTTTGGTAACAATCATGTCTCAGCTTTTGTAACAATCATGTCCCAGCTTTGGTAACAATCATGTCCCAGCTTTGGTAACAATCATGTCCCAGCTTTGGTTACAAATATGTCCCAGCTTTGGTAGCAAGTTACGTCCAAGTTTTGAAAACAAAACATGTCTTCCCTTTGATGTCGACGATGTTTAAGCTTTATGGCAAAAGCGCTTTGATTTGATGGCAAAATGCCTTGGATTTGATTACATGCGTTATGGCTTTTGCAGTAAATATGTTATGGCTTCCAAAATGTCTCAGCATTTGTCAGGAATTCTTTTCACTAGCATTATCTATTTCCGTCCCTCCCTTTCCTCTCCTTACATCTTGTTCTTCTGTCTCTCTCTGTGTATCCATCTATTTTCCAGCTTGTCTCTCGCCATCGTTTCAGTCTGCTAGCTGTCTGAAAGAAACAGCCAAAACGATATCTGGGTCTGACAGGACGGTATAGTCATTTCTCATTCACTCTGTCTATAAAAGTGTTGCTGGGTTTGTCTGTCAGTTACAGCATGCTCTCTCTTTCCGTCTCTGTTCCTCTCTCTTTTTTGATTCTGTCTCTGTCTCATCTTGTGTGTCAGTTACAAACTACTCTCTATCTCTGTCTCTGCCCCCCCCCTCTTTTTTCTCTCTCTCCACCCCCCCCCCCCCCCTCTCTCTCTACCTCTATTTTTGTCTGTGCCTGTGTCTGTCAGCCTGCCTGCCTGTCTGTCTGTCTGTCTCTCGGTCAGTTTGTCTCCGTCTCTCTCTGTGTCTCTCTCAGTCTTTCTCTGCCTCAATGTGTCTGTATGTCTGTCTTTCTGTATCTGTCTGTATCTCAGTCTGAGTGTCTCTCTTTCTCTCTGTCTCAAATTTGTGTGCACACTTTCTATCCCTGTAAAAAACAACAACAGTTCTACAACGTCCGACGGCAATGCATCCCTTCCTTTTTGTGTTTTAAATGCAAAGCCATAATACAAGGGGCTGCAGATAAGTGAATAAAAGCCTTAGACCTCAACCCCGGGGGTCTGTGAAGTCGTGGGTTTGAATCTCGGCAACGGTTTCTGGTGAATGAAGAGTTAGGAGTTTTAGGATTAGTATGAAGTGCAGACCTGCCGTAAGAGTTAGGAATTTAGGATCAGCATGAAGTGCAGACCTGCCACAAGAGTTAGGAATTTTAGGATCAGCATGAAGTGGAGACCTGCCGTAAGAGTTAGGAATTTTAGGATCAGCATGAAGTGCAGACCTGCCATAAGAGTTAGGAATTTTAGGATCAGCATGAAGTGCAGACCTGCCATTGCCCTGAATTTCTTTCGTGCATGTATACAGAAGATCAAACATGCGTGTCTTCCCCGAAATCGGAATGCGGCTATCTGAATGGTAGGTGGAAGGGGTTGTACATACGCAAAAATCTCTCCATTGATGAACCTTGGAGCTGAGGGAGGACCAATAAGTCTGCGTGTCTAAGATCTCGTAGTTCATAGTAATGTCTCTTGGGTTGTAGAACACAACCGTATCCAGCATGCACCCTGCGCTTGAAGAGGAATAGGCTCTACCAGGTTTAGCTTGCTCTAGCTAGAAACCCAGACTTAAAAATCCAGTGCAGTACTCTCAGTTACTTCCCAGGGAGTTTAAGCAGAGCGGAGCAGAGCAGAGCAAAGAAGAGAAGAGAAGAGAAGAGAAGAGAGGAGAAGAGAAGAGAAGAGAGGAGAAGAGAGAGAAGAGCAGAGGAGCGAGCAAGAGCAGAGCAGCAGAGCAGAGCAGAGCAGAGCAGAGAGAGAAGAGAGGTGTATACTCTAAGAAAACGATGTGAGAACATTTTTGAAGTCACGAGGCCAGTGTGTGTGTGTGTGTGTGTGTGTGTGTGTGTGTGTGTGTGTGTGTGTGTGTGTGTGTGTGTGTGTGTGTGTGTGTGTGCGCGCGCGCGCGCGCACTGCGTTTTTACAAATGTGTGTATGTGTGTGTGAGACTAATAGTATAGAATATCGTGTCCAGAACATGATCCTCTCAGTGTTGCTGTAAATATAATAATCTGTAACGTCCAACAGACTTGGATAAATACACTGGTGTTTGCTTTATGTATGATATTATGTAAACTGGACAAGATCCGTTTATCGGTAGATTATCTAATCATGTAAGCACACAAATGTTCACCCACGTGTGTGTGCGCGCGTGCGTGTGTGTATGTGTGTGTTTTTGTGTGTTCCTGTATCACTTTATATAGAAGGACGTAAAATTGAAGACACAGACACACACAGACAATAATAATAATAATAATAATAATAATAATAATAGTAATGTACGGAATTTATATAGCGCTGAATCTTGTAAAGCAACAAATCAAAGCGCTCAATACACACATTCAGATACAGATACAGATACACATACACACACACACACACACGCACGCACGCACGCACGCACGCACGCACGCACGCACGCACGCACGCGCACACACACACGCGCACGCGCACGCACACGCACGCAAGCATACACATACTATAATTTGTTACAATTTTATACTTGTACACACTGTCATTGTCTCTCTGCCTCTGTATGTCTCTCAGTCAAACTTTTTCTTTATTTCTCTCCCCACCCCTCTCTCTCCCTCTCTCCCCCTTCTCTTTCCATTCCCCCCTCTCTCTCTCACCCTCTCTCTCATTGTTCCTCTAGGAGGCAATGCATCCTTGGTCTGCTATGCTATCTGCCCGTATCATCCCTCTGCCCTTACTGAACTTGTCCCCAGCATCAATCTTGTTTTACACACAGTTTAAGAGATAACCGACAGTTTAGACACGCATAACTGCAATATATTGCTCTGCGCTGTCGTATTGGCTTCAATTGAATGGAAAGGAGGGGATGGGGTTTTTGTTGTTGGTATGTTTTGTTTTGGGGTTGTTGTTGGTTTTCTTTTTATTTTTTTTGGTATAAGGGGGGTACGCGTGATTGATTTATCTGGTGTTCTTTGTCGGAAAGGAGGGAATGGGTTTTGTTTGTAGTTTTGTTTTGGGGTTGTTGTTGGTTGTTTTTTATTTTGTTTTTACAAGGGGGTAGGTGTGATTGATTTATTGGTGTTCTGTGTTCTGTATGTTAGTGTTTTTTGTAAAATTATTGGTTGTTTTCTTGTGTTGTGTGTGTTGTTGTTGTTGTTTATTCTTGTCCCAATGGTTGTTGTTGGATTATTTGTCTCTTTTCTTCCTATATTGTGTTATTTTGTAAATTTGTCTTGTTCTTTGCTCTGTTTGTCTGTTGTTCTCTGTCTTCCTATTCTGTCTCCTTCTCTGTGCTCTTGTTTCTTGTATGTCTTCTGTTCTCCCTTTCTTGTTTCCTGTGTTTTTTTTGTTGTTATGTTGTCACTAGTTCTTTGTATTTTTGTCTGTCCCTCTGTCTCTTGTCCGTTTGTCTGTCTGGCTGTAATGGTTAGGGAGTATGGAAAAGTAACCCTGATTTCATTTGGGATTCAAACCGCAGATTTCTGTAACTTTTTCAAAGGTGCAGCACACATCTACCCCACCCCATCTCCCCTTCTCAACCTGCCGTCTCGTTTCAAAATTCTCGATTCTTTTTCAACATTGATAATAGTAATAATAATAAGCGCACCATCTGGGTTCGTACGTGTTTTGCAAGCGTAGCGGCGAGGAAAATCCTATAGCTCAAGTGTTTGCATCATCCTTTCTTTGGAAGCGAGAGAGGTGTGGCTGTCATTTAAGGATGTTCTTGAACACGCTGAGAAAATGGCTAGTGAGTTTTTGATCCCCCAAAAGAGGTGGGTCTTTTTTCTCTGGCTCCCCCCTCTCCTCCCACCCAGGTCTCTGTCCCTCTTTCCTAAGTCCGGCTTTTGTCTTTAAAGGGAATCGCGTTCTCTCTCCTCTCTCTCTCTCTCTCTCTCTCTCCTCTCTCTCTCTCTCTCTCTCTCTCTCTCTCTCTCTCTCTCTCTCTCTCTCTCTCCTCTTCTCTCTCTTCTCTCTCCTCTCTCTCTCTCTCTCTCCCCCTCCCTCCCTTCTCCCCCACCCATCCCTCTCCCCTCCCTCCTTTTCACTGTCGCCAGCTCTTTACGAATTATAAAAACCCGGATATTCAAGGGTTGGTCTTTTTACTTTTCAAGCTCTCCTTCTTCATTGAGTGTGTCTCTTTGTCTTTGCTTTTCTTCCTCCTCCTCGTAGTTTCGAAAAATGACAGATTCCTTCCTTCCTTTCTTTCTTGTCTCTTCCTCCTTGTCATTTGGAAAATGACATATTTTTTCTTCCTTCTTTGCTTCATGCTAGTCTTTGATTGCCTCTGTCTCTGACAGCCTTCTGTTTTGTCTGTCAAGTGTCTCTTTCGTTGTCACTGTTTTGCTTATTTTTTTTGGTTGTCGCTTTTAGATATGATATTTGTATGTCTTTATTAATTACCGTCATCTTTGAATGGAAAAAAATTGAAGCAGTGTTTTATCCTTTCCTGACTTTTTCGTATCATTGAATGATTTTCTTAAAGCTTTTATCATGTAGTTTTTAAAAAGTTCGATGTATTCACTATTTTATGCCACGTTATTTTATGCGTGCACTTGTAATGTGTGTGTGTGTGTATGTGTGTGTGTGTGAGTGTGTGTACGTGCACAAAGGCGCGTATGGGCATGTGTTTGAATGTGTGCGTGCACACACGGTAGTAATCGTTTTTATAGTGGATATGAATCATTGTATGTCTTACAGAAGACTTTGAATATGAAGAAAAATGGCAATAATAGTAATTGTTGTAATAATAGTTACTACTATTACTTGTAGTCGTAGTAGTAGTAGTAGTAGTAGTAGTAGTAGTAGTAGTGTCACTGCTACTGCTTCTGCCTCTGCTGATGCTACTACTACAACTACTGCTATGCATTGTTAATGGCAATGATGATCATGATAAAACTATATAAGAAAGACAGAACGAGATGTTCAAGTAAAGCCAGAGTTTAGCAGTTACATTTTTGTTTTGCCCTGAACAAGTTTAAACATTGTTGTATTCATTATTTAGAAATAAAGCAAATAACAAAGTGTTACACATTGATCAGGACTTTTCTTTCTAAAAAAAGGTCTTTAAGGTATTTGAAAAAATCAACATAATGGGCATAGCACGCAAACACAACAACTACCACCAAACACTAAACACACATCTACACACACACACACATACCACACACACACACAAGTTTATCGACCATATATTGTTAAAAAATCTTCGTACTAGAAGAGTGAAGTGTGTGTGTGTGTGAGAAGAGAGAGAGAGAGAGGAGAGAGAGGAGAGAGAGAGAGAGAGAGAGTAGATAGAATGAGAAGAGTAGAAAAGAGAAGAGAGTATGAGCAAAAGAGAGAGAGTGAGCAGAGAGAGAGTTTAAATGGCCAATACTCATCAAAGTTACTCCGATACAGGAACAACTACCCACATTTTGAATATACCATTATATTTGCTATGAAAGTGTCACATGTAAAGTTAGAAGAAGTGAGAGATGCGGAAATTGTTGAGAGAACGAGTAGAAGAAGAGTTGCGATGAAGATGCAGTTTTATCGAATATAATCATATTAAAGTTCTCCATACAAGAACACACACAGCTTCATGCACCACATGCAAACTCAAAGAGCCCTGTGCCATACTAACAGAATTAAAAAAAAAAGGGTCCAAACAGACCTCTGACATTAACAGATCACCGTGGAAGCTTTTCCTTGGCAACACCCTGTTGACTCACTTGTAGCAGCAAAACTATGCCGGTTGTCTTTTCCCCCCTCCATCTGTCTTTCTGTCTGTGTTTCACTTGCTAAAGTTTAGAATTATAGTGGGTTTTTTTTCTGTTTTAAACATTTGTTTTGCATATACACAGCTTAAACAATCAGTTTTGCGTTTCTATAATGTGCATTGTTTGTAACAAGAATCAAATACGGAACGATTACCGGCAGTTAAAGTGCTTTGAAAGCTATTATCTGTCGCGTGGGTGATTATTTTATCACAGAGGAGATATAAAAAAAAAAAGTAACAAGGGTGTATTTGAAAAAAAAAAAGTCTAGTTTTTATTGCTTTAAAAAGTTTGGAATTTGGGGATAGAAATATTTTTAATGGATGTAATAACGAAATTCTTCGGGAATAGTTATTTTTGCACTGTAAATTCAATGTTATAAAAGGGTGTAAGAGAAACAATATGTAGGGAAAAAGTAAATATGTAGTGGGTAGTTTTAAAATTGATATGGCTGCAATCATTTTGTTCGTTACCTCTTTCTGTTTTCTATTTCGAATAGCTTTTACCTCGTAAAACAATAGATTACGCATATTTCCTTTAAAAGAGATCATGTTTCTAAACTTTTCGTTTTTACTCTAAACTTTTGGCCAAAAAAAAATCAACAGAAACTGTACTTAAGTTATCATTTTTTTAAAAACCATGAAAGGGAAGTAATTTCGCACGAAACGAGCGAGAATACATAAAGGGTAGTCATGAGCTGGTAATTAGAAAGTTTTGCTTTGAACTGCTCTTAATTTAAAGTGATGTCTTAGTGTGAGATCTTTTCTTACAGAGTATGTAACAAAGCACACAACAGAGAGTGTAATGTGTATTGGCTGTGTACAACGGTTACACTCCATGTTTTGCATTTTTGGCCAGGTTCCTAGCAAGTGATAGATAGACTGTCTTATCCAGAACGTTCCCAGTTCTATCACGAGTCCTCCACCACCCGTAAAACTAGCTGATCTTGATAACCTCAGTGACCTTGTTATTGTTGTTGTTGTTGGTGGTGGTATTTGGGGAGTGGAGGGAGGTGGGGATTTGCATCTCATACTGTAATCGCAGTGGATGAAAAGTAAAGTTTCTAATTTTTCTAAGTTATATGTTTAGTTTGGTTTGGGATGGTAACGGCATACTTCAGTGTCTTGTTTGTATCACTAGCAAATATACAACGACATTGGATGCATTCTCAACTAATGTCTCTGTAGCTCTTTCTCAAACTGACATACACAGACGAGCGCGCTCACACACACACGCGCGCGCGCACGTACACATACACGCGCGCGAACGCACGCGCGCACACACACACGAGCGAGAGAGAGAGAGAGAGAGGAGAGAGAGAGAGAGAGAGAGAGAGAGAGAGAGAGAGAGAGAGAGAGAGAGAGAGAGAGGGGGGGGGGGAGGGTAATTTTCACCCTGGAGTTTAGGATGTACTCTACACTTCACAAGTGACAAAACCCACACTCCCCCCCCCTCCCCCAAGTACAGTTCAAAGGTGTTGTAGAAACAGACCGATAGACAGACAAAGGGGCAGATGAAGGGAAACAATCACAGAGGGAGAGAGAGAGTGGGGGGGGGGGGGGGCACAGAGAGACAGAGACAGAGACAGACAGACAGACAGACAGACAGACAAAGAAGTGATTTCCATACGCGAGCAATGGGTTGCGCCATAAGATGATAAAGCTGGCTGCGTTTTTGACTGTGACATTTTTCGGTGTTGTTTGATATTCTTTAACAGTTACCAGCCGTAATGAGCAAACAAATGTGATCTGGGAAAGTAAACATGTCAAACTCCTTCGCTGCTTATTGTAAATACATTAAGGTGGTGAAGGTAAGTGATACTGTGTAAAAAAAAAAAAAGACATGGGGAAAATGTCAAGAAAGAACACAAAAAGGAATGCAAGAATGCGGGTAATTTACCCCTCTCTCTTGCTTGTAGGCACACACGCTCACATGCACACTCATCCATGCATGCTCGCACGCATGCATATGTATACACTCACACACCCCTCTCTCTCTCTCTCTCCTCTCTCTATTTCTACTCTTCACACACACACACACACAACACAAACACACACACACACACACACACACACACACACACACACACACACACACACACACAACACACACACAAACACACACCATTTCTCTCTTTGTTTATATGCTTTTTTCACTTTCCATTGGCATCACTTTTTTTGATATTTACATTCATGCGTCTGTAGACATTTATGGACCCCATGAAAATGGGTAGAGGCTTAAATTCATTAAACATTGTCATTGCCATTGTCTCTCTCTCTCTCTCTACCACTCACACTCATACACACAGACCGACAGACAGACATCCCCCCACTCACACACACACACACACACGCACGCACGCACGCACGCACGCACGCACGCACGCACACACACACATTTTGCGGAATTAGTAAAGATCTTACTACAGCTCTAGGGAAAGAACTAGTGCTTGTAGGTGTAATGACTGAATGAATTTTTGTCTTACGTCTTTTCAGAAAGGTGACATTAGGCGGGAAAAACATAACAATAAAAATAAAAGCAATCATAACTTACAGCTTTACGATCAAACTACAAAGGTTTTCCAACTGATGATGCTATTATAATGTTATGATATCAACAAGATCAGCATCGTTGCTACTCAAAATGTCCCTAGCATCGTTGAATGCTTTGATAAAATCAGAAAGTAAATGATATCCACACACTTAGTGAGATGTATATGTCACTAAGAAAAGCAAATAGAAAAAAAACTAGGTTGCTGCATATACATAGCTTTTTGCAGAAATCTTGTGTGCCATGAATTGAGTCTCCTCTATAGATTAAGAATACTGTGTTCCGATTACTGGAAGGAGCTGGAATGAAATTCTCTGAATAATTAAGGGATATTACTTTTTTTTTCTAATGAGAAACAAATTTCATAGTAACATAATTTTTAATTGCATGAACTAGAATTAAAAGAGTTCATTACATCTTGTTTTGGAACTCTAGAACAAAACTCTATCAGCTCTATGGTGTACCCCCCAAATTTAACAGTTTCGTTATGAAGAAGAGGGTGACTATCCAGTACCAACCAGGTTAATGGTTTTGGACGTTCACAGTATGTTGTTTTAAAGCATGGGATAATTATGCATTGGCACTTTTCAGTTCCAAGCCATTTTCCTTGGTGTATCTGTTAAAATTATCCATCTCTATTTTACATCTTTTCAACATAATGATCCATATATATTTTATATATATTTAACATTGTTAATGCATCTTTTGCTTCTGTGTTTTCTTCGAGATGTATTCATCCATTCAGCAATATCGTCGGCATATTGATTAACTGATTTCGAACTAGACTGAGAAGATCATGAATACTGAACAAGAAAGGAGCTATGATAAATCCCTGAGGCATCCCAATATCAGTTTCTTTGAGTCACAAAAAATACTCAAGCCCATACACATATTCTTTCTGACAGGAAACGTTTCATATATTCATATATCGTGGCAGATATACCAGTTTTCTTCAAGATCTGAAGCAGTCTGTTTTGCCAGACTTTATTGTATACTTTTTTTACATAAAAAGGTGGCCAAGTACTTTTTCTACGAGAAAATTGAATTTTGATTTATGTCATCAACGTAAGAGGTGGTCCATAGACGGCATAGTATATCTACCTTTTCTGAATCCTACTTGATTTACGAATACAATATAATTTTTCTCACAAGAATGAAGTACACGTGTTTGGATTATTTTTTCCTATAATTTTCATACATGAGCGGTAAGAGCTATGGAACAATAATTATTTTGCTACTGAGCATGATTTACCGCCCTTCATAAAGGGAATTATCAGAGATTAATTCCAAAGTTTCGGAAGAGCTCCATTGAACCAAAACTTTCGAGAAAATGAGTGTAATAATTCTTTTCATTTCATAGCCAGATGAATCAAACGCTGATCTGAAATACTGTCTAATCCGACAGCGAATTTCTTTTTCGACAAATCGGATTGATCACTTAAGTTGTCATGGCATTAATATAATGGGCTTTGTCAGGTAAAGGTTTAGTATAGTTTTATGCAAGGTCAGGAGGCCTTATCTCCAGAAAATGTTCTGCTATTTTATTTAGAGAGGGAAAGCTATCATAATGATTGTCGTTGTTATCGTCGTCGTCGTCGTTGTTGCTGTCATATCATTGTTCTTGCTGTCTATTTGTATTTTAATGGGGAATGGTGGTAATGCTTAGCCATTTTTCATTTTTTTTAAATCCCCCACGCTTTGAGCATGTTTAATTCAGATACTTCACTTTTAACTAATAGTTACTCCATCAGTCCTTAGCCTTTGCAATAACTGTTTTATAATGGATTTATGCTTTCTTTCTATATTGGACACCTCTTTCCTCTTGATTTTTAAAAAGACCACACCCAAATATAATTATTGAATGCTTGCTTTTGAAGCGTGACAGCTTTGTTACGTTCCTCTGTCCACCAAAGACTTCTTTTGCACTTTCCCCTATATCCTAGTTGAGATAATGGAACAGAAAGTGGGCCAGCCTTTTACCTGTCTCTGAATTTAGAATAAAATAACATGTCAGTATCTTCATGTCGTACATCAGTAGGGTCTCTCACAACTGTGCATAACTTGGCAACACATTGCAATCAGCAAGCATGTAGTTACATCTGGGAACCATAATTATCATTATTGTTCTCTTTCTTTGGAAATCTCACATGTATCTGATTATTTTATTTCAATTAGTAGGATGAAACGGTGCAAACAACAGGACTCTTTTGGGACAGGAGTACTCTTTCTGTGTCAGTGCTGAAAGTATTAGCACTTTCTGGAAGTTATCAGGTAAAAGGATTTTCTTTTCTATCACTCTTTTCATTCTGTCAGTTTTCTGCTCTTTCTGTCATGTCTTCTTGCTTGTTGCATCTCATTCTTCTTCTTGCCTGTCGTTTCACAAAGGAGTTTGATGGACGGCATTTCTGTTGTTGTTGGGTTTTTTTGGTTTAATATCCTAACAGGCTGTAATAGATCTATACTGTTTTGATGCAGCTGTGTGCTCGCGAGGTTTGCTAAGTTTTGGACTGACACAAACTGTCTGTTCTGCAGTATGTTACATGTACAAGTTTTATATGCACTTTTCATCAATTTGCTTGCTACCTTATCTAAAACTTGTTGTATTTCTTACTCCAGTCACGTTAATCTAAGTGGAGAAAATAATGACCGTCACATTTTTTGTTTCGTTGCCTTTGTTTATATTTTCGCTTTTGTTCTTTGATCGAGTTTTCTGTTTTTGTCTTCGGAATTCAAAGAACTAGGACAATGTGTCATTCATTGTGTCTCTTTGCAGACTAACGCTGATTGATGCTTAAAAAACAAACAAAAAACCCAAACCCTATTACTTGTAACTGGCAGCATGTGAATGAGTAGGATGAATGACAGCGCTTTGATTTGTTTTTTGCAAGATATAGCGCTATATAAATTCCATTTTATATTATTATTATAAAAGCGGAGCAGGTTTTAATGTGCGTAACATGGTCTGCGTACGTTCGTACACGGGACCTTGGCTTATAGTCTCATCTAAAGGACTTTGGGGGAAGTGCACTACTGATTTTTAGCTGTTATTGATGCTATCTTCAGGGGAGAAATCCCCTTCCTCGCGGGTGGCTCGAACCAGGGCTGTGAGATCACGAGCTTAACGCTCTAACTACTAGGTTTTCTCTCTACCCCTCCCCCTACACCTCTTGGTGTTTCAGCAGAGTTGTTTTGTTTCACTCAGACGTTAATTGGTTTTGGTGGCTTTGAGGCTCTTCCATAGAGTTTTCGTGTGAGTTTTTATTTTTTATCACGTTGACATCCCTAATAAACTCGCAGCTATCGGGTCAGTTGGGTTGTAAGCAGCGTGATATTAACCGAAAAAAGTGACAAAAGAAAGCTTCTTCTTCTTCTTCTTCTTCTTCTTCTCTCTCTCCTTTCTGCTCTCCTCCTCTCCTCCTCCTCCTCCTCCTCCTCCTCCTCCTCCTCCTCCTCCTCCTCCTCCTCTCTTCTTCTTCTTCTTCTTCTTCTTCTTCTTCTTCTTCTTCTTCTTCTTCTTCTTCTTCTTCTTCGTCTTCTTCTTCTACAGCCCCTTTCTAAATGGGACACAGAACGCGGAAGGGAAAACATAAGTTCAAAAAGACTCTTCTCTCCCCTGACCGAAGTCTCGCAACTTTAAGCTATCGTTCTTCAAACTCCTTTGAAGCAAGGACATGCCCACATTGATGGAATCTAGATAGTGTATGTTCAGTCCTGCAAAGTTTGGGTAAATTACGACGTCACCAGCGTTATCCACATTTTCCTTGAAGAAAAATATATAAATTGTCCCTTTCTTCTGTTAAAAAATAGCTTACAGACATAAATTCCACCTTACATACACAAATTTCACATAACTATTTACCAGCGTAATGGTCAGCATTCACTATGGCCCAGAAGTAAAATTGTAGGTGTTTCCGGTGACGTCATGCATAGCCCTACTTCAGGAGGATTAGACATATGGCCAGCTTTGACAGGCCTGTTTTCAGTATATAGGGACAGGAGTGGTGTTGTGGAGACTTGGTGCAGCAGGTCAGGAAAGCAAGAGCTTTGTTTGCTTGCCTTCTGCACTAGAAATCCATCAGTATTGAGTTTTCTTCTGGTGTCTAGTGTTTGTGAAGCGGAGAGTGCTCAGTGTATGTGTGTCAGTCTGTGAGTGAGTGAGTGTGAGTGAGTGAGTGAGTGGTGTGTGTGTGTGTGTGTGTGTGTGTGTGTGTGTGTGTGTGTGTGTGTGTGTGTGTGTGTGTGTGTGTGTGCGGGCGTGCGAGAGAGAGAGAGAGAGAGAGATAGAGAGAGAGAGAGAGAGAGAGAGAGAGAGAGAGAGAGACAGACACAGACAGACAGACAGACAGACAGACAGAGATAACCGTGGCAGATGATTGGTTGATTGATTGATTGATTTAATCACTGCTGAACAAGTGAATAAACAAATTTTGTTGCTGCTGGAGCTTTTTAACCAAATCATTGATACCACAACGAATAAGTGCATCGTGTGTAAATGCTTTATTTGACACCCCCCCCCCCCCCCACACACAACACAACTTTCTAATCCGTAGTAGAAGGGGAATACTCCACACAGATCATGCATTGTCCCTAATACAGCAAGTACGTGGCTGTTTCTTGTAAAAGCCATTCCTTCTACAAGCTGGTCAGAGTAGCACATTCTGTAGATAAACATAATGCACAATGCTGCCCGTTTTGCTCAGTACTAAATCAATACTTACATTCTTCTTCAGACTTCAGATTCCAGGGAAATCCCCCCCCCCCCCCTCCCACGACCCCCTTCTATCCTCATCCAAACATGGCGGTCATCTGCTGAACAGAGCACAGCCTTCATCACTTCCCCTGACCCCAGAGGAGTCTCTGCACTGATTGATGCTAATGCAACATCATTGTCTGTGACTACTGAGACAACATGGGCAACAGTTGCCTTGCACAGGACATGAGGGATGCTCACGTCAGATGGCTGTTGATTTTTGCGCGGGGCATCCCAGCGTCCGTGCACGAATCGGGTCTCTGGCGCGCATCCTGTGCAAGGCAGTACTTGCTCTTTATGCAGCTGCTCCAGTGTCGATGTGACTGATGCATGTAGGCGAGGAGTATGCCGAGGCTAAGTTATGTGACGGTGCAGCTCTTTGAATGCTGATTTATTCACTAGCGCTTGGACCCAGGCCTAAAGCTTTGTCAGTTGTTGAGGTTAGTAAAGCGCCGAGGTCTGCATTGAAATGTCGCTACGCTTTGAAAAGTTGAGATTGTCTCCACGCCTGAGTCGGATGCACTGGGCCTGACTTGTCAGGCGCTTAAAGGCAGTGCACCGGAGTTTTGCTCATGTGACAGATAACAATAGTTGCTGTCTAAGCGTTTGATGATAATCATGAAGAAGAAGAAGAAGAAGAAGAAGAAGAAGAACAAGAACAAGAACAAGAACAACAAGAAGAAGCAGCAGCAGCAGCAGCAGCAGCAGCAGCAGCAGCAGCAGCAGCAGCAGCTTGTCTTCATTCATAACAAGCTCATATCATAGCAACCACTATTTTTCAGTAAAGGATATTTAAAGAAATCCTCTGTAGATGGAGTATGGCTGCCTATATAGCGAGGTATTTGAAGACAGTTCTCCACGCATAAATTTCTGATCAGGTGTGTATTTACTTTCTCATGGTAATTCCTTTGTAGGATGAGTGACTCTGGGTGCTGGAACCATTGCCAACGTGTTAGTTTTGTTTTCAAAATGAGCATGAGCATGCCTTAATCTTTGCTGCTGTAGCTGCTGCTGTTTACGTGTTATTCATTTTCTGCCTATTATCTTTTCTTTCTGCCAAACTAAAGGGTTTTTTCCCCTATCCATTTCACAACAGGAGTTTCGTTACGTGTGTTGGTGCTATGTTCATACAGTTTAGTATTGTTACAGAACGACATGTCGCTTTTCCCTTTCTGCGTGTGTTTTGAAAGTAAAACATTTTTTCTGTCGTTAGGGCTATTAGATTTTGTTGGTTTTTAAAAAAATATAGTAATCACAAGAAGCTGTCTCCAATATATCAAGGAAACTATTAATTTTAAGTCCTTCAGAGCAGTTGCATACTATTGTTTTACCTAGAACCTCCAACAAACTAGCCCGAGACCTCAGAGTGAAAGATTGAAAAACAAGCAAGCACAAGACAATAAAACAATGTGCAGGTAAGCAAAGGAGAGAAAGACAGAGGTGGAGACAGAGTCAGACAATGAAAACAAAAGAGAGGAACAGGCAGACAGGCAGAGAGAGACGGAGACAGAAAAAGACAGACATAGACACACAGAGAGCGAGACAGAAAAATCACCACAAATGAGTTCACTAGATCAATGCCATTGTTTACCAAAACAAAAGGAAGCCCACCAACAAACAATCCCAAGTCCTCTTACAGTCTTCCTCTTTCCATCACAGACAGACAGACAGACAGACAGACAGACATCAATTTTCAAAAGTGGGTAAGCACAGAAGGCAGCAAAATGCCAAACCAATCAAAAGTCTCCTAACTTTTGAAGGCCATCTGGAACTAGTCAGATGAACCAATCACAAAACTCGAAATTGTTGCAGGCCATTTGGAACCAGTCACGTGATTCAATCAAAAAGCTCGTCACTGTTGAAGGCCATCAGGAACCAGAGCCACGAACCAATCAGAAAGTCGTTGACTTTGTAGCGTGCTGAAAGATTCAGACACAACCCCAGGAGTCATCAGGAAGAAAACATAAGAAGAGATTAGAGTTCTGACTCCGTTTTCTACTTTGTCAGACACAACCATCACTTCAGGGTAGGGCTTGAAGGCAGAGAAAAGCAGTGATGCAGATTTAGGGAAGGTCTATAAAAAAAATTAAGTAGGGACCTCGTGATGCTTATCAGATGTTCTGTGAAGGCTTTATATGCTTGCCAGGCTCAATTCAACTACATGATGATTTATTGCAATTTCATTTTTTGTCGCAGTTAACGCTTCTTTTAGTAATTTTAGTTAGCTAAATTAAAAAAAATCTTTTATATCGAGGGTAATGGATTAAGCACTTATGTGCTTCTTTACATTCAGTCCCAGTGTGTATGCGGTTTTGTAAGTTCTGTCATCTATTCCCACTGGCACACAATGGCCTACTCTTCCGAACAGCGGAACAGGATTTAACGCGTGCGCAAGATGTTCTGTGTGCGTTCGCACACGGGGCGTCGGTTTATAGTCACATCAGAGGGACTTTTGGGGAGAGTGGAGTCTGCACTGATGTTAACTCCAGGGAAAAAATATCCCCTTGAACGGGAATCGAACCAGGGTTGTCAGATTGCGAGCGCAATGTTCTAACCACTAGGCTATCCCGTCCGCATATATGTAGCTATGTAAAATGAGAATAATTTTAACTGCAATTGATGTAAGAATGGAGAAACATATGTTTACATTCATTTCTTTGTTATGCTTTGTTTTCTTTCAATTTTTCTTAATTTTTTTCTTGATTTTTCAACCAGACAGAACCAGAGGGAAAAAAAATGTAGCTTACCAAGGGGGTATGGTTTTATCATTTGGTATACTTTTTATGTTACCTTTTTATGTAAAAAATGAAAAGGGTATCAGTTTTTGTTTATCTGTTTTATGAGGGAGGTTGGGTTTAACATCAAAGCAATCCAAGGTGTAGTTTTTACTTGGCAAATCATCATGAGGCATGAATCTATTTTAAAACACAGATGTGTTTTGTGGAGATGAGTAATGACAATCAAAGCACACACACACACACACACACACACACACACACACACACACACACACACACACACACACACACACACACACACACACACACACAGGCAGAATTTAGATATGGCAGAGAGACGCACAGAGACAGATACAGACAGACCGGAAAAAATGACAAAGAAACAGACAAGTCAGTCCACCCCAAACTGACACAGACAGGCACAGAGACTGACAGAAACCAAGACAGCATGTTTCCTGAGGTTTTTGCTTTCAAAATTGAACAGATAATTACTTTAAAACTGCTTTCTCTCGCCCATCCATTAGCAAGCAAAGCCGGTGGAAACCGTTTACTAATGAGGACAAATGTCAGGCTTTGACAGAGCGAACGATAAACATTAGAGGGGAGAGACACCTGGGTTTCTCAGCTACATGTATTTTTTCTGTTCCTCATGTAGAGCTCCAAGGCACACCAAAAACAGGATGTTTGGGAACATGACTTTTTTGCTGTCAAGGTAGCGCCATTCTGACATTAGGGAAAGCAAGGGTGCATGCATTTTTATTTTTGTTATCTGTCCTTCCTGTCGCAAATTGCCTGCTCTTTCAAAATGCAGGACGAGTTTGAATGAATTTTGCAAGATCGTTCTGCATGTGTCTGCACTTGGGGCCTTGGTTTATAGTCTTATCCAAGGAACTCCCGTGTTAACTCCAGGGGAATATCACTTGTCTCTAACCGGGATTGATCTGGGAATGTCATATTGTGAGAGCATTGGCCCTGGCCACAGGGTTATTCTAACCCCTTATAGAGGCCTTGAGACCGATCAGTGGTCAGATTATTTGCATATGCAGTCCATTTTTTCACCGTTAAGGTTGCCATAGTATGTCTTCAGAAGAGGAAACCAGCGGGTCTGTCTTTTGTTCTCCATTTTTACGTCCACATAATGACCTATTCTTCTAAAGGATGGAATGAGGTTTACAATGTATCGAAGGTTTATTATGTATGAGTTTTTTCCTGGGACTTTGGGTTAGAATCTCACCCAAAGTACTAACAGAGGTCAGAGCTTGCAAAGTGCTTGGCTTTGGGAAGAAGTTTGTCAGGCTGATGGCTGACAGTGAGATCCAAACCTGTGGCCCTTGATCAGGGATTCAATGTTTTACCCAACAAGCTAACCAGCTGCTACAAAGCAGTTGTGTAGAAACAGTATGGTCACGTGGGTGGTGTGGAAAAATTGCGTAGCTTTATTCAGTCTTACTCCCTTTTTTGGTAAGGTACTAGACAACATCGTTTTTTGTGTGATTTTGAACAAGTCATATTGGGTGTAGTGCTATTAATTATATCACTATGATTTTCTAATTGTCCCACTGTCCCACCCTCATTAGCTGTTTAGTTACCAGTTAACATTGGTCGTTATTGCGTTTAGAATTAATGAGTTAAATTCTTATATCACGCTGGTCAGTGTCCTAATTGAAATAATTAGCCTAAAAAATTAAACAGGAAAATATTTGAAAAGAGTTCAGCCATTAATACGTGATAACAGCCATGCATGGATCAGCCTAATTGATGACTGGCAGATCTTAATAAGGATTTAGCACCATTAAATCTTTATTAGTCTGGCTTGTCACAAGCCTGGTATTAAGCATTATTGCAATTTTAGGTATCTTTTTCGCGACCACTCTATGTGGAGGCTGATGGTGCAGAGCTTGTGAGAGTAACGCTTTGGTAGTCCAGGGGTGTTAAAGGAGCAGTGGGAAGCAGCTGTAAGCACCTTCCATTTTGAGAAATTATGGCTGTGCCTTCTTTAGTCACTCCAGTCTTGCTGGTAGTGACGTCTGCAGTGATTGAGCAGTCCAAATTGTGTATAGTTTTATTTTAGGTCATGATGTATCTTATTGGCCAAAGCCAGTTGATGTTATCAAAGCGTCAAGACCATCATAAAAATGTGTTATGCTTTGAAGTGTTCTATTGAAATCTCTTCATCTCTGAAAGGCTCTAACATGGAAGCGTATATTCTCCAACAAAAGAAAAAAAAGTTCTGAATTCAGACAGACAGAGAGCATGACAGAGAAAGAATCACGGCAAAACCGTCCACTAAATCAATGCCATTGTTCACGAAAACAAAGGAAAACCTACCAACAAACAATTCCAGGTCCTCTTACAGTCTTCCTTTTTCCATCACAGACAGACGTCCCACACATCAATTTTCAAAAGTGGGTAAACTCAGAAGACAGCAAAATGCCAAACCAATCAAAAGTCTCCTAACTTTTGAAGGCCATCTGGAACTCGTCAAACGAACCAATCACAAAACTCAAAATTGTTGCAGGGCATTTCGAACCAGTCACATGAACCAGTCCAAAAGCTTGTGGCTGTTGAAGGCCACCAAAAGCTAGACGAACCAATCAGAAAGTCGTTGACTTTGTAGCGTGCTGAAGGATTCAGACACAACTCCAGGAGTCATAGGAATAAAACATAAGAAGAGATTAGAGTTCAGATTCCGTTTTCTACTTTGTCACTTCAAATTAGGGCCTGGAGGCAGTGAACGGAGATGATGGGGTAGAAGAAGGGAAGGAAGATCTTTTTCAAAACTGGAAGAAAAAAGAAAGTAGGGCTTCGTGATGCTATTACGTAGCGGTATTAAAGGTTGTAAACTGCTTGACAGACTGTTATGAGTATGGGAATTTGTATGTGTTGACATTTCTTTGTTTCATTATGATTTATTTCAGTTTTTTAATCTTTTATGCTTGATTTTTCAGCCACATAATTATAGAATCAAAGATTTTTTTTTAATGTAGACAACAAAGTAGGTGTGGTTTTATCAGACTGTCTGCTTTCTTTTTACCAAAAAAACGCCTAATATAGAAGATAAAAAGGTACTCATTGATTGTTTATCTCTTTTATTAGGGAGGTTGATGAGGATACTTAAAGCAATTCAAAATGCTGTTTTAATCCTGGCAGATTGTCATCAGGCACGCACCTAGATAGAGACACCGATATGTTTCATGTTCGATGAGAAGAGGAATGACAATCAACACACACACACACACACACACACACACACACACACACACACACACACACACACACACACACACACACACACACACACACACACACAAAGACCAAAAGTAAGAGAGAGAGAGAGAGAGAGAGAGAGAGAGAGAGAGAGAGAGAGAGAGAGAGAGAGAGAGAGAGAGAGAGAGAGAGAGAGAGTGAGTCAGACAGAGACAGGCATAGAAACAGAGCATAAAGGGGAAGGGAGAGAGAGCAGGGAACTAAGAAGGAGAGGCAGACAACAAAAAGACACACAAGTCAATCCATCCAGAACCGAAACAGACTGCACAGGGACTGACAGAATCCAAGACAGCGTGTTTCCTGAGGTTTTTGGTCTCAGACTTGAGCAGTTAATTACTGGAAAAAACAAACACCTGCATTTTCTTGCCCATCCATTAGCAAGCAAAGCCGGTGGAAACGGTTCACTAATGAGGACACATGTCAGGCTTTGACAGAGGGAACGATAAACAATAGAGGGGAAGACTCTCCCTGTCTTTCCAGCTACAGGGCGGAGATTCATCTGTGGTAATGTTTTTGTTTTGCGTATGCAGACCATTTTATCATCAGTTAGGTCGCTTTAGTACGAATTTGCTTCAGAGCCATATAAAGAGCGCATCAGTGAGTAGGTATTTTGTCCCTTACCTCCATGCACTGGTCTACTCAGCTTCAAAAGGTGGAATGTTTGTTTGAAATGTACGTTGCGTTTTCTATGTGTTTACACATAGAAACTTAGATCGAAGTCCCATCTGGAGTACTTGAATGGGGTTTGAAGTCTACAAAGTGTTTGGCTTTGGGGAAGAAAGTTGTCAACCTACAGGCTGACATAATAATTATTCAAACCCTTGGCTGGATTGTTAAATGTCCTACCTGTTCAGCTGCTCTAAAGTTGTCGTGTAGAAACAGTATGGTGACATAGGTGATGTGGAAGAAACTGCAGAACTTGATTCAGTCTGATTAATTTTGGGTTAATTTCTTGATGCCATTTTTTGCCAGTACTACTATAACAGATATAAACAATTGTGTATATTCAGCGGTGCTATATCTCTATATTCTCTCCTTCCTCCACTTCCCTTAACTTTTGGAAGAGTCACGAGGTCATGTCCCTGGCACTTCCATGCTGTGTGTCTTGGACAGGTCACACTTTGTAGAATCCAGCCTTCTTAAGGTCACATTATAGTAGGCTGGATCTGTTTATGTGATGCACACCACTGGCTTATGCTGACCTGCACTTTTCGGTAAAACTGCAAAGAATTTTGAAATGCGACAAGGATGATACCTTGTGCCTACGAATACCTAGATTCAACCAATCCACTGTTGGCCGCCGCTCTTTCTCTATATCGGGTCCATCGACCTGGAATGAGCTCCCTCTCTCTCTTCGCCAGAAACCTAGTTATGACACTTTTAAATCCAGCCTCAAGACATATTATTTCAAACCTAAGATTCCCCCCTCCTGTTTCATATCAGAGCTATCCCACCCTCACTAACCCATGTCCTATCACCCTGCTAAAGTATAGGACCTAAGTGAGTGTGTGTGTGTGCTTTTGTAAAATATTTGACTATTGACATTTTATTTCATAGATTTTGTCTGCAGCGCACTATGTTTGTAAATATCTGTTTGTTTAAACTATTGATCATTTATCATTGATTGCATGACTGTGTAAGATTAGGTTGAATGCATGCGCTTTGATTTGTCTTTTCAAGATATAGCGCTATATAAGTTCCATGTATTATTATTATTATTACTATTATTATTATTATTATGATATTTATGGGTTCGTACGCAAGACTTAGTTTATAATCTCACCTGAAAGACTTGCAGAATTGAATGGGAGTCCTTGTTGTAGGGGGAGGGAAAGCCTAGCTGTTTAAGTGGCTGCGCTTAAAATCTGGCAACCTGGGATTGAGTCACCACGGAGGCACCCGTTTTAGGAAATGTTACCCAGGAGTTAACATTAGAACCGACTCCAATGCCCTAAGAGTCGTTTGAATGAGACCATAAACCAAGGTCGTGTGTGCAAACGCACAAAGAGCATCTTACGTCCATGTTAAGTTTTGTTTTGCCAGCGGGAAAAGTAGGCTAATTTTTGTGTTGGTAGGAGCAGATGACAGAACTTTAAAAGAAACACATGCACACAGGTGTCGTGTTTAGACACCATCCCTGAAGTCATAATAATGCTGCGTTGGGTAAAAGCATCGGCATACGCAAAATCTCAACCTCAGAGCTCTAACCGAGGAAGGAAAAACACAAAATCCCCGTCTTTACTAACTTGGAAAATCCTCTCCAACAGTTTTGTAGGGACTGGAAACCCATGAGACTACTTCAGATCACGAGTCTGATTTGATTTTCCAGCCACTCCACTATTCCTGCCTCATCATCTTTTAATCAGCTACCTATTAACGTTGGCCGTTGTCACGTTCAAATAAATGAGTCAAAAACTAATACCTATCCAGGCAATAGCATAACTGACAATAATTAACTTACAATAAAAAGGGAACAGAAAACTATCATTTGTAATAAAAAAAAAAAGGGGGGGGGGGGGGGGGTCGACCATGGGTAGGTGGCTATTGCTATTTCCGAAACAGTCTTGTTAGAATGTAACAGATCTTATCAAGGATTTAAAAACAGTGGGCTTGATTAGTCTGGCTGTAATAACCATGGTATCATGCATGATTACCTGTGAAGTTTTTGTCTTGTCCGTGACCATCGTAGGAGGAGGCTGCTGGTGCAGAGTTTGTCAGAGTAATAGCTTGGCCAGTCCAGGGGTGTTGGAGGGAACAATGTGGAGTATCACTAGGCTCTTTCCCTTTGGCTTTGACAATGGCTTCGCTTCGCCTTCTTTAGTCACTCCAGTTTTGTTGAAAGCGGCTTAACAGTCCGGTCTGTAGTACAGATATATTATTATGTCGTATCGTAGCTTACTAAAAGTTTTGTTAATTATTGGTGTTAGAAAAATGCCACCAACACCACCACTGGCATACACTGCCTTTCTTTGCTGCAACCAAACACCCCAAAAACCAAACCCCAAAACAACCCCCACCCACCCACCACCACAAAAAAACAACAACCTTGCCAAACCTAGGTCAAAGAAAAACAAAGAATTCGTCAGCAGTTGTGTCTGTAAGTAAAATAAAAAGGAGACGATTGCTGTCTAGTTACTATCCAAGCAGACATGCCTGTCATTGCTTCACCTGGTAGCCCTTGTGAAAAGAGTCTTTGAGTTGTGGGACCTCAGACCTGGACGGATAAAACATCTCCACTGAACTAGTGGTCTCTCTTTCGCTCCCTATAGAAGCTTTGGGGGAGAGGTGGGCGGAATAGCTTAGTGGTTATAGCGTTGCACTTGAGATTTGACGGTCTAGGATCGAGCCACCATTGAGTGTTCCGTTCAAGGGGGATTTTTCCTTCGAGTTAACTTCAGTACTGACCCCTTCACTCCACCGAAGGTTCTTAAGATGAGACTAAACACCGAGATCCCGTGTGCGAACGCACGCAGAACATCTTGGAGCACACGATAAGGCCCGATCTGCCTTTCTTGAGAGTAGGCCACTCTTGCTAATAAGAACGGATGACCAAAAAAGAAGAAGACAACAAAAACCCACATGCACACTGGTGTCGCCTTCATCCCTGAAACCAGAATGTGGCTACCTAAAGGTAGGTGGGGGGAGGTCGCATACGCAAAACTCCCACTATTGGTAAACCTCGGACCTCTTATCGAGGAACGAAATAAATCGTGATGTGACCTATCTCAAGGCTGATGTTGAAATTTTTTTTTTTTTTTTTTTTAGAGCTGAGGTTCAAACTGACCCGATCAAAGTAAGCATTGTATTTTTGGAGAAGCCAGACTTGTTTGAAAAGCAATTTCTGTCGAAAGTGAACATTTCCTTTAGGAAGTAAATAAAAATATACATCTTTTAAAAAAATCCGTTATAAGAAAAACTGTTTCTAAAGGCAAGACTCCCTCCCTTACCACCTACCCTCACCCCCTACCCCAACCCCATTAGCCTTTTTTTCTTCTTTTCTTTTTAGCAAACCACAAGTCGGAGAAGAATCCCCCCCCCCCCCCCCCCACTTGTCAGCAGTTCTGTTTGCAACTTGAAAAGATTCCTGCCCCAGCTGTATTCCATCAAGGCAAGCTAGGCAAGGCAGGGGAAGGCAAGGCAAGGAAAAGCAGACATGTCTCTGCTTGACTTGGCTTTGCGGCTTCGTGAAAAGGGCTGGCCTTGAGTTGTGGGACTTCAGGGCAGGAGTAACGAGTGGCCTTCCTTTTATTTCTGTGCCGGCTGTCTAGGGGGCGACCAGTATGGAGAGGGGGCAAAATAATGCCCTATTGTATGATTATGCCAAACAATTTACGACGGCAAGTTAATTGTCAAATTTAGTTCAACAGAGAAAATTCACCCACGGGTAAAAATATATATACAAAAACCGAGAGGAAAAGAATCCAATCATAGGCAATGTACTAAGCTACAATTTGCATTCCAATGAATCAGCCCCGAATTTCAGAATTTAAGTATTCCAAGAAAACTCCATATCTTATTCTGCACCTTACCTACAAAAATTACCCTTCAAGAGATGCTACGCTACATGACAAAGATCAAATGGGAAGACAGGATCATGAATAAAAAAACTATGGAGAATGTGCAAAGTTGATGATCTGAAGTCTGTAGCTAGTAGCAATAGACTGCGCTGGTTTGGGCACGTTAAACGGAAATCAGACCACTACATTATAAAAAGAGCAATGAACTTCGTAGTGGATGGAAAGAGACCAAAGGGAAGACCTAGCAAAACCTGGGCTGCCTGTATTGCAGATGATCTTAGAGAAAGGGGCATAACTAAGAAGGAAGCTCAAAACAGAGAGAGATGGAGAAGGCTCATCAATGTCAAACCTCCCCTGGGAGAAACATGACAAAAAAGGAAGAAGAAGAAGAAGAGATGCTTCTCCAAGAATTATATCCCTGTGCACTAGTGAAACTTAGAATGCTTGCCAGACGTGTCGGTGTGTTCTGGTCATACAGCAATTTTAACAGAACTTGCGTTATCTGTAAATACACCAATGCTAGTACGAAAACTCCCCATGCCTGAACCCACCTTATGGGCACGCAAAAGCAGAAGATCACATGGACATTTTAAGAATATTTGATCTATGCCAGCATTTTCACAGAGAAAAGTCAGTTTTGGAGGTGGTAACATACACTGTAAAAAAATACAATAATAACAAAATGATTGTAAAGAACAGAACTTAACGATCAAAACAATTCCTTCAGAGGAAAAGTCCACATTATCTTAACTGCACTCCACCTATACGTAGCTAACTCACCAATCAACACGCTGTAAGAAAGGGGGGTCAGCATGAAAAGAAAACCTGTCTAAAAGAAACAAAGCAAGTGAAAAGAGCTATTCTCGGCAAACCAAGTAAAGTTGCAGAAACCACACTTGTCAGCAATTCTGTCCATAGTATGAAAAGATCCCTGTCTAGCTTCCATCAAGGCAGACATGTTACTGTGTCACTGGGCGATGGCCTGAGAAGGGCCGTCACTTCTGGAACCTCAGGGTGGGAGGCGGAGAAGGAACAGTCAAGTGGAGTTCCTGTTCTTTCATCCTGTGTTGCGCCAATTGAGCGACCAGACGTATTTTCTTCAGAAATGGCATCATGATTGGCATCAGCTCCAAAAGCGGCAGTTCTCTGCCACTGACCAACTACTAACAATTTTCTGGGTGTCCGTGGTTTGGTGGCTTATTAGGTGATGATTCAAATCTCACCCATAGCTAGATTTTTTAAAAACCATTTTACCAAACGGTAGTCTTGGTGCAGTTCTTTCCTGTGAAACTTATTTGGTAGATTTTAGATTATTTTCCAAGTTGATCAGGAGAGTGGTTTTTTTAAATGACGTTTTGCATCCTATCATATTACTAAGCTACTTTTCTGACTAGAGGAAATCAGACCTGTTTTGAGGATATATAAAAAAAGGATGCTAGTTTTGGTCACAACCTTCTGTGACTACCTCCTTTTGGGTTGGAATTTCATAGATGGTCTCTATCCATACAAAGATAAAAAATTTGTTCACACTGCTATAGATACCATCTTAGGTTGCCGGCTTGATTTCGGCTTTTGACCTGTCTACAACAGCTTTTTTCCTCTCACTGTTATGTTGTTCACAAGTTCTTTGAATGGGTCCTGTGCGAACTGCCAATACTTGCTACACCAGGCAGTGCTGGTAGCTTGGTACTTAAACCTTAAGTTTTAACATTTGGGGAAAATCGCGTGTCCATGGCTTAACATGTAGCTTAAGATGATGATATTTGGGCTCATGTTGCTTTTGTTTAAAATCCTTCATCTGAGATCACTGTCTCTACTACTGAATTGTAGGGTGATGTGGGGGAGACATGATTGAAAGCTTTGGTCTTCTGGACACTGACTTCCATGCCATATATGACTTGATATTTTTGTGTGCTGATTGATTTTTGGTCTATTTAGCCCTAGTTAGGAATTATAACCCCACATCCACTCAGCCCATCCAGCCACTCCCCCCTCACTCACACACGAACTACACACAAACTCAAACACTATACTAAAACAATCAAGAGAGAGGACTTGAAGAAAATCAGTTATTTTCCTAATGCAGAACATTTCATGCTAGATTTTACAAAAACACCAACCTCCACACACAAACAAAAACCAAACAAAACAGAAAAAACACTACACATGAAAATCTTAATATTAGAATGTTTTGAAGTTGTATCCATTTCCCTGTTCTTACACAAGATTCAGGAATGAATCTGTGAGAGAAATAAGTTGTCAGTGTTTTACATTTGGCTCTGTTTCTTGCTAAACTATAAGTACTATCAGCTAAATGGAATCTGATCCTTGTTCTTTGATGCTGACATTACTTTTGTCTGAATTTGTTCCGCAAGGAAACGCAAAACAGTGACAGGTATAGCTGTGAGCAGTATTGGTTTAGCAAACTGCCTGTCGTAGTTTTCCTACATGGATGGTAGTTCGGAGCCATTCTGCCGGGGTGCCATTTACAAGCTTTGAAATACTGGCTATTTGATAGCGTGCGTGACATTTTAGCAGAGCTGAATTCCCTTATTCTTGGCTGAGGTCATTTTGAGAATTCTTGATGCAGTATTTGAAAGGTACAACTAGTTGCCTATTGCGATTCCTTTGGGTGCTGTTGAGGTTCCTACACAGCATGTGTAGACTTGTTCAACACACTTTTCCTGCTCTGGTGCTTCTACTTTCGCTCTCATCTTGTTTCACTACTGTTCTTTTTTGCGTCTTTTAGTGGCTGCACATGACAACACTAGTTAGAGAAGTTGTCCTTGGAAAGGCAAGCCAGAAAGAAGCAAGTAGTGTTGTAAAGAATCCTGTTTGCAAATTGAAAACATTCTTTGTACAGCTTCCATTACAGAAGACATGCTGACACGTCACTTGCCATGACGTCAAAAGGCCGCGGTTTTTTTTTTCGTGAGACTTCAGGGCAGGGGAAAGAATAGTTAAAGTGAACTAATTCTCTCCCTTCTCATGCTTTTTGCGATGTTACTTAGAAAGAAGCTATGGTATTGTCTTCTAGGGTTTTGTGTGTTAGTTAGTTCTTCAGTTTAACGTCCTTCCACCAAAAAGTGATATCAGACGATTTTGTTGTGTGTGTGTGTGTGTGTGTGTGTGTGTGTGTGTGTGTGTGCGCGTGTGCGTGCATGTGTGAGTGTGTGTATGAGAGTGTGTATACGTCCGTGTATGTATGTGTGTGCATGTACGAGTGTGTGCGTATGTGTCTGTGCGTGCGTGCATGCGTGTGTGTGTGTGTGTTTGTGTGTGTGTGTGTGTGTAAGTGTTTGTGAGTGAATGAGTGTGAGAATATGAGTGAAATTGTTGGGTGTGTGGTGTGTGTGTGTGTGTGTGTTGTGTGTGTGTGCGTGTGCGTGCGCGTGTGTACGTGTAAGTAAGTATATCACAGAAATTGAGTTATGTATGTGTGTTCCTGTATGTGTGTATGAGTGTGTGTGTGTGCGCGCGCGCTTCGTGTGTGTGTGTGTGTGTGTGGTGTGTGTGTGTGTGTGGTGTGTGTTTGTGTGTGTACGGTTGGGTTTTTTTTTGGGGGGGAGGGTAATTTTTATTCTTGCTGTGTGTGTGTGTGTGTGTGTGGTGGTGTGTGTGTGTGTGTGTGTGTGTAAATACATAGTTAAATCCAAGCGACATTTTCCAAAGAAGTCCATGTGTTCTTTCTTTAGTGACCTGTGCAACTTGCGGGTATTGCACGTATGAAATAAAATAACTGGATAAAATAACACAAGTAATACCACAAAAATAAACATAGATGACAATAATACCAATGAGTAATGATAAATTAACAATAGCAATACAGAATTGAAAAACTCGTTCAAAACTAGATTAGTAAGGCCACATGTTCACACACTTTGGCTTTCACTCACTCGTTTTCTGACCGATTTTTTTTAACCGGGGGAGGGGGGAGCAGATGTCTTTAGCAGACTTACTTGGCGGCTGAAAGCAGGTCTGGCATGGCGAGCTGTTCCCTGTTACAAACAGGTTTAGGTTTCCTAGCATGAACGTTGCTGTGAATGCATTGAATAAGCTTCTTTACTTCAGGATGCATGCATTGATGATGTGATATCAGTTGGTTTTATTTTTGTTTAGAAAGAATGTCATTTTTAGCTGGAGTATGTTTTTGTTGTTGTTGTTGTTGTTGTTGTTTTAAAGAAGACTTCTGGTCTTGAAGTTTCTGGAATGCTTCTTAACTTCCTAGAATGTTCTACGATATTCTAAGAAGTTCAAAAAGTTTCCAAAATGGTCTACAATATTCGAAGGGGTTCTAAAATTTTCCAGAATGGGCTCCATTATTCTAAGTTCTTGAAGTTTCCAGAAAGGGCCTACAGTGTTTCAGAGAGCTCCTGAGGTTTCTGAAATGTGTGCAGTATTCTAGGGGGTTCTTGAAAACAGCATGGAAAGGCATCAAGCTTTCCTGACTTATTTTAAAACACATCTCAATTGCAAGAAGGGTTCACTGGGGCCCAAAAGGGTGTACTTGACTTTTGCTCGACTTGTTTAAAAAAATCTGTTACAGACCTGAAAATGACATTATGGGTTGATCCTAACCATTATTTCTCTTTCAAAAATAGTTCCTTGATGACTCCTACACAGATAAACTATACCTTATTATTATAATGGGCCCCATTGAGAAGTCTCGGTTCTTCTTTTCTTTCGTTTTCTGATCTCTTGATGAAGCGCTGGATCATCACCAGTGCAAGGCATCACTGTACTTCGGTGTCTTCTTGATGCGTTTACCATCAAGCACTGTACGGGAGCTTTTTGGGGGTGGGGGTGGGGTAGGGGTGGGGGGTTCCGGGGATTCCGGACCCGGATTCAGATGCTGGTCAGGGATGAGTGAGAAGATGACAAGAGCAGCTTTGCTGTGTTGATATAACTCTTGCATCTTTGAGATGGGTTTTTTTTTGAAAGAGTGCTTGGTGTTTCTTTCAGCGTGTTGTGTCTGTCTGTCTTGGTCTGTTTGTTTGTCTGTGTCTGTCTGTCTCTGTGTGTGCCTGTCTGTCCCCTCTCCCCCTCCCCCCTCTCTCTTGTGGTGAGAGTCACATGTTGTCAGAAGTCTTTTAAGTTTGTCTTAAAGGTTATCAATATATTTTAACGGACATGGCAAAATTTAGCCCACCTGAGAATTTGATTTCTCCTGACCAATGATGTGGCCAAAGTGAAGATGACTTTAAAAAAAGATATCGTACTGCCCTCCAAGCTAAAAGCAGAAGCGAGCGACGTTAAAGTCATCTGTTTCCAAATTATATGCTATGGCAGGGAGGCTGACAGGTTATTTTCAGCATTTACATGCCAGCCTTATGATGATGGTCAGCGGGACCCAAGGGACGACTTTGACATTGTTTTGGGGGAAAATTTGATGTCCATTCTATTCCCAAACGGAAACTCATTCATGAGAGGGCGAGACTTTACAATAGGCAGCAGCATTCTGGGGAAATCTGTAGAGCAGTTTCTCAGAGTACTGCATGATCTGGCTGCAACCTGTAATTTAGGTACAAGAGAGGAAGAAGACATCCGAGACCGACTTGTCATCGGCCTACTCGACACTGAAGTTTCCCAGAATGATTCAGCAGAAGCAGAACTGACACTATGGACAGCAGTCGACACAGCTCGACATTGTGAGCTGGTAAAGGCCTAACTCCAAGATCAATGCAGCAAAGCAGTTGACGCAGTCAGGGGCCATCCATTCCCACGACAATCTCACGGTTGAGGAGTGCGTGATGTTGGACGAAGGGACAGACGTCACACAGAGGGTCAGCAGCAGCAGCAATAGTGTGCGAGGAAAATATGGACGCCGACATGATCATGACAGATGTCCTTCAAAAGGCAAACGATGTAGAAAACGTCAGAAACTAAATCATTTCTCATCCGTCTACTGATCCAAACGTGTCCACAGCGCCAGTGACAGTGCGGGAAATAACACGTTGAGTGAAGAAGTGTACAGTTTGGGTTTTGTACATCAGGTTGAAGAAGCAACGTCATCCGAAGGGCCCTGGAGAGTGACATTACATTTTTTGTGGCCAGGACGCAGCATTGAACATTGACCCAGGAGCAGATGTCTCTTTAATCTCCAAGGCTACCGACAACTCGCTGAGGCCAAGGCCAAAACTGAAGAAATCCACAACTAGTCTTCGTGGCGCAGGGGGAATTATAAGCAATGAAGGAGAGTTCACAGCCACTATTCAGCAGCAGCAGCAGCAGCAGCAGCAGCAGCAGCAGCAGCAGCAGCAGCAGCAGCAGCAGCAGCAGTAGCAGCAGCAGCAGAACCAGCAGCAGCAGCAACACCAGCAGCAGCAGCAGCAGCAGCAGCACCACCACCACCACCACCACCACCACCACCACCACCACCAGCACCACCACCAGCACCACCACCACCACCTTGAAAAGAAGGAGGAGAAGCAACAGCAGCAGCAGAAAAGGAAGAAAAAGAGGAAGAAGAAGGAGGAGGTGGAGGAGCAGAAGAAGAAGAGGATGACGATGATAATGATGAACAACAAGAAGGGGGCGGAAGAGGAGAAGGATGAAAAGGAGAAAAAGAAGAAAACAAAGGAAGGAGTGGGAGGAGAACAACAAGAAGAACAACAACAATAACAGGAACAACAAGAACCGAATTATTGTCGATAAAAGATCGGGGAGAAGCCACGTTCCATTGTCCCCCAACACCCCTTCCCTGTCCTCCAAAACAACCTGCACACAACGGATGAAGACACTTTACAAAATGAACCCCCTAAAATAGATCTTCACGCCGAAGTGGACCCACGCAAACATCCTCAGACAAACATTGCGCCAGTTTCATCGGGTTTTGTAACGCACTTCCAACAAGCTTTGCCTGCAAAGCTGAAACAATGTTATGAAACTGGCGCCAAACCCCTGCTGCACTTTTTGTCTAAAACAGTTTGTTTTCTTTTAAAACGAATTGTCTTTTTCTTTAAACGCGCAGACAGCATCTAGTGTTGCCTGTCATGTGAGCAAAAATGCGTTGCACTACCGTTAAGTGCCTTACAACACAGGCCCAACCACCCACTTCGGCATGGGAGAGAATTGTTACATTTTGTCTCTCTGGAAAAAGTCAAGAGAATGGACCAAGAAGGCAGACAATAAATAAGAAGGAGTTAACAGGAAGAAAAGGAGCAAGGCAGAAACATAGAGAGGAATAGAAAAGATGGAATTTCTAATGCAGAGTTGACAGAAAGTGGGATGCTGTTTATACTGACAGGTCCCCGGCATCCCCAAGGGAAACTTTAATGTACACACACAAGAATTAGAAGTAAAGAAACGAGAGTGGGTATTGTAGTTGCGCGTTCCCCAGCTTATAATAATAATATATAGAATTTATATAGCGCTGAATCTTGTAAAAAACAATTAAATCGAAGCGCTTGCACTCAAATCATTTACACGCATCCAACTCTCCTTAAACATAATGAACATCAGATTTCAAATCCATGCGCGCGAACGCACATACGCGCACACACACACACACACTCGCGAACACACTTAGGAGGTGAAGGATGCTGTTGAAAATTAGGGACAGATATGAGGGGAAAGTCTCAGGAAGGAAATAAGTGTGTTTTGAGGCTGGATTTGAAGGTATCAAATGAAGGCTTTTGGCGAAGTGAAAGGTGGATGGACCAGAAACAGAGAAAAAGCGACGCCAACAGTGGTTTGTTTGAATCTGGGTGTTCGAAAGCACAAAGTATCTGCGGCTGAACGAAGGGAACGGGATGGAGTGTACAGGTGAAGACAGTTACAGAGATAAGAGGGCGCAGAATTGTAGAGACATTTGAAACAGAGGGTATTGATCTTATACTTCAGTCTTTGTGAGACAGGCAGCCAGTGAAGAGATCGCAGAAGAGGAGTGATGTGTTCAGACTTTTTCTTTCTTAGGACCAGTTGAGCTGCAGAGTTTTGTATGCGTTGAAGAGAGTGGATGGATGATGCTGGTAGGCCAACCAAGAGAGAATTACAGTAGTCTAAACGTGAAAAATGAGATGTGACAAGCTTGGAAGTTGCATCAGTGGACAGATACTTGCGAATCGCGCTAATGCGCCGTAATTGATAGTAGCAAGACTGGCAGGTCTGGGGGATGAATTTTTTCATAGAGAGTGTGTTGTCAAGAACTACTCCTAAATACTTCACAGAGTTGGACAAAGGAACTGACGTATTGCCAAATTCTATTGAAGTTTTTGTGATGTGTCCTTGCCTCAGTCTGGGGGTCACCCAGGATATGCACTTTGACTCATTCATCACATCTAGGAATCACTGTGAGACTGTAAATAGACACTGGATAAGAAGTTTGCGTGTATGACTGTTTTCAAATGCCTCCCCACATAGGCAGCCAGACCCCGACTTCAGAAGAGTTTTTCTCCTTTAATGGAGAATGCGGGATGTTATGCTAAGAGCTTGTTGTAGTTGAAGACAATTAAAATGATTACAAAAAATTAAATGTAGGCCTCGCTCGGCACATGGCTTTCGTTACGTAAATAATGGGACCAAGAATGGGTGTCACTGTTGCCATGACACTTCTGCGTTCCCTGGCCATGCTGAATTTTTAATCAGGTCTGCATGTCACAGTCTGCAGTCTGTCGTCGTAACCTCGCAAGTCCCCATAGTTTTCCCTGGAGCTCTACAGGGCTGGGCCGCGTCTGGTGACTCAGATGGTTGAAGGTAAGGCAGGACTGCAAGATATGAGAGGGGGGGGGGGGGGGGGGGGGGGTCCTGTGCCAAAGGGGCACTGGTCAGTGTGGGATATTTTCAGGTGGTGGATGTGGGATAAGAACTGGCAGTGTCCTAGGTGCATTTATAGATAGCAACTTGAGCAGCTCTGTCGAACTCAGTAATGCAGTCTTTCATTTTCTGGCTCGATTTCCAGGGGCTGGCGCCGTGCTTTCCTGAAGCTGTTTCTCAGGATTGTCCTTGCCTCGCATATGACACTGGATGGGAAGGCTGTTCCAAGTTGGTACCTGCCTCGGACAGGCGATCCGTCTCTTTGTTAATGCCTGTGCCACATTTGGAAGGGATCCATTGCAGCACCACCACAGTTCTCTGGCTGGGAGGCTTAGTTCTTACTTGATGTCTATTCGGGTCTGGTCTCCTCTTGACGCCTGGAGACTTCAGGATGGACTTGCAGTTAAGTCAGGAACACTGTTTTGGTTGATAGAGAATCCTCCAGGTTGAAAATTTGGGCTGCATGTGCAATGGAACATTGTTGTGTATGTCTGAACTCTAGAACAGTATCATAGTCATCCCCTTTTACGATAAATTTTAGGATGGATTTGTCTTTACTTAGACTTCTTTATAAATCCTCGTGTTTCTTGTCGTCATCCATTTCTGTGGTGAAGCTGGGCCCTTTCCTCTTGGTTGAAGACAAGAAAAGTCTTCTTCCTGGTTCATCATCATTTGACTAGCGTCATCTGTTGGCACTTTTGTTCAAGACAGCAAGTCTTTACCCTCGTTCATCATTTAACCCCCTTCGTGTCGTCTGTTCATTCGTTTTAATAAACGTTATCACCTGACAAACCACCACAAATTGAATGACGTAAGCTGCCATCCCAACCTTATCTCCCCTCCTTAAAAAAAAAAGTAAAAACAGAATGGTCCCTTTTCTTCACGTCAAACACCTATGACGTACGACATAATTCGTCGCTATGCTCGCCCCAACGACCCCCCCCCCCCCCCCCCCACCCCCCAACATACCTTTTCGAACTGATAACATCCAATTATCGGATCATTAGTTTGTGGATTGCAAATAACGGGTTTGATTTGCGTCGACATGTGTGTTGCGTGGGAGGAGGTGTATCTATCTTTCTGGCGTAAATACTGAAGATTAGGATGGATGGCGAACTAATGAGAAGATTGAATGTCGCGAGCAGGCTCGCTTTCGTCACCGTCTTGTTTTGTTTGTTGTTGTTGTTTCGTCCGTTCTGTAGACAAGGATGTTGTGTCGGTGGGTCGAAAGATTTCCAATAGTTGTGTGTGTGTGTGTGTGTGTGTGTGTGTGTGTGTGTGTGTGTGTGTGTGTGCGTGCGTGCGCGCGTGCGTGTGTGTTTAGAGAGTGAGAGAGAGAGAGAGAGAGAGAGAGAGAGAGAGAGAGAGAGAGAGAGAGAGAGAGAGAGATTGTGTGTGTGTGTGTGTGTGAATACGCAGGTAGGGTGGAAAAGAGATGAGAGACTGGGGGAGAGAGAGAGAGGAAAGGAAAAAGATTGATTGATTGATAGTCTTTATTCCCAAGGGTGACAGATAGGTATTGACATACTTTTTTTCATCTGGCCCTTAGAGAGAGAGAGAGAGAGAGAGAGAGAGAGAGAGAGAGAGGTGAGAGAGAGAGAGAGAGAGGGACAGAGAGAGAGAGAGAGGGACAGACAGACAGAGAGAGAGAGAGAGAGAGAGAGAGAGAGAGAGAGAGAGAGAGAGAGAGAGAGATGAAGACAGACAGACAGAGAAAGAGAGAGAATACTAATACGAATAAGAAAATGTTTATTGAGGGTAAATGGATAAGCTTACAGCTTCTTTGCATCATACCGTCAACCCCATCCTACCCACCAGTTCCCCGAGAGAGAGGGAGAGAGAGGGAGGGAGAGAGAGTGGGGAGAGAGAGAGAGAGAGAGAGAGAGAGAGAGAGAGAGAGAGAGAGAGAGAGAGAGAGAGAGAGAGACTGACTCAGATGGAGAGACACACAGACAGATGCACAGACAGATTGACAGTCAGAAGAGGCAGGCGGAGATACAGACAGACTCAAACAAACACACAAACAGGTGAAAACAGACATTTTATTCTTTTATTTCGAGGATAGTGGAGTAAACACTCGTGTGCTTTTATTCATCCAGTCCCCGTGTGTATGCAGTTTTGTTCACTGTCATCCGTTCGCACTTGCACACAGTGACCAACTCTTCCGAAAAGCGGAACGGGTTTTAACGTGTGTGCAAGATTCTCTGCGTGCGTTCGCACACGGGACCTCGGTTTATAGTCTCATCCAAAGGACTTTTGGGGAGAGTGGAGTCGGCACTGATGTCAACTCCAGAGAGAAAAGAGAGAGAGAGAGAGAGAGAGAGAGAGAGAGAGAGAGAGAGAGAGAGAGAGAGAGAGAGAGAGGGGAGGGAGGGAGGGAGGGAGGGAGATAAATAAACAAAGAGTCAGAGGAGACAGAGAAACCACAACGACAAAATGGACAAACGCCTGTGGCTTGCTCACGTTTGATCACCCAGGTCGATATAGGTACAGAGGGGCCTTTTTTCAGCCTAATATTTATATTCTGATCTCCATCTTTTCCCTTCTATATCAGCATCCTGTTTTCTACTACAAAAGCGTTATGCAGGCCCAGCTGCGTAGCGATATCAGCAATATCAAAGTGAAGCAAGGCTCGACAGCTTGTAGGAAAATAGAAATTTAAAGAAAACAAACATTAAGCTTAATCTATTTTTCTTTCTTTCTTTCTTTCTTTCTTTCTGTCTGTCTGTCTGTCTGTTTGTCTGCCTGTCTTTCTTTCTTTCCCTGCCACCCACTCTTCCCCCCTCCCCCCCAAAACAAAAGAAAAGAAAAGAACAAACAGAACTAAACAAAAAGTCTGAAACAAAATGGAAATGATACCAGAAAATGTCAAAAAAGTTAATGGCTTGAATAAATAGCGTGAAGTTGATAGAAAACGCTCTGTCTCTTTACTCCAGATTTTTTTGTTGCCCCTACGGTTGGTGGCTTGCATGCACACGAACAGTCACGTAGGCGGTCGGGCGAGTGCGCGCGTGCGTGCGTGCGTGCGTGCACACACACACACACACACACACACACACACACACACACACACACACACACACACACACACACACACACACACACACACACACACACACACGTGTGTGTTCATGCGTGTGCGCGCGCGCAGACACACACACGCATCCACTCAGGGATAAACACAAACATGCACATATACACATGCAGAGACGCATTCACGCACGCACGCACACACAACCACACACACACACACACACACACAACACACACACACACACACACACACACACACACACACACGCACGCACGCACGCACGCACCCACGCACGCTCGCACGCACGCACCGCCCCCCCCCCCCTCTCTCTCTCTCTCTCTCTCTCTCTCTCTCTCTCTCTCTCTCTCTCTCTCTCTCTCTCTCTCTCTCTCTCTCTCTCTCTCTCTCTCTCTCTCTCTCTCTCTCTAACGAGTCGAGTGCGTGTTCAAATTCAAATGACTTTTTCGACGTAGAGAGGAGACAATAACTAAACAAACATACTTGCCTAACGCTCCGATAATCAAATGCTTTCTTTTTTTCTTTTTTTTTCCTTTTGTTTTTCTACCCGTATTCAATCGGAACACAATAAACTGAGACAGATGGAAATCAGCAGACCCATTTTGCTACTGCTGTTGAAATTGCTTTTGCAAGTTAAACACTTTCGCTGAGGTCGAGAACTATTGTTTTGCTTTTCGTTAAATACTTTCAGTGAGATAAATGCTGATTGAGAATGAATAATTGAACAGGAAAATCTCTTTTTAAGTGTGTGTAATGGCTGTGAGATTGGAACGTCTTATTATAAAGTGATTTTTGTTTCGAATGATGATTGATATAGGGTAGTCTAACAAATGAAAAAAGAAGAAGAAGAAAATAGTGTGTCTATAGTACGCGAACCTTTTAAACTAAATCTGCATGTTCAGTTAATATGGTTATGGTAGACGTTATTTTTTTTTTTGAGGTGGGGAGAAAAAGCGTTGATTACCGTGTCTTACGGGGGTTTTTTGTGTGATTTTTTTGTGGACACACAGGGCTTTTATATGATTTTGGATAAGCACACAAAATAAATATTTGAAAAAAAATGGCTTTACATAACATCATTAAGTAGAAGTCAAACCAGTGGGCCTAACATGGCAATACTCATTAACAGCTACACGCAAAAATCTCACCAGTAGTGAAACTCGGAGCTCTAGCCGATGAACGAGCAGAAACACCCACCAAAAATCAATCAAACAAAACACAATTCAGAAATGGGATTACTTCTATAATCATGAATTCAAAATGTTATATTTACAGTTTAAAAAATCAGACAGGCATTTATTTGTAATAGTTGAGGCTAATGGGATTACTTCTATAATCATAGATTCAAAATGTTATATTTACAGCTTTAAAAAATCAGACAGGCATTCATTTGTAATATTTGAGTGATTCTAAGAATCTGTTTTAAAAAACACAGTAAAATGGTTTTCTTTGATCGTTCATTGTAAACTGTTTTTTGAAAAGAAAATTCAGGTCATTTATCATGTTTATGACAAATCAAACGCAGCACTTTTTGTTTGGGCACAAAATGCTTGTCGCAATTTCTAAAATTGATTAGATTTGTGGGTGTATTGGTCTTTAAACTGAAGAAGGAAAATAAATCAGGTGGTTTTTTCCCCCTCTTCCAAACCAAAGCTTATTATTTTCGTTAAAGGCACATACAGTTTTCAGAGACATATATTCATGTTATTGTTGCAATGCTTCATATTCATTTTTCTTTTGAGGGGGTGGCTTTCAAGGTGTCTGATAAAAACGGAAGGTTCCCTTAATGTAGCCACTACCCTACACCTCCATTTCCCTAGAACTACATTCAGCACAAACTTCACTAGTTGCATAACCCAGTAGGTTGGTAAGATCGCGACGACAGACCGAGGTTTCCTCGTTTCCGTAACTGCCAACAGAATGTCTTAAGATGGATTAAGGGGTCTTCACTGTGCTGACTTACTCCTTTCCATGCCTGTGCATAGGAATGAGGATAAGGTACTGGAAGATTGACACATCAGGGTTTTTTGTGTTTTTCTTTTATCTTTTTTTTACGGAGGTCATCTTAAAACTGATCAGCCTTGAACCACCAGACGCAGACGAGATTTGAACTGGCAACTCGCAACTTCAGGGCCATTTAGAGAAAGAGTGTGTTTCATCCACTCGGCTACTTGCGTTCGAAACAAGGAAGCGCAGCAAGCAGTCAGGCAGGCAGACAGATGTGCAGGCATGCAGGCAGGCAGGCAGGCATGCAGGCAGGCAGGCAGGCAGGTAGGCAAGTAGGCAGGCAAGTAGGCAGGCAGACAGGCAGGCAGGCAAAACGCAAGCAAGCAAACAGTGAAGAACGAACATTGCTAGAATCAACTTCATTTCATTTTATTTCTTCAGAGACCGATGCGTGACTTGAAAAACCGAGACAGCACACACACACACACACACACACACACACGCACGCACGCACGCACGCACGCACGCACGCACGCACGAAAACACACACACAAACCGATGCGTGACTTGAAAAACCGAGACAGCACACACACACACACACACACACACACACACACACACACACACACACACACACACACACACACACACACCACACACACACACACGTACGCACACACGCACACACGCACGCACGCACGCACGCACACGCACGCACGCTATCACGCACGAACACACACCCACACCCACACTCGCGCGCGCGCGCACGCACACACACTCACATACACACACAGCGGAAAAAAATCGGCTGGTATTGATATTGGCAATCTATGATCTCACACACGCGCGCGCACACACACACACACACATCCGCGCGCGCGCGCGCGCGCACGCACACACACACACACACACACACACACACACACACACACACACACACACACACACACACACACACACACACACACACACACACACACTCACTCACTCACTCAAGAAATGAGAAAACGGGGTAGCATTGTTCTGCAGAAGGGAGTTAGAGAGAGAGAGAAGTGGGAGGGTGGTGGTGGTGGTGGTGAAAGAAACCAGAATTTTCAGGAACAGAATTCCAAACAAAGCGACTTTGTGGATCTTGAACAAAGCAACGCACTGAAAGTGAAATGAAATGAAAAGAGAGGGAGGGGGAAAAGAGAGAGAGAGAGAGAGAGAGAGAGAGAGAGAGAGAGAGAGAGAGAGAGAGAGAGAGAGAGAGAGAGAGAATAAATAAATGAATGAATGAATGAATGAATGAATGAATGATCTGTAACGCGCTGGATAAAGATTTCACGCGAAACATTAGAGGGTCGGTGGTATAGAGGTTACGTGCCCGCCTACAAAGCAAACACAGTCCAGGTTCAATCCCTGTTAGTGCCCGAAACCCCACCCCCACCCCCCACCCCCTCCTATCTACTAGACCGTTGAGTGGCGGTCTGGGTGCTAGCCTTTCGGATGAGACGATATACGGAGGTCCCGTGTGCAACATGCATTTAGCGCACGTAAAAGAACCCACAGCAACAAAAGAGTTTTCCCTGACCAAATTCTGAAGAAAAAACGCCACTCTGAGAGGGGAGTAAATACATATGCAGGCAGGAAAAAAGTTAAAAAATGGGTGGCGCTGCACTTGTGGCGACGCGTTCTCCCCGGGGATGAGCAGCCTGAATTTCGCGCAGGGAACTACTATGACTGTGTCTGTCTGTCTGTCTGTCTGTCTGTCTGTCTGTCTGTCTGTCTGTCTGTCTGTCTCTCTTTCTTTCTTTCTTTCTTTCTTTCTTTATTTCTTTCTTTCTTTCTTTCTCTGTGAATAAAATATGCACTTTGAACATTTCTTTTTAAAAACACCTTATTCGTGCAAAGGTCTCTCCCCCTCCCCCATCACATCTATCTCCTCTCTCTCTCTCTCTTCTCTCTCTCTCTCTCTCTCTCTCTCTCTCTCTCTCTCTCTCTCTCTCTCTCTCTCTCGCTCTGTGAATAAATATGCACTTTAAACATTTCTTTCATTTAAAAAAAAAATCTTAGTGCATGTAAATGTCTTCGCAGAGAGATCAACAAAAAGGGATGAAATAGAAAGGGTGCGTCTACACAAGATAAGAACACACACACACACACACACACACACACACACACACACACGCACACGCACGCACACACAAACACACACACACACACACACACACACGCACACACACATACACACACACACACACACACACACACACACACACACACACACACAGCGCGCGAGGAAAGAAAATCGGCTGGTATTGGTATTAGCAATTTATGATGACGTTTGAAAACAGGCCACAACATCATTTTGCGCTTGTAGAGTGCACAAGATTAAATCGCGTTGACTCCCTGAAGTACCCAGAGCAAATAAAGAAAATGCAGAGGACATTTTTGAATAGACGCAGCAACCGAAGAAACTTGCAGCCGCGTGAGTAAATGCAGGAGTGGCGATGACGACGACGACGACGACGACGATAATGATGATGATGATGATGATGATGATTATGACAGAAATTGTAAAGATAAAGATGACAATGATCACAATGATAATAATAAATGATTGTAACAATAATCCGCGTCATTTCTTTCTTTCCTTCCTTCCTCCTTTTTTCTCCTTTCTGTTTGTATTTTTCTCCTCCTCCTCCTCCTTCCTCCTCCTCCTCCTCCTCCTCCTCCTCAGTTCTTTCCGGGAAAGAATCCCTGGACTTGGGGGAAAATGGGCCAGGGAATGATAACTACGTGGGCTGTTGTCTCTGCCTATTTCCGTCAGAAGTCTTCAAATAATGAAGGGCTGTGGTTCCTGGAGTCTACACGAAGCGTTGCAGGTGATCTGCATGCTTTGTTTGGGGTTTTTTCATTTTTCGTTTTCGTTCCACGGTTAGAGTTCCGAGGTTTACCAATGGTGAGATTTTTGCGTATTCGACCGTTTTTGCTCACTATGAAGGTAGCCGCATTTTGGCCTCATGGGTGCTTGTTGGATATATTCGTGTTTCTGTAACCCACCAAACGCTGACATGAATTACGGGATCTTTTACGTGGATAGTTGATATTCTGCGTGTAGATCTTCTGCACCCTTAATTCGTCAGACGCCGCCGAGATTCGAACCCACGACTTCATGGACCTATGGGATTGAAGTCGAACAGTCTTAACCATTCGGCTATGGCGTCTGTCCTGTCGTTTGTTTGGTATTGATTGTTTGCGTGTTGGCAGGTGAAATCTGTATGTGTGCATACGGTGGTGTGTGTGTGTGGTGTGTGTGTGTGTGTGTGTGTGTGTGTTTGTGTAACAAATTTTGAATGCACGTCCTTCTCTCTATGCCTTCATGCTCGCATCTCTGTGTTTTTGTCTGTTTGCTGTCTCTGCTCTCTGTCTGCTCTTTCTGTTTCTGTGTGCTCTCTGTGTCTCTTCCTCTGCTTCTCTGTCTCTGTCTCTGTCTGTCTCTCATTTTCAATTTTGATTATTTTTTTTGCTCTCTCTTTTTTCTCTCTCCAAAGATTGCATTTGGCCAAAAGATAATACGGCAGCTTCTTATTCTCAGGATCCCAAATTTGCAAGTTTGAATCTCAAGGACTATCAGCGGAAAATGAAATGCAGATTACTTTTATGATCTTTCAGATCAGTTTACGTGCTAACCTGCTAGTGCCTTGTGACTCTTTAATATTAGACGTTTAGGTTACAGTGCGGTGTGAAAACATGAAATGCCTAGCATACTTCAGAGGTTTGTTGTTGGTGTTGTTGTTAGGCGTTCCACAGCTTCAGCACCTAGAGAGTCACCCAGAACATGCAGTCTGTCTCACTCATCACATCGAGAAAAAAATCACTATAAGACCGTAAGTACACACTAGGTGAGAAGTTTGCATGCATGTGCTGTTTCAAAATGCCTCACCATCGAGGCAGCTATACTCCGACTTCAGATGATTGTTTCCCTTTAATGGAGAATACAGGTTGTTATTGCTGTGAGCTCGGCAAAAATGATGAAGACAAATATTAATATACCATTTTCAAAGCATAACAACATTTCAGTGTAGGCCTTGACTCCTGTCTGACATTACTGACTGACAACAGCTTTGGCTGGGGCCTAACTAGAGAGCGTTAGCGGGCTGATAATGAAGCTTAAGTGGATTTCCTGACGGATGGAATTCAGCAGATGTGGAGCATTCAGATTCTGCATGCTGTGGCAGCCACCATTTTCAGACAAAAGAAAAACCAAAAATATAAAAGAATAAAGCACTGTGATGCATCCAGTTTTTAAAGAAGGCTAGTGTCATGATCTGTTTATATATTTTTTTTAAAGAGAAAGTTATTCTGTCCACGAGTTGCTATAATTCTGTTTTTGATCCCGTTGTGGTGATCTCCGTGGCTGTTGTCGCTATTGATGGGCTTATGTCGTCTGCTGTTTTGAGGCATTCAAGCTGTGTTTGCGTTGTTGTTTCCGGGTGTAAAATGTTTCGCTGCTAATAGATGACTAAAGGAATGTGGTTTTTTTTTTACTTTGCCAAGAAAGATGAAGAGAGGAGAGAGAGAGAGAGAGAGAGAGAGAGAGAGAGAGAGAGAGAGAGAGAGAGAGAGAGAGGAGAGAGAGAGAGATGATTAGCCAAGTAATTGAATCGATTAATCAGAGAGAGGGAGGGGGGAGGAAAGAGAAGAGTGATTAGCCAAGCGGTTGTCTGAATCAATCAATCAGACAGACGAACGTGAGAGGACTGGGGATCGAGCTCATTTTTTGGTGACTTGTTCACCAAAAGGGGATTTGATGTGACTTGCTGATAAACGCCGCGTGGGTTAGATCCGTTAAGTCCTAATTGCACGCCACCTCACCAGTATCTGTCTCCTGTTCAAAACCACCACCCCCTAAAAAAAAAGAAATTAAAAAGCCTTTTACATGTAAACTTACAGTCTGATTTGCTTCCGACTTCAGCCTATTAGTGATGCTTACATTCTTACCTCTCAGCTGCATCTCAGGAAGCCTTGTGAAGGGAAATCGTTGTTTCTTTGGGTCCTTGCCAATGTCTTTTCGCTGTTGAGTCTTCTTTTAAAGCAGAGTAGAGTGCGTAAACAATACGGTACTGAAGTTGGTCTTTCATTTAAAGCAAAGGTTTTGAATGGGTAGCGACAAACCACACAAGTCAGTAGCAGCATAGCAGAGGGAAAATATTAAGCCATGACTTAGTGTATCCCACCTTTGTGAAGAACCAGCAACACTTTGTGCTTTGCGAGCAATGAGGCACCAAGCCTGCTCACACATTTATATCAGAAATCTTGTACACGTTATGTTAACACGTTAAACAGATAAATGACTGTAAGAGTAGATGTATAACTAAATGAATAAACGGAATTGTAAGTCAAAGCGCGACCTTTAAAAAAAAAGAATAATGAAAAGGAGAACAAAAACAACCAGACACTAACATGGAAAAGGATATTACCTTGGTTAAGAAAAAGGAGAGAATGACAGGTGAGGAACAGCGTAGACCCACAATGCTGTCGGCTGTTGGCATCACATTACAGATCATCACTGTAGCACGCTGTCACAGGTCCTGGCCCCTTGCTTCTAGTTGAAAAGTTAACAATTTTCTCCTATCTACTATTTGTTTGCCTTTAATGACCCGTAATCTGAGACAGACCGTGCCTACGAGGCAAAGACTTCAGCATTTTAACAGACTCCGCTACTCTACTGTTAGTTGAAATATTACCATTATGATACTGTCTACTCTGCAAGGCTTCTTTCGATGTAAATAACCGTTATCATCCTACACACATTCTCACACAACACGGTCACCGTCCTGGCTTGACTCTTACGGTTTGGCCGAGGTGTTGATTTAAGCAGTGACAGAAAAGCTGGCTTTAGTTTTAGTAGTTTGATTTGTTTTTTAGCTGTACAATGAGGTGATTATGGTCTTTGTAATACGCAGGTTCATAAATAATACGAATGAACTTCATGCTTAAGAAACACACTTGATACAAGAACACATGCACCTATTTACTATCACGTGTACACACACACACACACACGCACGCACGCACGCACGCACGCACGCACGTGCGCGCGCACACACAATAGCCGGCATCATCATCTTTCCATTCTTTCCTCACCTTCTCTGATGTCCGGGAAGGAATCCCAGGAAATGGAAGGGTTGGGTCAGAGGATGACGTCATGTGGACCGCCCCCGCTGCCAGTCTCCGCCAGAAAGCTTAAAAAAATGAAGTGTTGTGATTGGTTGATCCTTCAAGGGAGGCAATGAAGGCATGACCTGCTTGCTTTTCATTGCATAGGAAGTTCTCACACACATGAATCTTTTTTCTTGTCTATGCATTTGTGTCTGCTGATATGTTTAGTTTCTAAATTCAGCTTCCTTTCAGCATCCTTGGTTGACCCTTAAGGTTGGCCAGAATGTTGATACAATAATCGACAGTAGAGTTAATTTTAAATCATCTTTTGATCTGTATATGGTTACACAGTTTTAATCTGAGATTTAAAATTTTATGAGGTGACATTCCAGATATGGCCTCCATGGTTAAATTAGCTACAGGCAACATGATTATCATATTGATTGATTAAAACTTTCCTGTCAAATTTTCATTGATTTTTTATTCTCTACATATTTTAGTTGCAGTGACACCTTAATTCAAAAGAAAAGAGTTATATGTTTGCATATGTAGTATTTATCCAGTTATGCTATTTCTAATGCTGCTTACCCAAGAGGAATAAAATGTATGTCACTTTGTCAAGAATGAACGGTCTCTTTAAAACTGTACATCTATGAACACATCCAGATGAAAGCAAGCTATTCTGTGTGGCTTCTGGTCTCATCGTCCCGTACCAACCAAACGAACCAAATTAGAGTGTAGTTACAATTTAAGAATTCGCGACTTTTTTTCTTTTTGCGTTAATGTTATTCTAACAATGTATTCAATTTCAGTCCAGTATTCTTGGGAGATGTTAATGTATACAAAATAATTTTATTGTGCTATATCACAATGTGTTCTATTTTTCATCAGATGTGACTTTGAGAAGAACAGTCCTCTTGTGGTATATTTCAACTCGATGATGTATTCATAGTATATGATCGACTAACAGCACATCCAGAGGACTAGTGAAGCCATGACTGCAAACTGGACGTTTTTTTTCCTAAGATTAGTACAACCTGGTTAAAGCTAACAACGCTGATTGGATCTTTAACCTATAATATGAACATACACACACACGCACGCACACACGTACACATATCTATCTATCTATCTATCTATCTATCTATCTATCTATCTATCTATCTATCTATCTATCTATCTATCTATCTATCTATCTATCTGTCTATCTATCTATCTAACTGTCTGTCTGTCTATCTGTCTGTCTATCTATCTGTCTGTCTGTCTGTCTGTCTGTCTGTCTGTCTGTCTGTCTAGCTATCTAATCTAGCTATCTAATTATCTATCTGTCTGCGTCTGTCTATCTCTCTCTCTCTCTCTCTCTCTCTCTCTCTCTCTCTCTCTCTCTCTCTCTATATATATATATTATATATATATATATATATATAATATATAATATATAATAATACTATAACTAAGAGAGAGAGAGAAAAAAGAGGAGAGAGAGAGAGAGAGAGAGAGAGAGAGAGAGAGAGAGAGAGAGAGAGAGAGAGAGAGAAGGTCTAAGGTTATACAGTTTGTTCACAAGAGGAGTAACTATTTACTGTGACCTTGGTAGAGGAACATAAGTTAAGCAGATAGAGGTTTGGTAATGTGCTTTTTTCTTTCACATACACAATCATGCATGC
>CM054140.1:36953746-36956246 GCA_028751875.1 Rapana venosa
AGACATTCTAAGATGTCCAGAAAAGCGTTTTAAAGAGTGAATGTGCTCAGACACTTGTCCTTTCTTCCTTCCTGAGCTAGAACTTTAAGGTTCACCAATGGTGAGGTTTTTGCGTATGCAACTGTTTTGCCCACCATTAAGGTAGCGGCATTTCGGTTGATGTCTAAATACGACACCAGTGTGCATGCGTTTATTGACTTTTGTCATCCGTTCCTATTGGTACCCATTGGCCCACTCTTTCGAAAGGCAGAACGGGTTTCAGGGTGTGCACAATATGTTTTACCTGAGTTCGCACACGAGAACTCGGTAAGGACATACTAAGGACTTTGGTGTCAGTGGATTCTACACTGATGTTAACTTCAAGGGGGAAATCCCACCCTCCCTGACAGAGAGTTTCGATGGGGACACATGTACTTCATTCAGCTTGAGATGTGAAAATCTTCAACCTTGACATAGATTTCTACAGCGCGACACAAAAAACCCTGGGTGCATTCGCACCAAAGCTCAACAGGTTTAGAGGTCTGATGGTCTGCTTAACTGGTTGATGTACACACATAGACACACACAGACACGCATAGACACACAGACGGAGACAGTCAGACAGATACACACACAATCAGCACGACTTTCTGTTAAATGGGTCAGTCTCGCTTGTTCTCATCATCTCTTCCCCCCCCCCCCCCCCCCCCCCCCCCCCCCCCCCCCGCCTTTGTCCTTGGCCTTTTCTTCATTTGTGATGTCCAAGAAAGATGCTTAGGAAATGAAGGGACTAGGCTGGGGGTGATGTCACGTGGGCTGTCGCCTCTGCCCACCGCCACAAGGAAAGCTCAGAGAATGAAAGGGCTTGGATTGGCTGGTGCAAGTTGATGGAGTGGTGGTCTAGAGGTATCGCGCCGGCCTCAAAAGCAAGAAGCGCGGGTTCGATCCTAGTTTGAGCTTCAGCTTTTTTCTCACCTTGACAGGTGGTCTGGGTGCTAGACTTTCGGATGAAACTACAAACCGAGGTCTTGTGTGCAGCACGCATTTAGCGCACGTTAAATAACCCACGGCAAGAGAGTTGTTCCTGGAAAAAAATGTGGAAAAGAGCTGCTCTGATGATAAACAGGTACACATGTAGACAGCAAAAGGAAAAAAAACCTGCGTGGCGCTGCTCCTGTGGTGATGCGCCCTCCATTGGGGAGAGCAGCCCGAATTTAACACAGATAAATCTGCCGTGACTTAAAATGGTAAAATTCAATTCAATTCCTACAGTGGCTGCGTAAACATGATTTACATGGTTTCTTTCGTCAATAAAACAATTGCGTTGTTTTGTGAGACATGTGTCTTGTTTTCTTTCTCTTTTCTCTGATACATTTTATTTGCTTGGATTTCTTTGTTTTTCTTCTGGCGTAGCATTCTTTATGTATAAAGATTTTTTTTTCGGGGGGGGGGGGGGGGGGGGGGGTATTTTGTATTCTACACTCTTTTTTTTTTCTTTTGTATGTACTGTTTTTTCTTCCTTGCTTTGGAAAGAAGTAGAGGGATGCATGAGGTTGAAGAAGAAAAAAGTGGGAGTACATAAAAGATGTTGTCGTGGTTAATTGTTGTTGGGCGTTCCCGAGCCGAAGTACCCTGAAGTCACCCGGAATACACACCCTTTCTCCCTCATCACACCTGGGAACCACTGTGAGAGTAGAGACTAGCTTTGAAGCTTGTAGTATGTGTGACTGTCGTAAGCTACCTCACCATAGAGGCAGCCGTACTCCGACTTGGAGAGGATGTTTTTTCTCCTTAACCAGAGAGTACACGTTGTTATACTATGAGCTTGTAAGGAATGAAGACAATCATGAAACAATACTTCAAAGCATAACATTTTGGTGTACGTCTTGTCACTTTGCTTACATCAGGTAGATAAAGGTAAGGTATTCCCATAACCCATGCGGTCGTTGGGGAGCAAGGTGTCAGAGACCTCAGCCTCTCTAGGGGCCAGCATATTGAGGGAGGGGGTGGGGGGAATCCATCTCCTCTTCATCGCTGCTTTACCTTCCATGACCCTAACGAGGGCAGGTACCCATTTGAAGCTGGGTGAAGTGGGGGACTGTGCTGAAGCCAAGGCGTGCAAACGGTCACTCATCCACTTGGTAGCCACATGCAATGGCATGACCAGATCATTGAGAAATCCACATTTCAAAATTGTCAGCAGGAAAATCAGCTTGGGTTCGTTTAAAATGTATGGAGAAAAGCCGGTTTTGTGTGATTTCATTCCTATTGATATGTAAATGCTGTCCTCGTGAACACACCCGCTTCGGTTTTGATTTTCTGTGTTTTGTTTTTATTTCTGTTCGTGATATAGCTTGTGGAGGGTTTTTTGATGGAATGTTTTCTTGTTTTCTTTTCAATTCATTTCCCCCCATTGTCTACTGCTTACTTTGTTGTGTTTTTTTGCAGTGCTTCAATTTCCTTTCCAAAAAGTAGCCATTTTAAGTTGTCTAACACACGTTTGAATTATTAATAGATTGAG
>CM054140.1:36961246-36981246 GCA_028751875.1 Rapana venosa
GTGTGTGTTTGTGTGTGTGTGTGTGTAAGTGAGGAGGGGGGGGGGGGCGAATTGAGACCAGTAGTGTGAGTTTATATTGTTGTTGGGCGTTCCCGATTTTAACATCCCTGGGGGTTACTCAAACATTGCTGTTTGTCTCTCTGTCACTCTCTCTCTCTCCCCCCCTCCCTGTCTGTCTGTCTCTCTGATGAAAAGTTTGCGTTCGTGACTGTTTCCAAGTCCCTTACATTATAGGCAACCATACTCCTGCTTCAGAGAATGCTTTGCGTGTAGGGGAACTTAAGTTTGATTTTTTTCCTTTTTCTGTTCATTTGTTCATGCTTATTTTTTTAAAGTTTTTTTTTTGTTTTGGGGGGGGGAACTTAACATGTTAATGCATGCTTTTTGGTAGTTTTTCTTGTTTTGATGGGAAGTAAATGTAAAAGAATGGAATGGCATGAGGACAAGAGGGTAAGAACACGTCATTGTGGACAGATGCGGTAACAGAAGAAGACGGTAGAGGGGTACTGTACAGTGCCCAGTGATCTCGTCAAATAAAGGAAGATTCCATTCCATCCGTTTGGAGATATGACAGAGAAGTTCTGGATCAAAAAGAGAGTGGGAGGGGGGGGGGTTGCTTCTGTCTGCCTCTCGCTCTTTGTCTGTCTGTCTCTTTGTCTGTCTCTTTGTCTCTGCTCTGCCTCTCTCCCTCCTCCTCTCTCTCTCCATCATCTCTCTCTCTCTCTTCTGATTGTCTCTCCCCTTCCTCCCTCCCCCTCCCTTCTTACCATCCTCTCTCTCTCTCTCTCTCTCTCTCTCCTCTCTCTCTCTCTCTCTCTCTCTCTCTCTCCCTCCCTCCCTCTCTTTTCTAACTTATGTTTACTTGAAATTATTAGTTGTGATTATTAAGAATAGTCTCTTCTCAGGGCAAGGGCCGGATGAAGTTAAAATATGCCAATACTTATCTGTAACCCTTGGGAATAAATATTTTCAGTCTCTCTCTCTCTCTCTCTCTCTCTCTCTTCTCTCTCTCTCTCTCTCTCTCTCTCTCTCTCTCTCTCTCTCTCTCTCTCTCTCTCTCTCTCTCTCTCTCTCTCTCTCCTCCCTCCCTCCACCTCCTCCTCCTCCCCCCTCTCTCTCATGTATAATATAAGCACTTTGGTTGATTTATTTTTCACTCATGTACGTTGATATACTGACCAAAGACATAGTCTTTGAGATTTTTTTAATTATATCAAGGAGAGAGAGAGAGAGAGAGAGAGAGAGAGAGAGAGAGAGAGAGAGAGAGAGAGAGAGAGAGAGAGAGAGAGAGAATAGTTACAAACTCGGGTTTTTATGATCCCTTAACTTTGTTTTGAGTAACTTGTATAATGGTATGCTTAATGTGCATGCTTTCAGCCCCAGGTCTTATCCTTTTCGAACCATTTACACGAACTTTGATGATGATGTGCGAGCGAAATAAGTTACAATATCACTTCCGTATTGTAGGCAGGAGAACCGGCATACAGTGGACCCTCATGAAGCAGCTGGAAGACCTGGACTTCGCAGACGACATCAGCCTTCTCTCCCACAGGCAACAAGACGCACAAGAGAAGCTTTGTCGTGTTGCTGACGAAGCTGAAAAGACTGGCCTCCAAATCAACATCGGGAAGACGGAGATCATGAGAGTGAACAACAAAACACATGACCCAGTGCGACTGCAGCAAGAAACCATCAAAGAAGTCACCAAGTTTATTTACCTGGACAGTGTCGTCAGTAAAGATGGGGGATGAAGACATCAAGTGCCGATTCAACAAAACCCGCCACGCCTTCAACACCCTTCGGCCAATTTGGAGGTCAACAGCCCTCTCATTTCAAAACAAGATTCGGATCTACAGCACCAATGTCAAATCGGTCCTACTTTATGGCTCAGAAACCTGGCGGGCAACAAAAACCAACACCCACAAACTCCAGTCTTTTACCAACAAATGCCTCAGGTACATCCTCAACATCAGGTGGCCGGGAGTCATATCCAACAAACAACTGTGGGACAGGACCAGACAAACCCCAATCGAGTCCATTATTAAACAAAGGAAGTGGGGATGGATCGGCCATACACTCCGCAAGCCTGCGTCAAATGTCACCAGACAGGCCCTTGACTGGAATCCACAAGGGAAGCGGAAAGTTGGTCGACCAAAGCAGACCTGGCGCAGAAGTGTTGACGAAGAAACGAAGGCAGCCAGAATGACATGGGCCGAGCTGAAGAGGATCTCCCAAGACCGAGTTCGTTGGAGGGGTGTTGTTGCAGCCCTATGTTCCCCAAGGAACCAAGCGGCATAAGTCAAAGTCCGTATTGTAAGAGTACAGTTGTAGTTTTATGCTAATAGCAGTGTTCATTCCTTACTGGAGGGGGGGGGGGGGGATGAAATAGCTTAGTGATTTAAGCATTGAGCTCGTGATCTGACGACCTGGGTTCAAGCCATCACCGAAGGACATTTTCGTGGAATACTTTCCCCTGGAGTGAACATCAGTACTGACTCCACTTCCCCCGAAAGTTGTTCGGAAAATACTGTAAACCGAAATTCCGTATGCGAACGCAGTCAGAAACATTTTGCACACACGTTAAAAACCCGTTCCGCGCCTGTCGGAAGAGTAGGCCATTGTGTGCCGATTGGAACAAATAACCATTTTGTTAAAAACCGCATGCGCACTAGTGTGGTGTTTAGACATCATCCCCAGAAGTCGGAATGCGGCTACCATAATGGTGGGCAACAGTAATCGCATACGCAAAAATCGTCTCATTAGTGAACCTCAATGTTCTAACGGAGGAGCGGGGAAAAAAGGAAAGTAACCTCGTATAATTATTATAATGATGATTTTGATTTATTTTATTCTTTTATATCAAGGATAATGGAATAAGCACTAATGTGCTTTTTTTCCATCCAGTCCCCGTGTGTATGCGGTTTTGTAGATTCTGTCATCTGTTCCCACCGGCACACGATGGCCTACTCTTCGATACTCTTATGATAATGCTCAGTGCCTACAAGAACGTCAGCCCCTGTTTCTCAGTACTTTCACATCGTTTCTATGAATTGTTGAGGACCATGTGTGAGTGAAACTAGATACAACATTATTTCCGAATCGTGAGTACAACTGTGGTTATATGTACATTTTTTATTGGAGCGTTGGGTCCATACCGTTTAACAGTTGCATGAAAGGGATGCTAAGTTTTGGCTCTTTTGCAAACCTCGAAGGGGGTATAGTGTGGCTTAGGAGGTTGAGTACCTCTTATTTGTCTGTCTGCGTCGCTGTCTGTCTGTCCGTCCGTCTGTATGTCTGCATGTTTGTCTCAAGCGGTTTTCTACCTCCGACTACCCTTCTGTCTGTCTGTCTGCCTCTGTCTGTCTGTCTGTCAGCCTGCCTCTCTGTCTGTCTGCCTGCCTGCTTGCCTTCCTGCCTGCCTGTCTGTCTGTCTGTCTCTCTCAGTGATAGTATGTTTGTGTCTGCCACTCTGTCTCTGTCTGTCTGTCTGTCTCTCTCTCTCCTTCTCTTTCTAGTCAACTCTCTCTATTCTACTTTCTCCCTCTCTCTCTCTCTCTCCCTCTCTCTCTCTCTCCCTCCCTCTCTCTCTCTCTCTCTCTCTCTCTCTCTCTCTCTCGTTTGGTCTCTCTCTGTCTTTTTCTCTCTGCCTCCGTCTTTCTCATATTTTTTTTTATCATTCCACGTTGTTCGCATTAGCAGTGTCGCCACTGGCGACAGCGCCCGACAGGAGTGTGTTTCCCAGTGCAGCAATAATTGATCTCCGAGGACATAATTTATCTCCTAGGACGAATTTCCACACAGAATAAATAATTATAACCATCTCTTCCTTCGGTTTTTTTCTCATTTCTCTCCTCCACCCCTATCCCAAATTTCCCTTGCCCTCTATTTTCTGCTTGTTGTCCCCGAAGTCGGAATGCTGATACCTAAGTGGTTGGGCAAAACGGTCGCGTGAGCGAAAAGGTCTCACCATTAGTGAACCTTGAAGGTCTGTGCGAGGAACAGGGAAAACGTTTCATTTGGCTGGTACATTTGTTCTAATTTTAGAAGGCATTTTTCTTCTTGTGAATGTTAATAATTATACACATTTTATTTTAAAATTATGGGTTTTGTATCTAAAATGTTTTGGTATGGATATCACTCTAGTTTGAAGCTTTATATACGTGGTACTCTTGCGCCGTCTGTGCCTGCTTTGGTTCAAACAATTGCATCGCTTCTTTCAAGAAATATTGAAGGTATAGTTCGCTTTTGTTGTTATGCATTTGTATACAAAAACTGTATTGCGTGCCAGAGAATCTGATCAAAGACTGTCTCTGTGGTTGCGTGTTCAGCATTTTTAAACAGTGCCAGTTCTAGTTTCGGTTTCAGTTTTAAAAAGCTCTTTTGACGTTGTTCTCTCATAGATTTGTATAATTGCCAAGCCTTTCCAAGAAATCTTGGGTACATTACATTTCTATTTTGGGAGTATTTTATACGATTTTTGAGGCATTTTTAGCATTCATATTGAAATTTCTTAAGATAAAAGCAGGCTAGTTTCCTTGGCAGACAAGCACGTTATTATATGGCAGTGTGGTCTTTTTCTTCAGTATCTTGTTCGTGTGAATATTTGTTTTCCTATACAAATAGCTTTTTTTGCACTAATGTACTTTTCTAGAGCACAACTCCTTAGTCTTACGAGACTAACGGATGTCTGCTATTACTACAGATAGCTTTCCTGTATACAGTTCTGCCCCCAAATCAGGGTGTAGGTGTCCAGGGTTCTTCTACGTTATTAGGGGCAAAAACGGTCGTACACGCAGAAATCTCACCATCTGTAAACCTTAGAGCTCTAACGGAGAAACAACATTTGATTCCACCACTCGGGGCTTAAAAGTTGGGGGGGGGGATAGTCCTCTTTCCAGCCTGATTCGTTCCGGGACCGCTCACTTTTCAGACAGGGGTGTTAGCCCTAGACCATGGAATGGTCTAGGCCCAAAAAAGCTTTTTCATTTATTACTGCTGTGAGCAAAGTGCCGTGGCCTGCATTAAAATGTTGTTATGTTTTAAAAGCGTTGCGTTGAGATTGTCTTCAGTCGTCTTCAATCCTGACAAGATCTGAGCATAACAACCTGTTCTCTCCATGAAAGGAGAAAAAAATCCTTTGAAAACCAGAATACGGGTACCCACATAACAGGGTACTTTAATTTAAGCCATACGCGCGAACTTGTCATCAATGTGTACTTACGGTATCAGAGGACGGGATAGCCAGGTAGTTAGAGCGTTGCGATCGCGATGTGGTGGCCCGGGATCGATACCGGGTTTCTGCCACCACCTAGACGCCAGTTCACGGGGATTGTTCCCCAGGAGTTAACGCTAGCACCAACTCCACTCCCCCCGAAAATCCTTTAGATGGGACTATAAACCGAGGTACCGTGTGCGAATGCACGCAGAACATCTTGCGCACACGTTTAAACCTTTTCCGGCTTTCTGAAGAGTAGGCCATATGTAGCCAGAAGAAACGGTGGCAAAATGTACAAAATCGCATGCACGGACTGGATGTAAAACAAAGATGAGTGCTTATTCTTTATCTTTGAAATAAAATAATCTGCCAAAAAAATGAGCAGCAATTTCTAGGTATGATGAGTGAGACAGGGTGAATATTCTGGATGACTCCCTGGTATTTATCTTGGGAACGCCCAACAACAACCCAACAAGAAGAAAACCACTGGTCCATCTTCTGAACGGCTACGGGTGTTGTTTTCTTCAATTGATTTAGCCTACTTTGTACTTTGTTCAATTGCTTGAGACTGAGATACGTTGGTCACGCAAACAGAACACACAGACAAATCTGACAACGACAGTTCTCCAAGGCAGAAGGCTGAGGGCAGAAGGAAAAAAAGAGGCAGGCCCCCAACATCCTACATAGCCAACACCACTAAGGTCAGTGGTCAGGGAGGGCTGCAGGACATTTTAGAACTCAGCAGAGAGACAGAGAAAGATGGCGAACCAGGTGGCATTGTGTGGAGCTTCTACGGACGAGAGCGGCGATGGAGACATTGTGTTTTGTTATCTATTCGATACCATCATACCCTTTCACTATGCTAAATACAGTGCCTATAGAGCGTAAAAAGTTACATTTAACAATATTTTTCATCCTCGGGTATCTCTCTGGTGTACTAATTTCAACTCGGGCGCTTTGAATTTGCGCTATTTGCATGGCTTAACCTTTGAATAGGGCTTCATTTAGAACGACTTTCAAAACAAAGAAACAAACCAAACCAAACACAAGCCAGAAAATTCGAAAGCAAACCAAAAAAACCCAAACTGTGTTTAACTGGTCCGTCCTGCCCTAGTTTCTGTAAGCAAGAAGACAAAAGCCTGATGCATGCGATCGTCGCCAGATCGATGAACGCCATGTGCGAACTCTTTGGTGGTGAAAAACACAGGAGAGAGAGAAAACAAAACTTCACTTTTATGCCTGCAGTTACGTGATTCTCAAACTCCCAGTTCCCTGCCTGTTTTTTGTGTGTGTCTGTTTCTGTCTGTTCTCAGACTCTGTTTTGTGTCTGTCTCTGTCTCTGTCTGTCTGTCTGTCGTGTCTCTCTCTCTCTCTCTCTCTCTCTCTCTCTCTCTCTCTCTCTCTCTCTCTCTCTCTCTCTCTCTCTCTCCACTCCACTCCACTCCACTCCACTCCACTCCACTCCACTCCACTCTCCCCAAAAGTCCTTCGGATGAGACTATAAACCGAGGTCCAGTGTGCGAACGCACGCAGAATATCTTGCGCACACGTTAAAGCCCGTTCCGCTTTTCGGAAGAGTAGGCCATTGTGTGCCGGTAGGAACGGATGACAAAATTGACTACACACGGGGACTGGATGAAAAAGGCACATAAGTGCTTATTCCATTATTCTCGGTATAAAAGAAATATATCTCTCTCTCTCTCTCTCTCTCTCTCTCTCTCTCTCTCTCTCTCTCTCTCTCTCTCTCTCTCTCTCTCGCTCTCTCTCGCTGTGTTTAAATGAACTATTGGTTGATTGGTTTACTTTCATTTTTGGACAGAGGGATGGATGGAAAAAAGCCACCATTGTGCGTATTCTTTTCTCTCAATAAAAATGTTCATTCATTCAAAATGTTCTCTCTCACACACACACACACACGCACGCACGCACGCACGCACGCACGCACGCACGCGCTGTGTGTGACCACCCCCATTCGGTAATATAAGTGAAAAGACGTTTAATTCAAAGACGAACACACACACATACACACAAACACGTACGCACGCACACACGCGCTCGTACGTACACACACACACACACACACAAAACACACACACACACACACACACACACACACACACACACACACAACACAAACACCACACACCCCCACGCCTGCGCGCACACATACACACACGTAGTGCCAACTCCACTCTCTCCAAAAGTCCTTCTCGGATGAGACTATAAACCGAGGTCCCGCGTGCGAATGCTCGCAGAACATCTTGCGCACGCGTTAAAACCCGTACCGCTTCTCGGAAGACTAGGCCATTGTGTGCCGGTGGGAACGGATGTCAAAACTGACAAAACTGCATACACACGGGGACTAGATGAAAAAAAGCACACGAGTGCTTGTTCCATTACCCTCGAAATAAAAAATAAAAAAAATAAAACAAACGCACACTCACACTCTTACAAACAATAGCAAAGCTCTAGAAATTCAGATAATATTGTTCGTTGACCGCATGTGCAAGAAAACCCCCCACATAAACAAACTTTCACATCACACAAAAAGAACCAATTCAGTGAATGGAATAAAGGCTGAATAGAACTTTCCGATGCAAGTTCTATAGACAAGTAGACAACTGGCTATGCTACAAAAAACATATCATTCCCCACGCCCCCAAATAAAAACCAAACAAAAACCAAAGAAACAAACGAGTTGAAAACGTAACTTTATTGTCACATTGGATTTTAAACTTTAAGTAGAACAGAGAGAAAACGGTTTTGTTTTGTTTTGTTTTGTATTTTTGCGTTAACTGCATTGTTGTGGGTTTGTTTGTTTGCTTTAAATAGAAAATGAGTGTGTATTTGTTCACCTCGGTTAGTAATAATAGGTTAATGACCTAAATGTTGGGGTGTTGTTGTTGTTAAACACTGAAACTTGCAGCCAGATGAACTATTGCAAAAGCATGCCTCCCCCACTCTTGTGTCCCCCCCCCCCTCTCTCTCCCTCTCTCTCACACTCTCTGTGCCAATACCTTTGTTTATCTGTCAGTCTGTGTGTGTGTGTCTCTCACCATCGTTATTTTTCTCTCTGTCTCTGCCCCCCTCTTCTCTGTCTCTCTCTCTCTCTCTCTCTCTCTCTCTCTCTCTCTCTCTCTCTCTCTCCTCTCCCTCCGCTTTTCTTCTTTCTCTCTCCATCTTATCATCATCTCGTCGTCGTCGTCTCCTCTCCTCCTTATTATCGTCGTCGTCGTCTGTCTTATCTCACTCCATCATCACATCATCATCATCATCATCAGTTATCATCATCATTCTATTAATCAACACACACACACTCACAATCATCATCAACACATACACATCATCACACATCATAACAAATTATAAAATTATGTAGATGATGATGATGAGATGATGATGATGATATGTGATCACTCACTCATCACCACACCATCATCATACATCCACATCCCCTCATCATCATCATCATCATCATCATCATCTTCATCTCTCTCTCTTCTTCTTCTTCTTCTTCTGCTCCTCCTCCTCCCCCTCCTCGTTGCTGCGTGGGGGGGGGGGGGGGGGGGGGGTTCGAGTGTTGTGTTCGTACCCTGACGGTCCGGATTTGAGCCACCACCGAAGCACTCGTTCAAGAGGATTTTTTAACACCAGAGCTGACTTTATTCCCACCCCCCCCCAAGTCCTTTGAATGAGACTATAAACTGATGCCGTATGTGCGGAGGCATGCAGAACATCTTGCCACGCGTTAAAACTCGCTCTGGCTTTCGGAAAAGTAGGCCATTTCGTGCCGGTAGGAACGGATGATGAGTTTTGGGGGTAAAGAAAAACTGATGCACACTGTCGTGGTGTTTAGACAGTGTTCCCCAAGTCTACCTGTTGCTACCTTGATGGTAAGCACAAAAAAACCAAAATCACAAAACACGGTCGCCATCGCAAAACATCACCATTTGTGAACCTCGGATCTCTAGCCGAATAACGAAAAATATCTTTATAATCCACTTTGTAGTTTTTCCCCCATCACATCGTGTTGTGAGACAGCAGAAGTAATTCAAATAAATTAACTAACGAATGACCATAGAACAATAGAACCCAGGCACGATCACCTTACAAAGATCAACGCATCATTGACTATATATATTATGATTTTTCATAGTTTTTGAAGTCAGATCTCGTGATGGCAGACTATTGCTATCCACCCCCCCCCCCCTTCCCCCCTCCCCCTCCCCATCTCCCTTCTCACGCTCTCAGAACAATGATGTATCCTTGAATTCCATTTCATCTTTGTGAGATAAGATTGATCGGAGATATCATTTCAATGAACAGACGATAAAAAAAAGGGTAAGACATTGTTGTTTCTCTCTGAGATGAATGAAGCAGGAACACGCGACATTCTGTCAGTCTGGCTGGCTGTGTGTGTGTCCGTCCCTGACTCTGTCTGTGTCTGTCTGCCTGTCTGTCTGTTTGTCTCTCTGTCCGTCTCTCTCTCTCTCTCTCTCTCTCTCTCTCTCTCTCTCTCTCTCTCTCTCTCTCTCTCTCTCTCTCTCTCTCTCTCTCTCTTCTTTCTCTCTCTCTCTCTCTGAAAGACGTTACCAGAGGGAAAAGAAGTGGGCCAATGTATCATTCCACTCACATACTACTATTCTTCAAGCAATTTCATGGTCATTTATTAGGGCCAAAAAAATTGCATAGATTTGTTTGGGGAGAGAAGTGTGTGTGTGTGTGTATGTGTATGTGTATGTGTGTGTGTACGCGTGTGTGTGTGTGTGTGTGTGTGTGTGTGTGTGTGTGTGTGTGTGTGTGTGTGTGTGTGTGTGTGTACGGGGAGCCGAAAAGGGCTCAAGGGGAAGGGGCTAGATAAGCACAGATTTTATATGATTATTTTTGAAACTGTTTCAGAAAAGAAACTGTCTCTCTCTCCCCCTCCTTCCCTCCCTTCTCTCTCTCTCTCTCTCTCTCTCTCTCTCTCTCTCTCTCTCTCTCTCTCTTCTCTCTCTCTCTCTCTCTCTCTCTCTCTCTCGTGCACATTCGCACATTCCTGCCCACAATCATACAGACGCAGAAGAATCAATTATTTTCTCCCCGTCTTCCTTCACCCCCCCCCCCCCCCCCCCCCCCCCTCCCGGCCCACCCCCACCCCTCCTCAACTAATCACAAGAGAAACGTAGTCACTCATCCAAGGCGTGCAACATCATCAATGTCACCTAACTCTCTCAAATTTCCCAGCAGAACAATCGGATACGTTCTGCTTCTGTAGCCAATTTCGAGCTCTGCTAAGCACTAGCGTCCTCTTTGGCAAATATCCAGGGGGGTTATTCTTTTTTTTTTCTTTCTGTTCCTGCAGCAGCAGCAGCAGTACAAGTTGATCGCACCATTCAGCCAGGCTTTCAATATCTGGCATGCCGACAGCCGAAGTAACAGCTTCCAATTTGTTGGTGGCTCTGTACGTTTTGTTTTGTTTTGTTTTGTTTGTTAGGTGAGGGAGAAGAGGGGAGGGGTCTGGGGGGAGGGGAGGGGTGAGTGAGGGTGGATTGATTTGGGTTTGTTCGTTATGTGTTGGGTTGGGGTGTACTGTGTTTTGTGTTGTTGTGATGTGTTGTGTTGTGTTGTGGAGATGCTGAAGACTCTTTCAGTAAGAATAGCATCTCCACTTTCTTGAAATTGTGTGCTAGAAATTCAATGACTCCCTTTGTTTCTGCTTTCCCCCTTACGTCTCTTTTCCTCCCTCCCTCCCTCCCCCCCCCCTCTCTCTCTCTCTCTCTCTCTCTCTCTCTCTCTCTCTCTCTCCTCTTCTCCCTCCCTTCTTCTCTTTCTTGATCTTCTGCTTATTTTCTGCCTACCTGGCCCATTCTCCTGTCTTTTTTTCAAGCATTCAAGCAAGTCTGATTTACTTCTTAATGAGCTGCCCTGATGTCGTATTATGTCGGCTGAGGCCAGCAGGCAGATCTCCTGCAGAGTTACAAGCGCAGGAGAAGACAAGACTGTACGCACTCTACCCAATAAAGCCATGCAAACTGTGTAGTATTGTGTTGCATTTCATTTTGTTGTGTTTTGTGGCGTTTGATGGGTTATTCATTATCAGACACACCTATGTAGTTCAAAAAGCCAGGAAACGAATTATTTTATGTGATCGGAATGAAGCATATTTAATCTACATATTGCTTCTGTCGGTCTGTCATTCTGTCTGTCTGTCTGTCTTTCTATCTGTCTGTCTGTCTCTCCATTTATCCATCTATCCATCCATCCATCCATCCATCCATCCATCCATCCATCCATCCATCCATCATCATCTGATCTATCATCTATCTATCTATCTATCTATCTATCTATCTATCTATCTATCTATCTATCTATCTATCTATCTATCTATCTATCTATCTATCTATCTTCTATCTATCTATCTATCTATCTATCTATCATCTATCATCATCTATCTATCTATCTATCTATCCATCTCTCATCCTCATCTCTCTCCCTTCTGTCTGTCTATCTATCTATCTATCTATCTATCTATCTATCTATCTATCTATCTATCTATCTATCTATCTATCTATCCATCCATCTCATCTCATCATCCATCCATCCACCCACCCACCCCCACCACCCACCCCACCTACACACTATCTTCACTATCTACTTCTATATCACATTATCTATTATCACTTCTACACTCTCCACCCCCTACACACCTTCAACACCTGATGCATAGACACCTCTACTTTCATCACAATTCCACGTTCTTAAACTTTCCAGCAGAGCAGTCTGGCACACATTGTAGTCCTGCAGCCAATTTCGAGCTCTGCTAGGCAGAGACATCCCTCTGCAAATCCCCTTCTTCTTTGGCCTTGTTGTCTGCAGCTGTACACATTGATCACTACACCACAGCACCGTTCAGCCAATGTGCTGTGCTGGAAATGTCAACAGCCAAAGTGTATAGCTTCCCATTGTTGTCAGTACTGTTCCTTAGTAGGGGGTGTCCTGCACATGTTAGCTCAGAACAGGCACCATTGAATACCACTGAAGTGACCCAGCAGCAGTGCTTGACCCCTCTGGCTGGTGGCCCTGCGACAGCCTAACATTGATGAGCTCTCTGTGGATTTCTGACCGTAGCCCTGAGGATGAGCCACGATGAGCCTGGGTATAATAATATGGCTTCGACAGAGAAGTTAAGATAATCTGCCTGGGAACAGGAGGACTAGAAAGTTGAACATCAAAGAATTATTATGAGGCAGGAAAACACACACACACGCACGCACGCACGCACACACGCACGCACGCACGCACGCACGCACGCATGCACGCACGCACGCACGCACGCACGCACGCACGCCACACACACACACACACACACACACAGCGAAAACCCTTCTGTGCTCAGACTGTAAACAGCCAAAGCAATAGCTTCTTGTCCGTAGTGGTGGTGGTGATGATGATGGTGGTAGTGGTGGTGGTGGTGGGTATTCCCCATATTTACACCCTCTCTCTTTTTCTCTCCACCTGCTCTCCCCCTCTACCACCTCCACAAAAAAAACAAATCCACCCTTACAACCTCTCCTTTTCCCTGACACATACTCATCATCACAATCACCACAATGCAGTCCCAACTTTTCCAAACTTCTTAACAGAACAGTCCAGTTTTGCTCGTCTGGTTCCGCAGGCAATTTCGAGCTTCGCTAGGCGCTAATCTCCTTCTGCAAAATCCACTTCTAGTCTGACCATGTTGTCTGCAGCTGTACAACTTGGTCAGTATACCACAACATCATTCAGCCAACCTACACTGTGTGGAAGGTAAACAGCACAAAGTAACGGTGTCCAGTTTGTGCTTCGCCTCCTCCCTTTTACCATTTGGTTAGCCTGGGTGCTAGGTGATGGGTATAGTAGTGGAAGCGTGATTGGCTTAGATTTTTTCCATTTGTTCTGTGTAGTTTTTTGTGTACCTGTATCACATAGAGAGAGAAGAGGACTCTCTGAACTCTGAACTCTGAATATGTTTAATCTATACATCGGCCTTAGGCCACAATACATGGAGTTTGGGGGAAGGCGGAGAATCAATATACTTGTATGTAAAATAATAGAGGGAGAGAACAGTTGAATCTCTCCACCTGTATCCTTTCTGATGGTAGCTAATGTGCTGTTGGCTGAAACCCACAGTACCTGATCCCTGGTCTGATCCCAGGGATCGGGTACAAGAGGTAAAAGCAGGCATGACTTCTCTGAGTGAAAGAAAGAGAGGCTGGGGCTGCTTGTCAGTTTTTGTCATATCAGCTGTGCTTCTACTCTTTCAGTTCAATTTTTTTTTCTTTAACTGCCAAGATCTATATTTTTTATAAGAAAGATTATGACAGAGTGAAAGCAATGTTTGTGATTTTTAAAAAAACTCTGTGAGAAATATGAGCCTTGTACTTTTCCGTCAGTGTGAGAAATCAGCCATTACTTCACAGCATTACTTCCTCAATCATTGCAGTTTGAAAAACAGGAGACATTTGCATGACTGTGTGGTAGAGTGCTTTCCCGCATGTATATACCCCGTTGTCTCTGTAAGGAGTTTCCATTGGTATGGTATCTTAAATACCGGCACCCAGGTCGCCATGTAAGATCTAATGTTTGGGAAAAAAGTTGGGTTTAAATGTGGATTAAACCAAGCTTTCTTTCTTTCTTTCTTTCTTTCTTTCTTTCTTTCTTTCTTTCTTTCTTTCTTTCTTTCTTTCTTTCTTATCGGTCTTGTTCTTCTTGTTCTTGTTCTTGTTCTTCTTGTTCTTATTGTTCTTATTGTTCTTCTTGTTCTTCGTCCTCGTCCTCGTCCTCCTCCTCCTCCTCCTCCTCCTCCTTCTTCTTCTTCTTCTTCTTCTTCTTCTTCTTCTTCTTCTTCTTCTTCTTCTTCTTCTTCTTCTTCTTCTTCTTCTTCTTCTTCGCATTCTTCTTCTTCTTCGCATTCTTCTTCTTCTTCGCATTCTTCTTCTTCTTCGCATTCTTCGCATTCTTCTTCTTCTTCTTCTTCTTCAAAACCCTTAGACAGTAAATATTGTTGTCTACCGTATAAACCGTATGAGCGACAATGTGTTGTTTTGCTGTTGAGCGCCCAACAAGTCAATATCAGCACATCTGACTTTGGCATGGAAGAGAGTTGTTATGTTTTACATCTTTCTGGAAAAAAGGCAGAAGAACAGACCAAGAAAGGCAGAAAATAGACACGGAGGATGTGATAGAAAAACAGGGAGAAGGCAAAAATCAAAGAGAGGGATAGAAAGGAGGAAATTCTTAGCACAGAATTTCCAGAAGGTGGGGATGCTATTTATACTTACAGCCTTCCAGCATCCCCACAGAGGAAAATTCGCTTCTAGTCAGGTGTGTTACCTCTATGCCCATTGTTTCACTAGGGCACCAGTCCACTTCTCTCTCTGTCTGTCTGTCTGTCTCTTTCTGTCTGTCTTTCTCTCTCTGTCTGTCTCTCTTTCTCTTTCTGTCTGTCTCTCTGTCTGTGTGTGTGTGTCTCTCTCTCTCCATCTGTATCTCTGTTTCTCTGCTTCTCCGTCTGTCTGTCTGTCTCTGTCTGTCTGTCTCTGTTTCTGTGTCTGTGTATGTGTGTCTCTCTCTCTCTCCATCTGTATCTCTCTCTCTCTGTGTTTGTCTCTGTCTCTCCAAGTACCCTCAATAAAACACTTGAGTTCTCTCTCTCTCTCTCTCTCTCTCTCTCTCTCTCTCTCTCTCTCTCTCTCTCTCTCTCTCTCTCTCTCTCTCTCTCTCTCTCTCTTGTATGTGTGCACACGTGCCTCTGTGTCCCTTAACACAGTAACAGACCCACCTACACAATTCCCCCCCCCTCCACACACACACACACACATTTCATCACTACAGCGACCGCCACCACTAGCACAATCCAACTTTCTCAGAGTTCCCATCACAATGGTCCAGTTTGCTAACCAGGTCCTGCAGCCAATTTCTAGCTTCGCTAAGCGCTAATCTCCTTCTGCAAATCCACTTCTAGCCTGGCCATGTTGTCTGCAGCTGTACAACCTGATCACTATACCACAGCACCATTCAGCCAGCTTACAATGTGCGGAATGCAAACAGCCACAGTAACGGTGTCCAATTTGCGCCTCGGCTTCTTTCGAGGAATGTGAACATTGTCGTAAAATGGTGTTATCTTTGCGGTGGGTTTTGGAGGTCGTTGTACTCTAATACCAGGTGTGAATGCTTCTGTTGAGTAAAGAAAATAGTAAAAACACACACGCAAACACACTACACCACACCACACCGGTGACACCACACCACACATCACCATACCACACCACAAAGCACCACACCACACCACACCACACCAAACACACACATGTGCACGTGATGTTATGTTTGCATTTCCAATAAAGGTATCATTGATCTGCTAGCATAAAGAACTAATACGTGCAGAATACAATATAATACAACACAGTCCAAAACGAGGCGATACAATGCAATACAATTCATTTCAGTATAGTACAATACAATACGGTAAATACAATAAATACAATACAGTACAACATAAAGCCATGCATCACAACACAAATACAACACGATAAACTACAATTTAAAAAAAAAAGTGTTTGTTCTGTTATTTCAAAGATAATGGAATAAGCGCTTATGTGCTCTTTTCCATCCAGTACCCGTGTGTATGCAATTTTGTAAATTCTGTCATCCGTTCCTACCGGCATACAATGGCCTACTCTTCCGAAAAGCGAAACGGGTATAACGTGTGCACAAGGTGTTCTGAAACCAAAACATACACAGTACAATACATACTGTCAAATCCCGTGTGAAATTGGGAGTACTATCCTTCCCGGGTAAGTAGCTAGTCCTTCAGATCAGATTGTAGCCTTAAAGCGCTCGCTCACTGCCCAGACAACTCCGGTGACCTCTTAGCCATCAAATGATCGTAAATTGAATATGCATACTAAGCAGGTGGCTCATTCGTGACAGTGGATGAGAAATGGATGTCACCACCAGAAAGAGGAGGGCTTCTTAAGAGTCCATACTATTCTCCCCTTAGGCCATCTTAAGATAGAGGATACCCACTTTTTTTCTCTCGGGGGCAGGGGGAGGTGGAGGGTCTCAGTCATCTATGCTGAATCAGATATAAGTTGGGATTGGTCTGCGTGCGTGGGTTTTACTAGCGTACAAAAGGAGCATAAATAAATCAATAAACACGTGAGTAAATCGATAAGAAAAAGTTCTGTTTTGAAAAATATTCTTGTCACCTAATAAGATCATGTGTTCGATTGTTTTGATACCAAAAGCAGGCCAGGACCCCCCAAAATGTTGATATAGATGAAGCAATATCTTGTTTTTATAGTTGTAACCTAGTTTTGAAATAGTTCTAATATTTTGGTGCAACTTATTTTGAACTGGATTAAAACTCGTGCGTTCCTTTGCGTGGGATTGCTATTGACTGATACTTTGTCCCTTAAGTTATGACAATGATGGTGAGGATAAAGATGATGATAATTATAATAATATCAAGTATTACCTCATGTGTGTGTTTGTGTGTATTTGTGGACATACACGCCTGCTTGCATGCATGTTTGTGCGTGCTCGTGCGCCTACACGTGTAAACATATGTGTTTCAGGTACTTTGTGATCGCTCACCCCTTGCTGTCCAAGTCCCTGTGCACCACGAAGAAAGCCAAGATCGCTCTGGCCTCCACGTGGATCGCCGCTGTCCTTCTGTCCACTCCCGCCTTCCTGGTCATGGTCAGTTCTTCATCCAGCTTGTCTCTGTCACCCTCTCCCTGTCTGGTTCCATCTCTGTCCTTAATTTCGTTTCGTGTTGCGTTTTTGTCCAGTTGATGGTAAAAGCCATTCGGTCACATCAGTCAGTGCTGTCCACCTGTTTTGTTAAGGACAAAGCTTACGTGAAAATCAGGGAACTGTTTACAACGTAAAACCTCCCAATGCAGTTCAATACCCCCAGTTCACCCAGCTGTAAATGGGTACCTTCCCTCTTGAGGGTCAGGGAAGATAAAGCGGCGAGAAATTGGAGCTGGGTGCTGCCTTCAAAATGATGGCCCCTGGAGAACCAGAGGTCGCTGACACCTCGCTCCCCAGCGACCACATAGGTTAATGGAACACCTCTCTCTGTGTGTGTGTGTGTGTGTGTGTGTGTGTGTGTGTGTGTGTGTGTGTGTGTGTGTGTGTGTTTTGACTGCGACCTGAAGACACAGAGCCTTAGGAAAAGAATGCATAATTATGCCTGCTAACACACATGCATTGCCTATAATTATTTGATGAACTCGTCCACTCCCGTCTTTTCAAAGAAAGAACTAGATTTACATAAGGCATCAGAGGTTTCGATGCAAGTCGCATAGATACCATGTTTTGCAATCTTCTACCTAGAACAGTTATTTTATCTATTCAGTTATGTTGCTAAAAGCCGTAACGTTCCTTTTATTTGATATTTATTTTATGTGTTTGATTTACGTACGTATCTGTTCATTATCTATTTGTGACGGGGTGATCATATTGCCTCCCTTGTTGAAGGAGTACGAGCTACAACGCTATGTTTCTAAAAATGGGACACAGCAGTAAATAGTAGGAGGCTCTGTTTTCTTTGGGACAAGGGGTGGGGAACGGGGTAGTTCTGACTTCTCCCAACATATATATTATTTCGCCTTTACGGTGAGGTGTAGAAGCGATACAGCCTCTTCCTAGAGGCGACATACAATGCCATATATATTATTTCGCCTTTACAGTGAGGTGTAGAAGCGATACAGCCTCTTCCTAGAGGCGACATACAGTGCCATATATATTATTTCGCCTTCACAGTGAGGTGTAGAAGCGATACAGCCTCTTCCTAGAGGCGACATACAGTGCCTGCCGCTCTGGTTGTGCTTACGTAGCTTGAGGGGTGTTGCGGAGATGGGAGCTAATCGGATTCCACACTGTTGCATATTCATTCGGTCATTCCCCTTTATGTTGAGAAAGTTATCAATGTTTCTTTCTTTCTTTTTCTTTTTTTAAAAAAACCGTTATATGACTGTATTTTATATGTCTGTATTTTCACACACACACACACACACACACAACACACACACACACACACACACACACACACACACACACACACACACACACACACACACACACACACACACACACATATATATATATATATATATATATCTCTCTCTCTCTCTCTCTCTCTCTCTCTCTCTCTCTCTCTCTCTCTCTCTATATATATATATATATTATATATATATATATATATATATATATTATATATATATATATATATATGAGACAAAAGCACCGACAGACACAAGGACAAAAACGGTAGACATGTGCGTGTTGTGTGTAAGTCTTGCCTGTCATTTGAAACACGCAACAGCTTGACCTATTGGAACTCAATCATGGATTTTTATTGTTGCTGTTATTGGGTTTGGGGAATTTTTCGGTGGGTGGGTAGGGGAGGGGAAGGAGTTGGGGGAGGGTGATCATCTACGTTGGTTTTTTCTTTCTGGGTGCAATGTCCACTGTGGTACGGTTTTGCAAGGTCGGCTGTACTGTAGACTCACACAACACGAACATGAACATATGTTTCTCTACAAAAACAAAGACAAAAAGGGTGACTACCTTGTACCTCTTCGCTTTTCCCTTTCTCTCTGTGACTGGCTGGAAGTCACTGTTGGCCTTTTTATTTTTCTGTCTCTCTGTCTGTTCCCTCTGCTGTCTCTCTGTCTGTCTGCCCTTGTTTGTCTGTCTCTGTGTCTGTCTGTCTGACTTCTCTCTCTCTCTCTCTCTCTCTTCTCTCTTTCTCCTCTCTCCTCTCTTTTCCTCTCTTTTCTCTCTCTCTCTTCTCTCTCTCTCTCTCTCTCTCATCTCTCTCTCTCTCTCTTCTCTGTGCGTACGTGCGTGCGTATGCGCACGCGCGTGTGTTTGTGTGTATGTGTGTGTGTTGTGTTGCCTGGTAATACATTATTTTCATAGATATGATTGTATGGGATTTTTTCTCTCAAATTAATGGGATTTTTGTCATCACACAGACACATTCACACACACACCACACACACACACACAACACACACACACACACACACACACCACACACACACCACACACACACACACACACACACACACACACACACACCGCGCGCGCCACGCACGCACACACAGGCACGCACGCACGCACGCAAACACACACACACACACACACATACAAGATTGCTTGCCGACGAGGACTGGATGTTATTAAGTCATTACTGTTTATTCGTCATTCTCGAAAGAGAAGAATGCAGATAGATTTTTTTAAAAGCAAGCAAAGAAACAAACAAACAAATCGAAACAAAACAGAAGCGAGAATGGAATAAAACAAAGGGACATGTACTGCAACAAGGATATTTCATCAATATGCAAAACTATCTAAACAGTTCACAGGCCAGACAAGCGATGTAAAGGCTCCATTGTGTTTTGTTACACCTTTGTTGATAGTGTGTGTCGTGTCTGTGTCTGTGTGCGCGCGCGCGTGTGTGTGTAAACTTGTTTTATTTCCTTTAAAATGGAATGATAACGTTAAAGACATACAGTAGTGTTATTTACAAATGTTGTAATCAGTAAAGCTAAAGAACCACCAACTAATAAAACAAAGGCCATTTCCTTGTTTCTCATCCGTATTTTTACACTTTTTTTCGAATTTAAGTATTGAGTCATATTGTCGCATTTAAACCAGTCCAGTACCTTCCTCCCTTATTAAAGTAAGCAAACGAGAAATTCGAAAACAAACAATGCATGCAAAATTCTCACTCAATACATATCTA
>CM054140.1:36991246-36998746 GCA_028751875.1 Rapana venosa
CCTATCACTGTTTTCTTGTTCTTTTTCAGCCTCTGGTAGTCCGAAAGTCTGTATGGCTTTCTTTGCTTAGAGCCATCAGGTTTAACTTCCTTCCCCATCTCTTGCTTTCTTTTTACTGATTAGAATTGCAGAGCCTGAAGCTTCACCACTTTCTACAGTGAAAATCTTGTTCAGCGATCTTCTGTTTGTGAGAGCCATGAAATTCTTAATGGAGTCTTGATTCTTTTTATTTCAGCAGAGCTTTAAGACCAGAACCCTGAAAGGTTAAAAAAAACAACAACAAATCGAGAACAGCTTTCGTGGATTCTATATTAATTATGTCTTGATGAAGAAAACAAAACTAGGCCACCATTTGAATTAGATATCTTCAATGGTTTTCTCCAAAAACCAACAACCTGATACGGAAAAGTTTTGCTACTTGCACTGTCAGTTCCACTCTCTGTAAGTGTATCGAAATTGCAAGAAACATTTCCTGTTTGAGAGGAGATTCTGTTTTGCTATCAGTTTAGAGAAATAGCAAAATGTCAAGGGGGAAAAACATGTGTGGACATGTGCGTGCGTGCGTGTGTGTGTGTGTGTGTGTGTGTGTGTGTGTGTGTGTGTGTGTGTGTGTGTGTGTGTGGGTATGTGTGTGTGTGTGTGTTGTGTGTGCGCGCGCGCTCTTATGTCAATGTGTGCACATGCACAAGTGCTTGAAACATTTTTGTTCTCTTAATACCCAGCACTTCTCAGCATCGCTAGTTCAAAGCTGGCAGTTCCTAAATTTTCAACAATTTTGAGAAGGGCATTGGAGATAGGGTTTTTTCCCCCTAAAAGATCGTGTGGAAGTGATGATAGTTTTTAAAAAAAAAAAACACACACCTAAAACCAACTTTAAATAAAGTTATTCTGCATTAATGAAAAGCTGGTGTTTCTTTCTTCTTGAATTCTTTGAACATTTCAAGTTGTTTGCTCAATAGCAATAGGATAGCTTTTGATGTGCTTAATTTGAACAAAAGACTTATCTAAATGCTGAAATGCACACTTCTATAGCAAGCAAAAGAGCGTAGAAAAGACAATTTTGACTAGGTCATCGCGGCTCAGTTTTCTTCAAACAACTTTTGTTATAATTATTCTCAGCGTTCTGTAGGCTTGAGACAAACAACTTTACCTCAAGACAGAAAACGTGTGTCTGTAGCATGCCCGAGAGACTTAGTCACACAGACACCAAAGATTACCGTCGTGATGAAAAGGAAAGTCCTAGCACTTGGACGTGTACAGACTCAGTGTCTGTGTACAATCCCCCACCCTCCCCAGCCCTCCCTCTTCCACCCTCCCATCTCTCTCCAATCCTGTTTTGTGCTTGTCTGCAGTCAGGTTGGCGCCTGAAGGTGCCAGCATTGCAGAAAGAGAGAACAGTGTGATGTGTATGGTGCAGTCAGGATTTGTATGTAGTCACTTATTTGGGATCCCTTACACTATGTTAGAAGTTCTGTTTTTGTCAGAATGTCGTCTTTTTCCACTCTTCTTGTCTGTTTTTTTTTCTGCAGTCAGGTTGCGCTGAGGTTGCCGCATTGAGAAAAGACATGTGATGTGTATGGTGCGTCGATTTGTATTGTCTTATTTGGATCCCTTACTCTAGTTAGTAGTTTCCCTGTTTTTGTCGATGTCTGTTGTGTATCTTGTCTGTTTTTTTTTCTGTGTTCTCGTTTTTGCTTAATTGTCTTCTATTCTGTCTTCTCTCTCTTCTTTTTCCTCGCCTTCCTCTATGTTTTTCCCTTTCTTGCTTGTGATTCTGGACGCTGTCTCTCGTCTCTGTGTCTTTCTCTTCCTCTTCTCTCTCCCGTTCTGTCTTCTCTTCCTCTTCCTCTTCTTCTCTCTGTCTTCTCTCTTCTCTCTCTCTCGACTTCCCTACTGTATGCACGATTCTGGTGGTAGGCCTCTGTCTACTGTGCTTTGTTCCTGTCTGTTCTCTCCTGTTCTTCTGTCTTTTGCTGGCCTTTTCTGTCTGTCTGTCTGTCTCTCTTTCTCTCTCTCAAGCACCTCATTATAGTATGGTAGTAGGGTGCGTCTACAATATGACCTTCCATTCTCTCTTCTCTCTCTTTGGGTCTGCTCTCTCTCTCTCTCTCTCTCTCTCTCTCTCTCTCTCTCTCTCTCTCTCTCTCTCTCTCTCTCTCTCTCTCTACCCCTTACTCATAACGCTTAAGAACAAATCTCAGGGTGAGAAAAGGGAGCTATGAAGGTTTAGAAACAACACACACACAACACAACACAACACCACACACCACACACACACACACACACACACACACACACCACAACACACACACACACACACACACACACACACACACACACATTCACACACACACACACATTCACACAAACAAAACAAGCCCCAACCTGAGATGATTACAAGCTTTCATAAACGGATGATGCATTGCATGATGTGTCAGCGAGGTGTCATTCCAGAGAGCATGGGGTACCGGGAATCCTCCTCACCCCCCCCCCCCCTTTCCAAGATGGCAAGTAGGTCATGGCGGTCATGGAGAGGTCAACCGCCTCAGGAGCCACAGTCTTGACCCCCCCACCCCCACCCCACCCCCAATCAGCAAGTGTGAGATGGTGACATGTGCAAGGTTGTTGTGTCAGTGTGCATGTTGTCATACACACGTATATACACAAGCACTTTGTATGAATCGAAGAAAGGTACAGCATATGTGTGCTTATGCACGCATCAGTATATGTATGCAGTCAAGGACATTGACAAACAGACACGAAGGACGAGAGATGAGAGAGAGAGAGAGGAGAGAGAGAGAGAGAGAGAGAGAGAGAGAAGGAGAGAGAGAGAGAGAGAGAGAGTGCATGCGAGAGAGAAAGGGAGAGAGACAGAGACAGACAAACAGAGGGAAATCCAAATCTTAATCGATTATTTTGTTTAAGGAAAAGCAACACTTTAAAAAAAAATCCAGCCCTCAGGAAAAAGTAAATATTGATGATATTGAATTATGAATCGATCATATCTTTTACGAATTATACAATAAGCAGAAAAGCAAACAAAATGCGTAGGATGATGAGATAACATTGTATAAAATAGGAAAAGAGGATGAAAGAGAAGGTGGCAAAGAGTGAGGAATAGGTAAGAGGATGAGAGAGGATAGGGGGAGGATAGGGAGATGCTGAGGAGAGAGAGACAGAGGAAAAGACAGTACAGATCTGAGATGAAAAAAGAGAGGAAAAAGAAAGCAGAGAGAGAGAGAGAGAGAGAGAGAGAGAGAGAGAGAGAGAGAGAGAGAGAGAGAGAGAGAGAGAGAGAGAGAGAGAGAGAGAGAGAATGCGAATGCGAATGCGAAAGTTTTATTCATTATAGGCCTTGGCCTCTCATGAAGGGGGTGTGTGTATATAATCAACATTTCAAAACATGTTGCATAAGAAACATATATGAACAGAAGAATAATACCTCAAGTACAGGTAGTATTTCTAATTTTAAAAGCTTTATACAAATAAATTGCTAGTCGCTTATTAATGCGTTCGTTAGTAGATGACATAAGTATACAAAGTCTAAACATGGAAGGACAGCTCACGTATTTTGAGAGAGAGAGAGAGAGAGAGAGAGAGAGAGAGAGAGAGGAGAGAGAGGAGAGAGAGAGAGAGAGAGAGAGAGAGAGAGAGAGAGAGAAGAATAGAAACAAATAGCAAATTAGAACGTACATCTAGCATCAACAGTGAAAGCAAACTAAATGATACAATGATTAAATGAATAGATAGTAACCCATACATGAATAATGCCTTCCCTCCTTCCCATCCCGCCACCTTTTCAAGCTTTCTCTCCCCCCCCCCCCCCCCCCAAGCAATGCCATCAAGCATTTTGGGTGTGATGATTTTTGTGCTGGTTTATCAAATAATAGAGGCGTTAATGAATTAATTTTATTTAATTCCTCATTCATACATTCACTTTACCACTTAAGTACGGAGACTGCAGTCATGATTGAAAGGAAGGCCCCAGTAGTTTGTCGTGTACAGACTCGATGGGTACAGCTCCCATCTTCTGTCATCCCTCTCCCCCCCTCTCCCCAATCCTTCCAGCCCTTCCCCGTCTCTCCAATCCTGTTCTGTGCTTGTCTGCAGTCAGGTTGGCGCCAGATGGTGCCAGCATTACAGACAGACAGTAGAGAGAGAGAGCGAGAGAGCAGTGTGATGTGTATGGTGCAGTCAGGATTTGTATGTAGTCATTGTATGTCCTCCTCTTCTTCTCTGTGCTTCTAATCCCTTTTTTCCTCTGTATTGTGAATCAAGATCTTTTGTCTCTTGTCTTTATGACTTTTCTGTCTGTCTGTCTGTCTGTCTGTCAGTCTGTCGATCTCTGCCTCTGCCTGTCTCTGTCTCTCTCAATATCTTTGTCTCTGTCCGTCTCTCTGCCTGTCTGTCTGTCTGTCTGTCTCTCCCCCTCTCTCTCCCTCCCTCTCTTTTCTCTTTCTCCTTCTATCTGAGAAAAGGTATTGCTGGCATTTTTTTCAAGGAAAGAATTAGCTGTTTTGTTCGTGGCAGAGTGCACAGAAATGGTAAAAATGTAAGGCGCTTTCATCACTGTTTTGGGGCAGTTGCAATCTTAAAATGTCTACATATTAATCAAACACATGATTCATGTTGATCTCAATCATTTCTTAGCTTACATATCAATCCCCGAAGTCAGAATGCAGCTACCTTAATGGTGGGCTAAACCCAGTTGCACATCCCAAAATCTCACAATTGGTTGAACCTAGGGGCTTTAAGCCGAGGAATGAAAAACAATGTGAGAAAGTCTTTGGTATCTTGTTTGTAGGGATTCCACCCCAGCTTAACAACCTTGTGATCTTACAGAACACGCATCTGTCTTCCTTTTCCCATCTGGGAATCTCTATAGGGCTGTAAGTACATATTGGATGAGGAGCTTGTATAATTACATAATTATATCACGGGTGTTTTCAGGTACACTTTGCCTTCAGAGGATATTTTTGTATTTTGATGGACAGCACAAAGTGTTATACTATGAGCCTGTCATGGCTAAGTATCATCTCAACGTATGAATTATTTCAAAGAATAACGACCTTCTAATGTAGGCCTTGACAATTTTGCATCCATCAATAACTGACACAGCTTTTAAAATTTTTTGGCCTGGTCCAAATCTTGTGATATCATATTTTGAATAAAAAATATGGTGGACTGTGGATATGAAACGTAGCTGAAGGATGAGATGTTGACCCAGTTTGACATCTGCTGATGAAGTTCTACTTTGTTAACCTATAAAATGTTATCACAACTGACAGAAAATAAGATTTTTTTTAAAAGGGCCCTCGTGGTTTGATTAAAGCTGCGAAGAGTTAATTTCATTAAGGTTTGTTTTCAATCTTCTTTTGATGCAATTTGTCAACTCTGATTGAATACCGAATCTGCCGTTATCGTTTGTTTGGTGAAGCTGGATTTTTTTCCCCCATTGTTAGTAATATTCAATCGTTGTGAAGCATTTGTTTATGTTAATGACAATCAAAATGTGAAAAGTTTTCCCCTGTATTTGCCTCTGTCTGTCTACCTCTCTGTCTGTCTGTCTGTCTGTCTGTCTGTCTGTCTGTCTGTCTGTCTGTCTGTCTCTTCTCTCTCTCTCTCCTCTCTCTCTCTCTTCTCTCTCTCTCTCTCCTCTCTCTTTTTTTTCTCTCTCTGCTCTCTCCTCTCTCCTCTGTGACCCCTCCACTTCAATGTTTGCATAACATGATATGTTTTTATAAAGGGTGTTTATGCCACAATTAGCCAAAAATACGTTTGTCAGCGGCATCAGGCAAAAAACCCTGTCATGTTTAATTATAATGTTGTATGTGGACAAACTGGAGTTTGGGTTTTTCAAATTATTTTTTTTACTACATTCCTTGCAGAGGTTGTAATGTTTCAATTTTTCCATAGTAAACCGCGACCATGTAGTTTTTTGTTTTCTATACATCATAATGTATGAACACTTTAGCCGGGTGAATAACACGTTTGACTGCCATCCCTGTTGGTCCAGGAGGTCGTAGGTTCTAATCTCAGCAGCACCGTTTGGTGAACTAAGGATGAGGATTTTTACAATCTGCCGTGTTAATCTAAAGTAGCAGAGCTGGAAATCACTTCATTTTCCTTTGTGTGCAACTATACACATGCAGAAGTAGACTGGCCTTGAGTTGAACGACATACTACAGAAAGCTGAGCACAGTGATGAGTGGAGGATCGGGAGCTAGTTGCAAAATCTTCAGTGGTGCTCCAACGGTCTTCTAGACTACAGGAGAGGTGACTGTGAAGATTAGATATATACATTAAAGGCCCCCATGACTCGTAGTATCACTATCACCGTTCCTCGGCACCCCACAAATCATACATTCATTCACCCATTTCAGTCTAAGCATGGTTTTTTTCCCCCTGACAGCAAAGAGAAACACAAGGGACAGTTGAACAAACAGACAAAGACACACAAAGACAGGAAGAAGAATAATGATTATCCTCTGGATGAGGAAGAGAAGAAGTACAGCCCACCAGGGAGCAATCAGAGTCCTGTCAACAGCGAGTGGAGACAGAATGCATACCATGTAGTCTACACACTGACAGAATTGTTTATGCACCAAGCAGGGTCCCGCTGAGGACCAGGAACATGTTCTGCTCCTCCCTGTAGTGATGAACGATGGCCATGAGAAGGCAAAAGTTCAAGGTTCTCAGATTCATTGAATCAGATGGTGCTTATTTGTTTGGTATTGATTTGTATCGTATTGTACTGATACAATGCATTTTGCATCGGAAACTTTACTGACACCAGCGGACTTCTCTGTTTGAAGCCCTGGCAGTCTTTTACAACAACAAAAAAAAAGAATCAGTTGCTATTGAGTAGCCCCGTAAATGTTGATTGATGTAACGGATTAAGTCTGCGCTGCATCATCTTCTCGATAGATGATTTTCCTTTTTGGTATTGCATGCTTTCTCCTCTCCTTCGCTGATTTACCTTCCCAAAACCTAAAGAGGCAGGTACCAATTTACAGCTGGGTGAACTGGGGGACTGCACTGAAGCCAAGCCGCGCACATGGTCACCCATCCAAGTGGTCACCACGCTCGATGCTGCTTAACCTTAGCTGAGGGAAAGCGAGTGCTCTGACCACTGAGCTATCCCGTCCCCTATCATAAGTTACATTAGAGAATTTTGTGAGGAATCACTGTCATGTAAACGTGGATGTTCTCAAGTACACTTAATATGTAAAACAAAACCTCTGTTGATCATCTCATCTAAAATTCTACCCAACAGATCGTAATTCGAGATTTAGTCGATCAACAAGAAAAAAAGCATTACAAAGGAAACTCCAGACACAGATCGGGTTTGAACTTTAAAACTGTTTCTCTTCCTAGTCAAGGTGCTCGCCATTGAGTCAAAGAATTAACTGCGATAGACCGAATTAACAGTTAAGGTTTTACAAAGAACTGGACGTGTGTGCGCGCGCGCGCGTGTGTGTGTGAGTGTATTTATTTATT
>CM054140.1:37001246-37036246 GCA_028751875.1 Rapana venosa
CCCCCCTTCAGCCATCCCGAAGGAGGAGAAGTTAATCCTGGTTTGTCATCTGGAGATAAATTAATGACAAAAGCAAGCAACGGAATTGTATCACCATGAACAACAAATAAAATAACGAAATTGTATCACAATGGACAACAAAATAAATTAAGGCATAGCAATGATTAGATTGATGCTACGTGGTGTGAAAAAGAATTTTGGCTACAGCTGTCCTCCATTTTCTTTTTTTTCGGGAGGAGGGGGTGGGTGGGGGGTATTAATTATAATCAGAAGGAAGGTGTCAGGACGGTTAAGATGTTCACCCTGCCTAGCAAGTAAACTGTGGGGTTCAAGGTTCGAGTCCCAGCCTTGCTCTTTCTCCCTAGTTTGACAAGAAAACTGAATGTCTAGGGTTGTGGGTTTTTTCGGAAGCGACTCTAAACCAGTCTGACCCGTGCGCTTACGAACTTGTGTGCACATCAAAAGAACCTACGACAGTTGAAAATTGGAAAGTGCGTGGAGGTATCTCCTGACTGTCCTGGCAAAATGTGTAGGCTCAGTTCCCAACTGCATGCCCAAAGTCGGATTGCGGCTACCTTAAAGGTGGTTTAAAAAAAAAAGGTTACATACGCAAATATCTCACCATTGGTTAACCTCGGAACTCTAGCCCAGGGGGAAAAAAGAGAAGAAGAAAAAAGAAAGAAAATTCAAGTCTGACTGACTCAGCGAAGTTTACAGTGTCATTTGTTTGACGAGCCATAGTTTTCTTTCTTTTAATATATATTATATATATATTTTTTTTTTTGGGGGGGGGGGGGGGGCGGCGGAGGGTGTTAATATTGTCTAAGTCAGTGTCGCAAAAGGAAGAAATACGCAGTCAAAATGTCAAATTCTGATGTTCACTCTGTCTTTCGTCATGTCTGTCTCAAACATGTCACTATGTCTTTCATTTCTTCTGTGCCGCTCTGTCTGTCTGTCTGTCTTTCTGTCTGTCTGTATGTATGTATGTATGTATGTATGTGTGTATGTGTATGTCTCTCTGTCTCTGTCTCCCTTTCTCGTTTCTATATGTGTCTGTCTGTTTCTGTCTCTCTGCCTGTCTGGGTTTATTTTTAATCTCTCGATCTCTTGCTGTTTCTCTTTGCCTCTGTTTCAACCCTTGTCTCTTGCGTTCTCTATATCTCTGTCTATCTCTGTCTCTGTCTGTCTGTCTGTCTCTCTCTCCCTCCCTCCGTCAATCTTTTCCAAAAAAGAGACTTATTCCAGGAAAGCTGCTTAGACTGTGTATCTTTAGAATCAGTCAGTAAACATGTCACGTTTAGCTTCACGCTGTATGTGAACGAACTCCCTCTAGCCCACGACAAACAAACAAAAATAGTGGGTGTCTTACTTTCTCCATTGATTACAATAACAACTATGTGGCTCTAGCTTACGTCACGTTGCGACCCTGTTTTATAATCGGTTAAACTATTGATTGTTCGGAAAGAAAGGAACATACGTTACAATACAAATTGATGGTAAGAACAGCAACAACAAAGGAAATAGCTTCTAATTGCATGGGTTGTTGTTGTTGTTGTTGTTTGTCGTTCCTTAGCTAGAACACGGAGGTTCACCAATGGTGACAGTTTGCATCTGTGACCAATTTTACCCACCATTAAGGTAGCCGAATTCTGACTTTTGAGGTTGGGGTAGTTTGGTATTTGATTTAATATTTCTCGTGTCATTTTCTATTGTGCACCACTGCGTTACGCGCAGACACACTGGCAGACAGAGAGACAGAGGCGTAATAGAAGTGCATAAGAAGATGATGAAGCGGGCTCGATAGCCCCAAAATTTTTAAACGTTTAAGGTTTTACAAAGAACTGGACGTGGGGGCGCGCCGCGCGTTTTGTGTGTGGGGGTGTATTTATTTTTTTTTAAAAAAATCTTTTGTTTTGGGGGTTTAAAGAAAAAAAGGCACTTATGGCTTTTTTGTGAAAAATTCTGAATTTTTCCCCACCGAAGTCTTCTGTTCCCCCCCCCTTGTGTTTGTGGGGTGGTGTGTGTGTTGGTGTGTGTGTGGTGTGTGTTTGTTGTGTGGTTTTTGTTTTGTGTTTTGTGTGTGGGGTGTGTGTGTGTTTTGTTGTGGGGCTTTTGCTCTAAAGACCTTCATGTTTGGGCAGCTAAAGTCCCTTTGTAGGGGTTTGTACCCTTTTTCCCAAAGAAGAGAATTGTTGCCGGTTTTGGGGGTTTCACACACCACAATCATTTAAGTTAAACTTGGATAAGTATTCTTTTTCCCTTTCCGGGTGGGGTGACAGGGTTTGGGTTTTCCCTCCGGTGCTTGTAGCTTTGAAGGGAGGTCGCCTTGTGGGCTCAGCTGACACATTCAGGTTTCCCTAGCAGCTCGGTTCATTGTACATGATTAATTGGGGGTATTTTTTTTTTTTCCTTTCCCAAACCGGGGAAGCTCCGTAAAACTACGGTATTTTAAATGTGCTTACTTTGTTCTTGTGCATTATAAAAATAGATAGTTAGATAGTTAGATTTTGAAAGATTTAAAAAGATTTAAAGATATAGATAGAAAGATATAGATAGAGTAGTTAAAAAAATTGTTTGATTAATGGGGATTTGGGAGATAATAATAGTTTGATAGATTTTGCAAAAAAAAAATCCAAACCCCCTTTAAACTACCAGTTTCGGGACGCTGGGGAATTCGAACCCATGTTTATATTTTCCCCCTGAAGGGGGAATGGGATCCCTTTTAATTATTTATTATGTAAATTTTAAATATGAATCTGTTTTTTTAACTTTTGTATTTTTTTTGGTTTTTTTGTTGAAGAAGTTGAAAAGGGTTTAAATTTTTTAAAAAATTTTTTGTGCAAAATTTTTTAGCACTTTGCGGGGTTTTTTAACCTTCCGCGGGGTATTTTTCCCCCAAAATCCGTTTGGTTTCAGGGGTTAAAAAACAGTTTAAGGGTTTAAAAAACCCAATTTATTTTTTGCAGATTTTGATCGAGCATTTTGGGTTTTGTTTTATAATTTCCCGTAGGTTTTTTTTCATAATTTTTTTATTTTAAAGAAAAAGGCTGAAAGGTTTTAACGGACGGTTTTTTCTCTTCCCAAAGACACAAAAATTTGTTTGTCATTATCTTTGAATGCACCCCAAAAAAAATTTTCATTGAGGAAAAAATTTTTGTTTTAAAGGGAAAAGGGAAGCCAAAACCCTTTGGGGGACGTTTTAATAAAAATTTTCAGCGTCTGTGTCAACCCCCCCCCCCCCCTTTCTTTCCCCCCAATTTCCTCCCTTCCCACCCCCAATCCTGTTCGGGGTTGCCCTGCAGTCGGTTGGCGCCGGGAAGGTGCCAGCTTTTTTCAAAAAAAGTGAGCAGTGTATTTGTGGTGAAAGTCAGGATTTGTATGTATTCACTGCCCCTTCTTCTTGACTGATATTTTTTTTTCCCTTTTTACTTTTCTGGACTGTGAATAAAAATTTTGTTCTCTCTCTCCCTTTTCTGCCACTCTCGGGCTGCCTCTCTGGTGTCTATCTTTTTTTTCCCTCTTTATCTCTCTCCAAATTCTCGGGTTTTTGGGCCCTTCTCCTTTTCCTTTCTGCCCTTTTTCTGCCCTGCCTCTCTTTTATCTCTTTTCATTCTGACTTTTAAACTTTTGATTTCTACTTTTTTTTTATCTATTTGCTCTTTGTCTTTTTTTTTTCCCCTTTTTTTCTCTCTCTTTCTCTCTCTTTCTCCTCTCTCTCTCTCTCCCCTCCTCTTCTTTTCCTTCTCTCTCCCTTTCTCTTTTCCCCCTTTTAAAATTCTCCCTTCTGTCTGCCCGGGTTTTCCCTCTCCCTTTTCTTTTCAATCCCCCTGTCTCTGTCTCTCTCTCACACTTTCGTTCTAAATTTTTCCCGTCTCTGTAAAATTCCTTTTTCAACTTAAAAGGTTTACAGAATAAACCAGGGCCTTTTAAAAACAGACCTCCAACATTTCTTCTTTTTTGGTTTTTAAAATCCTTTTCATCCTTTTTTCTGAAAAGGAGGGGGGAAGGGGGGGGGAGTATGAGACTTTTAAATCACAAAATTCCCGACAGACGAAATTTGCCAGGGGTTTAATTCCTTTCCTTCTTTCCCCAGGGGCCCGTAAAGTGGGGTTTCAACTGGGTTTTTTTTTTGGGGTTAAATTAAGGGGGGGAAAAATTTTTTTGGGAATGAACTCCCAGGTCAATTCGGGGAAAAGGGTTCCGGGCCCTTGCCTTTTTTCCCCAAAGGAAATGCAAAATTAAAAAATTCTCGTACTTTATGTCGTTTTTGGGTGGGTTACGGGAAACATGAAAAACCCCGGGAAATTTTCCCTGAAGTCGGAAAAGGGGGCTACCTTCGTGGTGGGCAAAAAAAAAGTCGCATTACGCAAAATTCACCATTAAAAAAACCCTTTTGAGTTCAAACTGAGGAACAAAAAAAAACAACAACCTCAAAAAAAAAAACCCCCCTCCCCCCCCCCCCCCCCCCCCCCTTGGCCCCGGGGGGGGGAAAAAAAAATTTTTTTTTTCCGGGTTTTTTTTAAAAAAAAAAAGAAAAGGAAAAAAAAAAAAAAATAAAAAAAAAATTTTTTAAAAAAAAAAAAAAAATTTTTTTTTTTTTTAAAAAAAAAAAAAAAAAGGTTTTTTTAATTTTTTTTTTTTTGGGGGTTTTTGGGGGGGGGGGGGGGGGGGGGAAAAAAAAAAAAAGGGGAAAAAAAGGGGGGGGGGTTGGGGTTTTTTTCCCCCCCTTTCCCCTTTTTTGGGGTTTTTGGGGGTTTTTTTTTGGGGGTTAAAACCTTTTCCCTTTAAAAAAAAAAGGGGGAAAAAAAAAGGGGGGTTTTAAAAGGGGGGGGGTTTGGTTTTAAAAATTTTTTTTCCCCCTTAAATGTTTAAAAAAAAAATTTTAAATTTAAAAAAGGGTTTTTTTTTTAAAAAAAAAACCCCAAAAAAAATTGGGAAAAAAAGGGAAAATTTTAAAGGGGGGGGGGAAAAAAAAAAAAAAAAAAAATTTTTTTTTTTTTTTTTTAAAAATTTTTTTTAAAAGGGGGGTTTTTTTTTTTTTTGGGGGGGGGGGGGGGGGTTAAAATTTTTTTTTGGGGGGGGAAAAAAAAAAAAAATTTTTTTTTAAATTTTCCCTTTTTTTTTCCTTTGGGGGTTTTTTTTTTTTTTTTCCCCTTTTTTTTTTTGTAAGGGTTTTTTTTTTGTCTTCTGTTTTTTTTTTTTTTTATGTGGGGGGTTTTTTTTTTTTTTTTTTTTTTTTTTTTTTTGTTTTTTGGTTTTTTTTTTTTTTTTGGCCCCATTTTTTTTCTCTTTCCCCTTTTTTTGGGTTTTTTCCCCCCCCCTTTTTTTTTCCCCTTTTTTTGGAAACCCCCCCCCGGGTTTTTTAAAAAAAAAAATTTTCCAAATTTTTTAAAAAAAACCCCCCCCCCCCAAAAAATTTGGGGGTTTTTCCCATTATTAAAAAAAAAAAAAATAAGGGGGGTTTTTTTTTGGTTTTTTTTTGGGGGGGAAAAAAACCTTTTTTTTGGGAAAAAAAAAATTTTTCTTTTTTTTTTTTTTTTGTTTTAAAAAAAAAAAAAAGGTTCTTTTCATTGGGGGGTTTTTTTTTTTTTTTCCTTTTTTTTTAAAAAAGGGGGGAAATTTTGGGGAAATTTAAAATTTTTTTTTTTTCCCCCCTTTGGCCCCTTTTTGGGGAAAGGGGGGTTTTTTTAAATTTTTTTAAAAAAAATTTTTTTAACCCCTTTTTCCCCAAAAGGGGAAAAACCCCCCTTTTTTCCCTTTTTCCCCCTTTTTTTCCCCAAAAAATTTTTTTTTTCCCCTTTTTTTTTTTTTTTTTCTTTTTCTTCTTCTTCTTTTTTTTTCCCCCTTTCCTTTTTTTTTCCTTTTGGTTCCTTTTTCGGTTTTTTTTGGGGGGTTGGGGGAAATTTTTTTAAAAAACCCCCCCTTGGGGGGGTTTTTTAAAAAAAATTACCTTTCCCCTTTAAATTTTTTTAAATTCCTTTTCCCCCCCCCTTTTTTTCCTTTTTTTTCCCCCCCCCCCCCCCCCTTTTTTTTTCCCCTTTAAAAAAAAAAAAGGGAAAAAACCCCCCCAAAAAAAAAAAAATTTTTAAAAAAATTTTTTAAAAAAACCCCTTTTTTTCCAAAAAAAAAATTTTTTTCCCTTTTTCCCATTAAAAACCCTTTTTGGGGGTTTTTTTAAAAAAAAAATTTTTTTTCCCCCCCAAAAAATTTTTTAAATTTTGTTTAAATTTTTAAACCATTGCAAAATTTTTTCCAAAATTTTTAAAAAAAAATTTTTTTTTTTAAAATTTTTTCCCCCCCCCCCCTTTTTTTTTAAAAAAAAAAAAATTTTTTTTAAAAAAAATTTTGGGCCCCCCCTTTTTTTTTTTTAAAAAAAACCCCCCCTTTTTAAAAAATTTTTTTTTTTTTAAAATTTTTTTTTTTATTTGGGGGATTTGGTTTTTAAAAAATTTTTTTATTTTTTTCCCCTTTTTTAAAAAATTTTTTTTTTTAAAAAATTTTTCCCCTTTTTAAAAATTTTTCCCCCCCCCCTTTTTCCCTTTTTTTTTTTTTTTTTCCCCCCAAACCCCCCCCCCCCTTTGGGTTTTTCCCCCTTTTTTTTTTTTTCCGGGTTTTCCCCCCCTTTTTTTTCCCCCCCCCTTTTCCCCCCCCCTTTTTTGTTTTTTTTTTTTTTTTCTGGCCCCGGCCTTCCCCTTTTTTCCCCTTTTGTTTTTTATTTTTCCCCCCTTTTTTCCCTTTTTTTAAAACCCCCTTTTTTCTTCTTTTTTTTTCCCCCCTTTTCCCTTTTTTCCCCCCCCCCCCCTTTTTCCCTTTTCCCCCCCCCCCCCCCCTCCCCCTTTTTTCCCCCCCCTTTTTTTTTCTTTCCCCAAAATTTTTCCCTTCCCTTTTTTTTTTCCCCCCCCCCCCCTTTTTTTTTCCCCCCCCCCCGGGGGTTTTTTTTTTTAAAATTTTTTTTTTTTTTTAACCCTTTTTTTAAATTTTTTCCCCCCTTTTTTTTTTTTTTCTTTTTTTTTTTCCCCTTTTTTTTTCCCCCCTTTTTTTTATTTTTAAAAAAATTTTTTTTTTTTCAAACCCCTTTCCCCCCTTTTTTAAAAAAATTTTTTTTCCCCCCCCCCCCCCCCTCCCCCCCCCTTCCCCAAAAAAAAATTTTTTTGGTTTTTTTTTTTGGTTTTTCCCTTTTTTTTTAATTTTTTTTTTAAAATTTTTTAATTTTTTTTTTAAAATTTTTTGGGGGTTTTTTAAAAAAAATTTTTTTCCTTTCCCCCCCAAAAATTTTTTTTAAAAATTTTTTTTTTTACCCCCCTTTTTTTTTAAAAAAACCCCAAACCCCCCCGGGGTTTCCCCCCCCCCCCCTTTTTCCCCCTTTTTTAAAAATTTTTTTTTTCCTTTTCCCCGGGGGTTTTCCCCTTTTTTCCCCCTTAAAATTTTTTTTTTTCCCCCAAAAAAATTTTTTTTTTAAAAAAAAAAAAAAAAAAAAAAAAAATTTTCCCCTTTTTTTTTTTCCCCCCCCTTTTTTCTTTCCTTATTTTTTCCCTTTTGAAAAGGGGGGAAAACGGCCCCTTTTTTAAAATTTGGGGGCCCCCCCAATTCCCCCCCCCCTTTCCCCCCCCTTAAAAAATTTGAAAATTTAAAAAACCCCAAAAAATTTGGGGGCCCCCCCCTTTTTTTCCCCCCCAAAAAAAAATTTTAAAAAAAAAAAAAAAAAATTTTTTCCAAAAAAAGGGAAAAAAAAAAAAAATGAAACCCCCCCCCCCAAAAAAAAAAAAAAAAAATTTTTTTTAAAAAAATTTTTTTCCCCCCCCCCTTTTTTTGGGGGGAAAAAAGGGGAAAAACCCCCCAAAAAAAAACCCCCCCCCGGGGGGTTTTTTTTTTCCCCGGGGGGGGGGGAAAAAAAAAAAAAATTTTTTTCCCCCAAAAAAATTTTTTTTTTTTTAAAAAAAAAAATTTTTAAAAAAAAACCCCCCTTTTTTTAAGGGCCCCCGGGAAAAAAAACCCCAAAAACCAAAAAGGGGGGTTTTTGGGGAAAAACCCCCCCCTTTTTCCCAAAAAAAACCCCCCCCCCAAATTTTAAAAAAAATTAAAACCAAAAACCGGGGAAAAAAAAAAATTTTTTAAAAAAAACCCCCCCCAAAAAAAAAAAAACCCCAAAAAAAAAAAAAAAACCCCCAAAAAAAAAAACCCCCCAAAAAAAAAAATTTTTAAAAAAAAAAAAAAGGGGGTTTTTTTAAAAAAAAAAAAAAAAAATTTTCGCCTTTTTTCCCAAAAAAATTTCCCCCCCCCAAAAAAAAAAAAAAAACCCCCCCCGGGCCCCCCCCGGGGGAAAACCCCCCCCCCAAAAAAAAGGTTCCCCACCCTTTTTAAAAATTTTTCCCCCCCAAGCCCCCGGGCCCCCCCCAAAAAAAAAAAAAGGGGGGACTTCCCAAAAACCGGTTTTCCCGGTTGCCCCCAAAAAAAAACCCCGGGGGAAAAAAAACCCCCCCCCAAAAAAAAAAAAAAAATTTTCCCCGGGGGAAACCCCGCCCTTTTAAAAAAAAATTTTTTTTAAAAAAAAAAAAAACAAACCCCCCTTTGGGTTTTCTTTTTCCCCCGGGGGCCCCCCCCTTTTTAAAAAAAAATTTTTTTCCCCCCCCCAAAAAAAAAAAACAAACCCGGGGGAAAAAAACCCCCCCTTTTCCCCGGGGAAAAAGGGGGGGGGGTTTTTTTTTTTTGGGGGGGGGGGTTTTTTTTTTTTTCCCCCCAAAATTTTTTGGGGGGGGGGGGTGGGGGGGCCCCCCCCGGAAAAAAAAAAAAAAAAGTCAGGGGTTTTTGGGGGAAAAAAAACCCCCCTTTTTTAAAAAATTTTTTTAAAAAATTTTTTTTTAAAATTTTTTTTTGGGGTTTTTTTCTTTTTTTTAAATTTTTTTTGGGAAATTTTTTTTTTTTTGGGGGAAAAAACAAAAAAATTTTTTTTTTTTAAAATTTTTTTTTTCCCCCAAAAAATTTTTTTCCCCGGGGGCCCCCCCCTCCCTTTGGGGAAATTTAAAAAATTTTCCCCCCCAAACCCCCCCCAAAAAAATTTTTTTTCCCCCCAAAAAAACCCTTTTTTTTTAAAAACTTTTTTTCCCCCCCCCTTTTTTGGGTTTTAATTCCCCTTTTTTTTTTAAAAAAAAAAATTTTTTTTCCCAAAAAATTTTTTTTTTTAAAAATTTTTTTTTATTAAACCCCAAAAAAAGGTTTGGGGAAAAAAAAACCCCCCTTTTTTTTCCCCCAAAAAAGGGGTTTTTTTCTTTTAAAAATTTTTATTTTTTTTCCCCCCCTTTTTTTTCCCCCTTTTTTTAAAATTTTTTTTTTTTTTTAAACCCCCCTTTTAAACCCCCCTTTTTTCCCCCCCCCCAATTTAAAAAAAATTTTTGGGAAAAACCTTTTTAAAAAAAAAAATTTTTTTTTGGCCCCCCCTTTTTTTTTTTTTTCCCCTTTTTTTTTTTTTTTTTCCCCCCCCCTTTTCCCCCTTTTTTTTTTTTTCTTTTTCCCCCCAAGGGTTTTTTTTTGGGGGCCCCCTTTTTTTTTTTAAAAAAATTTTTTTTTTTTAAACCCCTTTTTTAAAAAACCCCCTTTTTTTTCCCGGGGGGGGGGGTTTTTTTTTAAAAAAAAAAAAAGGTAAAAAAACCCCCCTTTTTAAAAAAAATTTTTCCCCCCCCGGGGAAAAAAAAACCCCCCCCGGGGGGTTTTTTTGGGAAAAGGGGGAAAAAATTTTTTAAAAAAAAAAGGGAAAAAAAAAGGGGGGGGGGGAAAAAAAAAAAAAGGGGGGGGAAAAAAAAAAGAATTTTTTAAAAAAAAGGGTTTTTCCCCGGGGGGTTTTTTTAACCCCCCCAAAATTTTTTTTAAAAAAAAACCCGGGGAAATAAAAGGGGAACCCCCTTTTTTTTTTTCCCCAAAAAAAAAAAATTTTTTTTTTAAAAAAAAAATTTTAAAGAAAAATTTTTTTAAAAAAATGGCAAAGAACGATTCTTTCGTGCTTTGATATAGTATGTTTTAGAGTCGCGTTTTCCCAGGTAAGACTTGGTGTATTCCCTAAAAACAAAAGGGCATAGGTACAGTGAAAACCCGATGGATAAGTTTGTGATGTGGTTTTCAAGAAGAAAATGAACGACATTTTTTTACTTACTTGTCATTATAAATGACATGAGAGAAAATTTCCCTTTAAAAAATTTTTTCTTGTTTAAACCTTGTCAAGGATGTTGATGGAAAGAAACGAAAAATTTTCTGTCCCCCAGGGCGGTTTAAATATGTGTTTAATGCTATTAGAAAAGACGGGCTATTCTTAAAAAGTTAGGTCATTTTTCAGTCTCAACACCCCCAACCCCCCCCCAACTTTCCAAATATTAATTTTGGAGGTTTGTTAAGTATTTTTCTTTTTCATTTTGATATATATTTGTTTTAATTTTTTAGGAAGGACAGTGATAAAAAGTGTATTTCAGCAAATTAGTTAGAATATCTAAATGCTTGTTTGTAGATACAAATGGGTTGAACTTTGTTTTTTGATTGGGAAAGGTTTAATTATTTTTTCGGTTTTCTTTCTTTAAGGGACCCCCCCAACCCCACCCCCCTCAATGTGATGTATCCCTAGGGGCCAAAAAAACTTTAAAACATTTAAAATCTTAAAAAATCTTGAAATCTCTCTCCCCTTCTCTTTCTCCTTCTCTCCTCTCTCTCTTCTCCCCTCTCTTTCTCTTCTCTCTCTCTCTCTCTCTTTCTCTCTCTCTCTTTTCCCCCCCCCCTTGTAAAAAAGGCCAATTTGGGGAAAGGGCAATAAATTGTTAAAGCAAAAAAATTTTTAAAAGCTCCCCTTTTCTCTTTTAACTTTTCTTCTCTCTCTCCTCTCTCTCTCTTTTCTCTCTCTCCCCTCTCTTCTCTCTCCCCTCTCTCATGAAAATTTGCTTGTTTTTCTCCCTCCCCGGGTCCTTTTCCCTGATTTCTTTTCATGAAAACCCTGAACATTTTTTATTTTCTATAAACTTTCTCTAAGCTGCCCCGAAGTCGGAAAGTGTCGGCTGAGGCCAGCCAAACGGGCGACCCCCGGCCGAAAGTGACAAAAACAGGAGAAGACCAGGTACCACGCATTCCAAACCCCCGGTGTGGGCCCGGGAAAGCGAAAATAAAGCTCACCAGGGAAAAATAGAAACCCCCAGCCATGTAGGGAGGGGAAAGAACGCTACTTAGCCCGCTTGCTGGCCCGAATTCGGTTTGCTTTCCCTCAAAGGGCCTGTGGGAGGGGGGGTGGGGAAAAGGGCTAGGGGCAGGGGTGGGAGGAATAATGGACATTTTCCATGATGCAGTGCCAGACACGGGTCAAGGTTGTACATGGGGTCAAGATTGTCAGGCATTCTGTATTTATTTTTTAACCAAGGCCAAAAGCTTTGACAGTTATGGAAGTAAGCTAAATGCCAAGGCCTACATTCAAATGTTGTCATGCTTTAAAATGGTGATAATTACTGTCTGCAGCCATGACAGCCATTAAGTTCTTTACTGCAACGATCTGCACTCTCCTTTCAACGAGGGAAAAAAACATCTTAATTTAGGAGTATGGCTGCCTAAATGATGAGGTACTTGAAAGCAATCATACACGCAAAGTTCGCATCCAGTGTGTACCGATGGTGATTACCATGTGTGACAAGTGAGACAGAGCGCATATTCTGGGTGACTGCCACGGTGTTAAGATGGGGGAACATCCACAAAGTGACACTCTGCTTTGTATAATGTACTGTACTGCATTCAGATGTGTTGTTTTTGTACTTTTTGTACGTACGGATCTCCAAGGCATAAACATTTACAGTACACTACATTACATTAAATTACATATATCATACTACATTACATTACATTGCGTTATTTATGTACTTCTATACATACATATAGGGGACGGGATAGCTCAGTGGTCGGAGCACTCGCTTTCCCCCAGCCAAGTTAAGCAGCGTCGAGCGTGGTTACCAGTTGGATGGGTGACCGTTTGCACGCCTTGGCTTCAGTACAGTTCCCCCAGTTCACCCAGCTGTAAATGGGTACCTGCCCTCTTTAGGGTCAGGGAAGGTAAAGCAGCGAGGGAGAGGAGATGGGCGCCGCCCTCAATATGCTGGCCCTAGAGAAGTGAGGTCTCTGACGCCTCGCTCCCCTACGACCTTATAGGTTATGGGACTCCTTTACCTTTACCTTTTATACATACATACATACATACATACATACATACATACATACATACATACATACATGCATACATACATACGTACCTACGTACGTACGTACGTACATACGTACCTACTACCTACTTTCCTACCTACCTACATACACACATATATACCTACATACACACGTACATACTCACGTACGTGCGTATCTACCTACCTACCTACCTACCTACCTACACACGCACGCACGCACGCACGCAAGCACGCACGCACGCACGCGCGCGCACACACACACACACACACGCGCGCGCGCGCGTACCTACCTACTTGCCTGCCTGCCTGCCTACCTACCTACATACATACATACATACATACATACATACATACATACATACATACATACATACATATATACACACACACTCATACATACATACATACAAACATACATACATACATACATACATACATGCATGCAAGCATACACACATATACATACATACATACATACATACATACATACATACATACATACATACATACATACATACATACGTACATACATACAGCAGAAACAGACTTATCTGTGGGAGACTTCAGTCTGATCTTTTGATAGGAGTCAGTGGATCACCTCAAAGGAGCAGCATCAGTTTTTGTCTGGTATGACAGAGACAGTCTATAGTACTGCACTGCCGTATTGATGTCTGGCCTTCTGATGACTGTGTATGGGGCCATGTGTTTGGCAAAAGGAGAGCTTTCAGGTTTTTTTGAGGTTTTTCTTTTGGTCTCGTCTTTTCTGTTCGTTTCTTTCCTATTTTCTTTTTTCTGTTCGTTTCTTTCCTATTTTCTTTTTTCTTTCCTTTCTTTCTTTTTTCCCATTCTGACTGCCTGCCTGTCTCTTTTCTATTATGTGTTTATTTCTCTACTTTTCTGTTCTAACCTTTTTCTTTTCTTTTGTTTCTTTTTTTTCTACCTGTCTGTATGTCTGGGTTTTTTCCTTTATGGTTTGGGTTTTTGGGGGTTTTCTTTCTTTTTTCTGCTCTGTCCGTTTCCTTTTCTTTCTGTATTCATGTCTACTCTTTTCTCTTCTTGTTATTCTTTTTCTCTCTCCTTCTTTCATTGTTTCTTTTTTTGTTGTTGCTTCTTTCTCTTTTTCTTGTTTTTCTTTCTTCATGTCGGTCTGGTTTTTCATCTCTTTGTTTATAAAGATAATAAATTATAGTAATGCTTTTCCTTCTGTGTGTCTTTCTGCCTTTTTCTCTCTCCCTCTGCTCTTCTCTCTTCTCTCTTCTCTCTCTCTCTCTCTCTCTCTCTCTCTCTCTACTCTCTCTCTCTCTCTCTCTCTCTCTCCTTCTCTCTTCTCTCTGTCTGTCTGTCTGTTGTCTTTCTGTCTTCCTTCTCTCTCTCTCATCTCTCATCTCTCTCTCTCTCTTCTCTTCAATACTTTCTCTTCTCTCTCCTCTCTGCCTTCTGTCAGTCTCTTTTTTCTGTGTTTAATTCTTTTTTTCTCTTTCTTCTGTTATTTCTTGCTTTCTTTCTTTGCTTTTTCTTTTTTCTTTCTTTCTCCCTGCCTGCCTGCCTGTCAGTCTATTTATTACTCCTGTCTTTTTTTTTGGTTCTTGTCTGTCTGTTTGCCTGCCTTTCTTTCTTTCTTTCTTTGCTTTGTTTTTGTTTTCTCTAACTAAATCAATGACAATCATATGTAAACGTCAACTTGCTGGAGGGAGCTAACCGTATGTGTCAAAAGAGACCTTAGTTAATCAAACACCTCATCAAAAAATATTATAGCAAACAGACCACGAGTTGAGCTTCATCACAATAACAGGGCCGCGAAGAGGAAGGAGACCAACAAAAATAAGCCACAGTCTCGTCAGATTCAAACCTAAGACTTCTCTCTAGTGCTTCCTAGACGGGTAGGTTAATGGCTTGCCCCTAAAACCATCACAGAAGAGTAAACAGTAAATGTCAATAGGTGTTCTCTCTCTCTCTCTCTCTCTCTCTCTCTCTCTCTCCTCTCTCTCTCTCTCTCTCTCTCTCTCTCCTCTCTCTCTCTCTCTCTCTCTCCAGAAAACAAGACTTCCAGACCTGATGAGTGCTTTACACTAGCTCCACTCTTCATGGTATAATACCAGCACTGCAATTCTGTTTTCTGCACTTCTTGAGAAATTTATTCGCAGTTTCGGTTTGATCACAGCATTCCATAGAAACAAAAAGGTTTCCGCGTCTTGCGAAGTCCAGATTGTTTATACAGAGTAGTACATTTCGAGTCTTGTGTAGTTCAGATTGTTTATACAGAGTAGTACATTTAGTAAAAACGGGGTGTAGGATCTAACAAGAGACCGGAGTTCTCTCGAAACTGTGGGAAATGTAATTTACTGTGGTGTAGCGCGTGTTGGCAGAGAGGGATTTTGCCCAGGAACTTTTCCAATCTCTAATGTCTGTGGATTCACCACGTTGCGAGTGGATGGACTGTTTCGATAGCGAGTGTAGTCATTTGGCATTGGAGGTAGTTTTTTCCTTTCCTGCTTTATTATGCATGGTCACCAACCACAGTCAGTCACTTTATTGTGGGTATGTTTGTCAGTGTGTGAGGGCTTGTGCAAGTGTATATGTGTGAGCGTGTACAAGAATGAACACGCAGGCATGCATCACGCATGCATGCAGATACAACTAAATATAGCATATGTACGTATGTACACAAACGTATATGCCCGCCCGTAAACTTAGATAAGTAGAATGTCCTTTTACATGGATAGGAATGTATAACTAATACACACAAACACACCACATACGCACTCTAGCACGCACGCACGCACGCACGCACGCACGCCACACACACACACGCACGCACGCGCGCGCACGCACGCACGCACGCACGCACGCACGCACGCACGCACACACACACGCGCGCGCGCGCGCGCGCGTGCGAGCAAGAAGTGCACAGGGGGAAAAAAACCAAGGAGACAAGCGTTAGGGTTAGACAGAAACCAACAAAAAAATCCCAGTAACCTAAAAGCACAGTACTTTTGACCTCATCCATTATTTCATTTTTTCTACACCCACACTTCTGGCCCATGTTGAATTTGTTCATGGTGGCCCACAGAGCGTCATGCCCTACTCTATCGAAGGCCTTCTTAAAATCAATGAAGACGTGAAAGATGTCTTGTTGATGCTGGCTGTATTTCTCACACAGAACCCTCAGGTTGAATATCTGTTCTGTGGTGCTTCTATTTGGGCGGAAACCGGCCTGCTCTTCGGCGATGATCTCTTCTGCCTGTGGTTTCAGCCTGTTCAGGATCACTTTCAGCATGACTTTACTGGCATGACTTATGAGGCTGATTGTCCTGTTGTTTTGGCACTGCTGGAGATTTCCTTTCTTGGGGAGAGTGATGATGAGTGATTGGGTCCATGGTGTAGGCCACTCTCCTGTCTGTCAGATTTTATGGCAGATACTTGTAAGGATGTCTGTCACTGCTTCTCCCCCGTGTTGGATCAGCTCTGCTGGGATGTTGTCGATTCCTGCTGATTTTCCTTTCTTCAGCGATCTAATTGCTACTTCTACTTCCTCGCGTAGAATTGGGAAGTTGTCTTTATTCGATGAAGCTTGGCTTGCAAGTACGCTGGAGTCGCCTAGCCTCTGATGATTGTAAAGTTCGGAACAGTATTCCGTCCATCTGCCAACGATTTCTTTCTTTTCTGTTAGGCAATTCCCTTCTTTGTCCTGGATGTTACTGACTCTTGCCTGTTTCTGTTTGGTGAGCTCTTTCACAATCTGGTATGCTCTTCTGCTATTATTCTTTGTCAGGCTCTCTTCGATTTCTGTACATTGTTTCTCTATCCATTCCTCCTTGTCTTCCTCATGTCTCTCCTGATCTTCTTGTTTACTTCTCTGTACTCAACTGCTCCTGTAGTGTTCTTGCTCTTCTTCAGGTCTCGTCTTTTGTCACACATATTCAAGATCCACACCATCAAGGAACTCTACTCAAAGGCCACCAGTGCAGTACTCGTACAGGGCACGGTAGGGGAATGGTTCCGTACCTCAGTTGGGGTCCGACAGGGATGTCTGCTGTCGCCGACACTGTTTAACATTTTCCTCGAACGCATCATGACTGACGCCTTGGAAGACCACACAGGCACAGTCAGCATTGGAGGGCGAACAATCACCAACCTCAGGTCTGCCGATGACATTGACGGTCTGGCAGGAAATGAAGAGGAACTGGCCAACCTAGTGAAGCAACTGGACGAAATATCCTCACGATACGGCATGGAAATCAGCGCCGAGAAAACCAAGCTCATGTCAAACAGTGCCCAGCCAATCACCACAAAGATCACTCTCAGCGGAAAAGAACTGGAGACAGTTGACCATTTCAAGTACTTTGGAGCCATCATAAGTGAGGAGGGATCGAAGACCGAAATCCTAGCAAGAGCGGCACAAACAGCAGCAGCAATGGCAAGACTGAAGACCATATGGAGAGACAGAAACATCCCTCTCGGAACCAAGGTAAAGTTACTAAACGCGCTAGTCACCTCAGTCATGCTTTACGCATGTGAGGCATGGACACTGAACGCAGACCGACAAAGGAGGATCCAAGCAGTAGAAATGAGATGCCTCAGAAGGCTCCTTGGCATCTCATACAAGGACCATGTCACCAACAATGAAGTCCGCAGAATGATCACTCAACAAGTGCGGGACTATGAAGACCTACTGACCACGGCAAAAAAGAGGAAAATCAGATGGTATGGGCACGTAACACGCTCAGAAGGACTTGCAAAGACCATCCTGCAAGGAACAGTCCAGGGGAAGAGAAGACGGGGCAGACAGAGGACAAAGTGGGCCGACGACATCCGTGATTGGACAGGGGAGGACTTCAGTGTCACCCAGGCACTCGCCCACGACCGCGCTAAGTGGAGCCAGCTGGTCCACCGTTCGTCCACCATGCAGCGCCCCTACGACCCTGGCGGGTTTCGGGACCAGTGAACAGTGAACACCCACACTTATTCCGTCGACCCTCTTTTGTCTCCACTCCCTACCCCAACCCCCAGCCCTCAATTCGCGCGCCCCCCCCCCCCCCCCCAGCCCTCTACTCTGCTTCTCTAGTCTTCTTCCATGACGTGTAGGCCCCTATGTAGGCGTAAATTTAGTCCTTCTGACGTCAGGTCAGTGGTGACGTCATCTGCAATGACTACGTTGCATTTTTCCTGTCCACAGACAACGCTGACCATTGCTGAGGTAAGAATGCGGGGTTTATGCATGGAGTTAACATCAGTACTGACTTCACTTACCTGAAAGTCCTTCAGATGAGGCTATAAACCAAGGTCCTGGTGTGAACGCAGGAAGAACATCTTGCACACTCGTTAAAACCATTATTTTCTATCTTTTTGGAAGAGTAGGCCATTGTGTGCCGGTAAAAAACTGATGACAACAGATTTTTTTTTAATGCATGCACATTGGTGTCGGGTTTAGACATAATCTTGAAAGTCGGAATGCAGCTACATCACTGGGGGATGGGCATGAAATGCATTACCAGAAATCTCACGATTGGTGAACCTTGGAACTCTAGCCGAGGAACGAAGCTGTGTAAGCTTTTTCAATGGAAGATGAAAATGTATGTATTTTTTCTAATTAAAAAAAAAGTTTGAATAGCGCTGGTGACGTCACCCCTAATCCGACCAAAGGCGGATTGAGACTGCACCCTTCTTTCTTGTCGTTTTTGTTTGTTTGTGGGTGGGGTTTTTTTTTGGGGGGGGGATCTTTATTTTGTTCCTCGGCTAGAGCTCCAAGGCTCACCAATGGTGAGGTTTTGCGTATGCGACAGTTTTTGCCCCACCATGAAGGTAGCTGCATTCCGACTTCGGGGATGTATGTTGGGTATGTTCGTGTTTCCGTAACCCACCGAACGCTGACATGAATTACGGGATCTTTAACGCGCATGTTTGATCTTCTGCATATGTATATACACGAAGGGAGTTAAAGCACTGGCCGGTCTGCACTTGAAGTTGACTTGGGAGATCGTAAAAATCCCGAGGTATTATTCACCAGATGCCGTCGAGATTTGAACCCACGACTTCATGGACCCATTGGATTGAAGTTGAACTGTCTTAGGCTGCACTTCACCTTTAGCTTCCGGGTCATGTAGTGTCTTCTATAGAGTACTAGTCCGAAATATTTTTGCTGATTTTCACAGATTTGTTGAAGTATGAAAAATGCACTGTGTACTGATTTTGGGGATTGTGGACATAGAGCAATACCAGAAAGCTGGAAATTATTATCAAATGAGGATTTCTTATGTTCCTACAGTGTTGACCCAGCGCATGCTTATTGGGTCAGGAAGCTAGCAGACGACAAAGTACTTAGGGGTGAAAGCATTTGTCCTTTTTTTTTTAAAAAAAGAAATGTCAAATCTACCATATTTGTGCAAAATCGCACGAAATTTGAGTCTAAAGGCTGGACGATTACAATAGATGTTGTTTTATATTTTCTGTGGACGCCTTAATACGTGCGGTATGAATGCAAGAGTAAGATAGAAAAACAGAATGAAAAGTGGCAACCAAGGAATGCTGGTGGGTAGCGTGCATAACCACTCGGCTGTAGTGTGCTTCATCTTTCTTTCTTGGTTCAAAGTGGGTCGAAAGTCGAGCAGTACAGCACCTTCTAAAAAGCCAGAGATCACGAATTCGGTTACGTCCAAAATGTCAGGCTTTTCCCCCATCCGTTAGACTTTAATTAATGGTCTTGGTGTTAGTCCTTTAGACGAGGCAGTAAGCCGAGGTCCTGTGTGCAACACACGTCTAGTGTGCATAAAAGAGAGCTGCCCCCTGACAAAATCCTGTAAGGAAAATCCATTCTCCTAGGAAAACAAATTACCCTTTCTGCAAAGAATTCCTTTTGTTGTTTTAATGAGTGATACAACTCTTATGGTGTGCGACTCTCCCTAGAGGAGAACAACCCAAATTTCAACGCCCCCCCAAAAAAAATCTGACTGAAGAGCAGTGTCCAAAATAGTACAATTCACAATTTTTTTCCTGTCTACAGAAAAAAACCCAACAAATCCTGTTCACTGCTTAGAGTAAAATGAAAAGTTCATAAATTATATCAAATCCATCAAAGAGGAAAGTGGGAATTGCCGGAGTCGTCACCACTGTAGAGTTCATAATTATATTATGTCATAGCCATTTAAGAGGAGAGTGAGAATTGCCCGTGTCGTCATCACTGTAGAGTTCATAATTATTACGTCAAAGCCATTAAAGAGTAGAGTGGGAATTGCCCGTGTCGTCACCACTGTAGAGTTCATAATTATAATTATTAAGTCAAAGCCATTAAAGAGGAAAGTGGGCATTACCCGTGTCGTCACCACTGTAGAGTTCATAATTATATTATGTCATAGCCATTAAAGAGGAAAGTGGGCATTACCCGTGTCGTCATCACTGTAGAGTTCATAACTATAATTATTACGTCAAAGCCATTAAAGAGAAGAGTGTTAATTGCCAGAGTCGTCATCACTGTAGAGTTCATAATTATATTAAGTCAAAGCCATTAAAGAGGAAATTGGGAATTGCCTGAGTCGTCACCACTGTAGAGTTCATAATTATATTAAGTCATAGCCATTAAAGAGGAAAGTTGGAAATGCCTGAGTCGTCACCACTGTAGAGTTCATAATTATATTAAGTCATAGCCATTAAAGAGGAAAGTTGGAAATGCCTGAGTCGTCACCACTGTAGAGTTCATAATTATATTAAGTCATAGCCATCAAAGAAGAAAGTGGGAATTGCCCGTGTCGTAATCACTGTAGAGTTCATAATTATATTACGTCAAAGCCATTAAAGAGAATAGTACGCATTGCCTGTGTCGTCACCAATGTAGAGTTCATAATTATAATTATTAAGTCAAAGCCATCAAAGAGGAAAGTGGGAATTGCCGGAGTCGCCATCACTTTCTTTCCCCGTTCTTTTAGTGTGCAAAGTGCATGGAAAATCGAGCGGTACGGTGCCCATCTTAAAAGCCAGAGCAGGGCAGGCTAGTCTGGTGGTTAGAGCGTTGCGCTTGCAGTCGGATGGCTCGAGTTCGAGCAGCCGCCGAAACACCCTTCAAGGAGATTATTCCCCTGGAGTTAACATCACTGCCCATTCCCTTTCCCTTAAAGTTAGTCGGATGAAACTTTCAACCGAGGACCCGTGTGTGAACGCACGCAGTACATCTTGTTCACGCGTTAGAAACCTGCTCTTTCTTTTGATAGAGTAGGCCAATTATGCCAGAACGGATGACAAAAATGATAAAACCGTGTAGAAACTGGGACTGGGTGTAAAAAAAAAGCACACGAGTGCTTATTCTATTATCCGCGAGGTGAAAGAATAAGTAAAAGTTAACAGATTGCGAAGTTGGCATTGTCTGAAGCTAGACTGTGAAATGTGGTCTGGACGCAAGTCTTTCGGATGAGACAATATGCCGAAAATGTCCTGCACAACCTCCAATCAGCGTGTCTAAAAGTGCGTTTTCCTTTTTGACCCCACAGTCATGCCACTGAAGAGAAGTGTGCTGTACATGTATTTGCTTTTCTTCTATGCTAATTATGTGTGTGCACGAGAGTGCGAGCGTGTTTTTGTCTCTGTGTGTTTGTGTGTGTGTGTGTGTGTGTGTGTGTGTGTGTGTTGTGTGTGTGCGTGTGCGTGCGTGTGTGTGTGCGTGCGTGCATGTGTGTGTGTGTGTGTGTGTGTGTGTGTGTTTGATACAATATTGCAAGCGTGAAGGAAAGCTATTGACTGATCTTTAAAGCGCGTGATTGTGCATGACCTGAATGGCGTCATTCATTGTAAGGTGAAGACACTGCACTGCCCACAGGACACTTCACTTATGGACAGGACACTGATCCACCAGCAGTGGAGTAGTAGGACAGTATGGCAGAGGGGGGGGGGGGGAGGAGGGTGAGAGGGAGGCATGCTTAAGGGCATTGACCCTCACGCTGAAACGAGGGTGGTGGCCGAGCGGTTAATGCACCGGTGTGGAATGCGAGAAGTGCATGGTTTGAGTCTGAGCACTGGCTGGGCACAGTTCCCCTTGTTCCAGTCTACTGTACGTTTCCAGAACCGTTTTGCATAACATGAATGTTTGTGTTGATTAGTGTTTGGTTTGTGTGAGTTATATAAAAAAAAATGTGTGCGTGTATGTGATCTCAGGGCTAGTCTTTTGATTCAGGTGATAAACTGGAGGCTTCAGACTGTAAACTTCAAGGATCTATATTGAGAAAAAGCATCTTTGCGGCTACATGAAATTTTAGTATTAGAATAAACAGATGTGGGCCTGTGGATGTACTCATAGGAAAGCTAAATCATCAGAGGCCCTTTCATTCCACAGTTTAATCATAGTTCAAATACTACACCTAATAAATAATATATCTATCTACCTATCTATCTATCTATCTATCTATCTATCTATCTATCTATCTATCTATCTATCTACCTATCTATCTATCTATCTATCTATCTCTATCTATCTATCTATCTATCTATCTATCTATCTATCTATCTATCTATCTATCTATCTGTCCCGTAGTCTGACGACCGTGGGGGCACCCTCAAAGACTCAACAACCAGTTCCCTCCATTCCACTCTCTGTTCTGCCTTTCTCAGGGTTTTGTTGAGTTCTAGGCCTGTCCATTCGCTGATGTTATCCTCCCAGCTCTTCCTTGGTCTGCCTCTTCTTCTACCTCCTTGGACAGTGCCTTGTAAAACTGTCTTTGCAAGTCCTTTGGATCTTGTGACATGCCCATACCATTAAAGTTTACGCTTTTTCACGATCGTTAGAAGGTTCTCATAGGGTCCAATGGTTTGCTGGATTCTGTTATGCACGCTTTCGTTGCTTATGTGGTCTTTGTAGGAGATGCCAAGGAGTCTCCGAAAGCATCTCATCTCCACCGCCTGTACTCTTCTCTCCAAATCTGCAGTCAGGGTCCATGATTCACAGGCATACAGAAATATGGATACGACAAGGGAGCACATTAGTCTGATCTTGGAGATAAGTGAGATATTTTTATCTCTCCAGATGGTGTTTAGTTTTGACAAAGCTGTTATTGTCTGTGCAGTCCTGCATACTACTTCTGGCTTGGATCCCTGGTCTGATACAATGGCTCCCAGGTACTTGAAGCTTTGAACTGTTTCCAGCTTCTGGTCATTAACCCTGATATCAGTGCTAACGCCGTTGGTGTTATTAGTCATCAGTTTGGTCTTCTCTGCACTGATTTCCATGCCGTATGTTTTGGAGGCCTTATTCAAATGTTCTGTTAGGCTGGCAAGCTCTTTTTCTGATCCTGCTATTCCATCAATGTCATCTGCGAAACGGAGGTTTGTGATCGTTATTTTCATAAAAGAAATAAACGAGTTCTTGATAGAACACATTTGTATATAGTATTAATAGATAGTCCATTTTGTACAGGTAAAATAAGACCCCCCACCCCAACCGATACACACACATACAAACAACTGATAACACGAGGCACAATAATGCACTGCACATTTTTAGTACGCACAATGCAACCTGAGACCAAAAAAACATCATTTGTCTTTAAAAGTATTCTATACAATAAGCCGGCAAGTGACAATGATAGATCTTACATTTTTAGGCTGACCCTGAAGATCGTAAACATCTCCACCCTGTAACTCACTGCATACTGCTGGCAAAAATCAAACCCACGACTTCATCAACCCCACAGGGAGGGGGTGTCAAACGCTCTGTCCGCTTCTCTACTCCGTGGGTCGAAAACATGCATATACACAAACAAAACCACCCCAAAAGCAACAACAACAAAAAACAAACAAAATACAAAAACCGAATATGTGGCACACTACTGCAGCAAGCAGCATGTTTACCTCAGGGACAGCTAGCCACATTTTTTTTTTTGACAGGGAGAAACCCGCTGTGGCGCAAAGATGAAGTACAAGCGGAAGGTGAGGCAGTGCCGGTATGTTAGCCACCACGTCAAAGCCTGGTGGATACATTTCGTCACTGCCCACGTCCTTCGGGGAAATCATTTTGATTGGTCAAAAGTACAGGGTCCCGGAAACCTGGAACAAACTCACGGCCCCGCAGTTTAGCTTTAGCGACAGTCGCAGTTTCTCTGGAGACACAACTTTCGTATGGTGGCACCAGTCTGCTTTCCAGGAGTTTTTTTTTCTCTCAGAGAAATAATGCCATTGCGTGCGAAGATTTCTGTGATTGTATGATATATACATGTTTTATGTTGAAATCCTTACTCAGCTGATGTGTGGTTAAAGCCTGACGGGTGCTATGGTAAAGCTACGGGTTCCGCACATTTTTGCAGATATTGCTTTCTTCAGTTCTGTTGTAAACGTTTGTGTGAATGACTTAACCTTTTTCCCGTGTGCGTATTTTGTTTTATTTCTGCATGCGTGATACATGAAGGGTGATGAAGGCACTGGCAAATCTGCAGGTTAGCTGACCTGGGAGGCTGCAGTAGAAATCTCAACCCGTCATCTACCAGGCGTTATTTGAGTCAGACCTGCGACTTTAGAACGGAGTTGGAAGGAAGCGTATTGCATTGTTTTGTGTTGTATTGTATTGCATTGCGTTGCATTGTATTGCGTATCATTTTCAGTCATGGAGTAGTTCTCTTGAGTGATACTTAAGCTGCTATCCCCGGAGAGATCGCGTCACGTCGCCACAAGAGAGCGCCACCCATTATTTTGTCGTTTATTTTCCCTCTCTGCATGTGCATAATTATGTGTGTGCCTATTTTAAGTCAAAGTGTCCGTTTCACTAACACTTTAGCTTTTTCTACATGATTTGGGGTAGGAGACAACTCTCTTATCACCATGGGTTGTTGTACTAGCACAACATGACTGTATTATTCACGGGAACTCGATTCATCGAATTATCCGAAACATTCATCGAATTATCAAAAACATTCATGAAATTATCCCAAATATTCATGGAGTTATCCGAAGCATTCATCAAATAATCTGAAACATGCATCGATTTACCCGAAACATTCATCGAGTCATCCGAAACATTAATAGAATCATCCAAAACATGAACACCCAGACCACCCCTTAGATTCTTGTAGCTGTGGGAGAGAGGATGGGATTCTAACAGGGATTGAACCCGGGGTTTCTTACCTTCCAGACACTGGTAGGTACGTTACATCTAGACCACTGCTAACTCCACGCCAAAATCACCTTGAGCGGACACATCAGCCAAGACTCGAAACAGTACTCCTGGATGTGTGCCGTCAAGGAGGCGGGATAGCCGAGTGGTTAAAGCCTTGTGCTGGCAATTTGACGCCAGGATTCCAGCCACCACTGAGACACCTGTTTGAGGGGATTTCTCCCCTTGGAGTTAGCATCAGTACTGACTCCACTCATCCAAAAGTCCTTCGTATGAGACTATAAGCCAAACTCTCGTGTGTAAACGGACGCAGAACATATTGCGCACGCGTTAACACCTATTCTGCCTTTAAGGAAGAGTAGGTCGCTTGTGCCGGTAAGAACTAATAAGAAAAATACTTTAAAAAAAAATTCCGCATGCATACTTGAATCGTGTTTAAGCATCATCCCCAAAGTCGGAATGCAGCTATCTTCATAGTGGACAAAAACGGTCTTATACGCCAAAAAATCTCACCACTGGTGAACCTCGGAGCTCTAGCCGAGGAACGAACAAAAAGAGAAAAGAAACGGGGAAAAAAATGATGGAGTCATAGCATGAGCTCGACACTCTAACCACTAAAATGTCTCCCATCCTACCGCACCACACTTTTCCACCCCCATAAGCATTATGGCAAACAATCAAGAAAAAGCCTGGATTAAAAAAAAGAAAAAGCTCCTCTGGATGTTTGAAGGGAGTTACATAGTCTTTATTTTATTATTTAGTTATTTTATTTATTCTTTTATATCGAGGACAATGGAATAAGCACTCATGTGCTTTTTTACATCCAGTCCCCGTGTGTATGCGGTTTTTTAAATTTTGTCATCTGTTTCCACCGGCACACATTGGCCTACTCTTCCGAAAAGCGGAACAGGATTTAACGTGTGCGCAAGATGTTCTGCATGCATTCGAACACGGGGCCTCGGTTTATAGTCTCATCCGAGTTGATTACCGTGTTCGTTATTGGAACTTCGATTCAGTTACATTTATACAGATATGTTATGAGAAGCCGGGATTTCCTAACACCAGCAGAGACCATGTCGGTAGGACCATTTTCGCCATGGGCAATTTTATGCTGCGTGTGATAAGACTGTAGAGAGCACAATTCAAAGCCTGCAGAATTCAGTCACACGCAATGTCAACAGTAAAATCCAAATGCAAAGTACAAAATAGGGATGAATTACGGCATACAGATTGGAGTCACCGAAAATTTACGTAATTTGGTGGTAATGGTGGTGGAGGTGGTTGTGGTAGTGGTGGGAGGTGGTAGTGATGGAGATGGTAGTCGTAATGATGGTGGTTGGAAGAGTTGATGCTGCTGCTGTTTTTTTATATTTTAAATCACCATCATTATCATTATCGTCGTTTTCATCATCATTACCATCATCATATCATCGTTGTCGTCATCATCATCGTCGTCGTCGTCGTCATCATCATCATCATTACCATCATCATCATCGTCGTCGTCGTCGTCGTCGTCATCACCATCCTTGCCATGCTGCTACTATCTCAGCAGGTACCGCAGCGCCAACAACACCAGCAGCAGCAGCAGCAGCCGGAACGGTCCCCGGGACTGCGCATCCTCCAGAGGCTGGAAGACGGGGGGTGCCGACCGCTCCCTCCTGCCCACCCCCTCCTCTGACAGCCGCTCCTCCTCCTCCCATTCCTCCTCCTCCATCCTCTGTCGGAACCCTGGAGAGGAGGCCATGCAAGCCCGAAAACAGGTCAGAGCGTTGGTTCAGAATGCTGTGATGGGGGATTTTTGTTTCTGTTGTTGTTTGGTTGTTGTTTCTGTTGTTGACGGTGTGATGTTGTTAAAGATATATCGTAGACTTTATCATCTCACACAGACAACTTCTGGCAGGTACAGCATTACTAGACGTGAGACAATATTGCACTCAAAACAAACTGTAATGAAAATGCTCTGGACACCGATATCATTTAACTGCCACTGTTGTTCCTGTTGTTATTTAGAGGATCGGTGATCTAGAGGTAACGCTACCTGCCTAGAAAGTGAAAAGCCCGGGTTCGAAGTGTGTCTTGGTTCAATCCCCGTTTGTGCCTGATACATACATACCTGTGCATGACAGGGGCATAATCTTGCAAAGGTTTTTGCACTGTCCGAGTAATGTCGTAATAATAATAATAATAATAGTAATGACAGTAGTAATACTTATTATGATTATTACTATGACGCTGATGATGATTATTACCATCAGTCCTATTGTTATCATTGTTGTTTACCGTCAGTATTACAGACACATACACGATATAATGCCATGGGCCATTTTCAACATTTTTGAGAAAAGAAATGGGTATGTCTATTTTGCCTGTACGGCATACATATGTATGTATAATATCCTAATTTTCTTCCCGGACTTCTAACCCTGCAGCTAAGGCCATTCGCGTCAGTGCACTGCAGTTGTGATGAAAAGGGAGCAGACAGTAGGTCAGCAGTTGGAGTGTATCATGAACTTCCGATGCTGTAGCATCATCATCTTGTGCAGCATCCGTTACTGAACAAGATGAAGACATTGAGGTTTGCATTGACGGTATGGACAGCGCACACAAGAAACAAGGATTTAGCTATCATTAAACATTCTGCTCTTTACCAAAGAATGATAACGATAACGATAACGATAACGAAATTTTATTTTCTGAGGGTAATAGAATAAGTACAAGAAAATAAAATTTCGTTATCGTGAGATAACGATAATGATGCGTAATGAGCATACGTATGCACACAAACGCGCACACTGTCATACATGCGCGTACACAGAGCGCGCGCACACACACAGACACACGCGCGTGCGTTTATATATATATATATATATATATATATATATATATATATATATATATATATATATATATATATATATATATATATATATATATATAATGTGTGTGTGTGTTTGGTCGGAGCACTTGCTTTTCCCCAGCTAAGTTAAGCAGCGTCGAGCGTGGTTACCACTTGGATGGGTGACCGTTTGCGCGCCTTGGCTTCAGTACAGTTCCCCAGTTCACCCAGCTGTAAATGGGTAGCTGCCCTCTTTAGGGTCAGGGAAGGTAAAGCAGCGAGGGAGAGGAGACAGGCGCCGCCCTCAATATGCTGGCGCTTAGAGAAGTGAGGTCTCTGACGCCTCGTTCACCTACGACCTTATAGGTTATGGGACACCTTTACCTTTACTCTCTCTCTCTCTCTCTCCTCTCTCTCTCTCTCCTCTCTCTCTCTCTCTCTCTCTCTCTCTCTCTCTCTCTCTCTCTCTCGATATATATATATATATATATATATATATATATATATATATATATATATATATATATATATGGGCACAAGCAATTCAAGTAATGTTCATCAACAAAAAAACAAATCATGGACAATTTTGTTTCTAAAGGAATAAAAAACAAGACAAAGAAAAAGAAAAATCTTAAATTGAGCAAACCCGTTATGGCCCTTCCGGGCCTGTAGCCAAATTTGGTAAGTGTCTGTGGCAACGATGTATTGTATAACATGACCCCAAATCATCGCCTCTGCCAGCCTTCTGCAACATAACATAACTAGAAATATTGAGAGGAGTAGGAGGGAGGGGGGGGGGGGGGGGGGAGCAGGCATTTGGGGGATGGGGTGGGGGGCCTTGATGTAAAACCAGCTACCGAAAGTATGTGACTGGGTTAATCCAGTTCTTTTTCTGGGAGAGGTGAAGGGATCGTAAATGGTTTTTCACCTCAGAAATGTTGAGCTGCGCTGGCAACAGAAAAAGAGACAAGAAGAAAATACTCTAAAGGCTTTCCTCTACAAAATTGTTGAAATAGCACAAAATTGCCACATTTCGATAACTACGCGATGATATGCCGAAAATTTTAGCTTGGAAAAAGTCACACCGGATAGAATAACACACACACGCACGCACGCACACATCCACGAGTGCACACACACACACACACGACCACACCACACACACACACACACACACACACACACACACACACGCACCACCCCGCACGCACGCACGCACGCACGCACATCGGGGAGAGAGAGGACATTCCCCTTCTAACAACAATCTGCCATTGATTCTAAAAAAGAAAAACGGTACAGGAGGAGAGAGAGAGAGAGAGAGAGAGAGAGAGAGAGAGAGAGAGAGAGAGAGAGAGAGAGAGAGAGAGAGAGAGAGAAGAGAGAGAGAAAAGAGCATTGACCACATGCGATGCTCCATCAGGCATCACGGCAGCAATCCCAGAGCGTCATTGTTCGCTGTGTCCGCCATGGCATTGTGTGTTTCGTGTCTCACCAATGATCTTTGCAATCTTGCCGCACGTAATTATGGCGAAAGCGGCTTGTCCTTCGCCGATCAGGCCTGTCTTGTCGTCGTTTTCGCCGACGGACGTTTCGGAAGCGACTGATAAGAGAAGGGGGGGACAAGGTTAATGGATAGTTAGATAATCATGATGAAGGTGGGGACTTTGTATTGATTGGGCTATAAATCATTGTGTGTCGTTCTAGATTGGGGGATGGGGGGTTGTTGCGGCCTCTTTGGAAGGAAGGATGTGTCAGACAGAAACTAAAGGTGACGATCGCGGTTGTAGCGACATGTATAGCATGCTTAGTGTGTTACGGTTTTTTGGAATGGGGAGTAGGGAGGGAGATATGTGGTGTGTGTGTGTGTGTGTGTGGTGGTGTAACAGAGACACAGAGAGACGGGGGCGGGGAAACAGAAAGAGAGAGAGAGAGAGAGAGAGAGAGAGAGAGAGAGAGAGAGAGAGAGAGAGAGAGAGAGAGAGAGAGAGAGAGAGAGCAGGCTGACAAAGAAAGAGAGTGAGAGAGACAGACAGACATGGAAAGGTGGAAGGGAAAGACTCCTAAGCTTATTTCTCTTGACACAACCATTCATAGCACAGCCCATCAGTCTGTAATGTTTTCTTCAAAGGAGATGTGCCCCCCCCCCCCCCCCCCCCCCAGCACCATGTTCAAGTAGTTGCTGTGCTGTTGGCCTCAAACCCTAAGCTCTGTCATTATTGATGAAAAGAAAGAATGCCAAGGCCTGCAATGCCTGCATTCAAACAAGTATTGTGATGTTTTGAAATGTTTGGTTGAGATACTATTCCACGAGAAACTCTTAGTACAACAGTATGTGATCTCCTTACAGGAGAAAAATAAATTCCCTGAAGTTGAAGTATGCCTGCCTCAATAACACAAACTGCTCATCTAGTATGCACTTACACTCACACAAAGATTCCCACTTGTAATCAGTGAGACAGGGTGCCTGTTGTGGGTGACAGCCTCCCCCCACCCCCACCCCAATCCCCCCAAGGGTTACTTCCAACAACGCAACATCAACGTCCCTCCCTATGTTATTATTTTAATATTTTTAGGGGGGTGTAGGCTAGTGGTTAGAGCGTTGCACTCGCTGTTTGACAGCCCGGGATCGATCCGGGTTCGAGCCACCACCCAGACACGCGTTCAAGAGGATTTTTTCCCCATGAGTTAACATCAGTACCAACCCGCTCCCTGTAAAGTCCTTCGGATGAGACGATGAACCAAGATCCTTTGTGCGAATGTACCCAGAACATCTTGCCCACCCCGTTCTACTTTTCGGAAGAGGTGGCCATTTGCGCTGGTAAGAACAGACGACAAAAATGATTATATTTTAAAAACGTAAGGACACTAGTGTCCGTGTTTAGACATCATCATCCCAGAAGTTGAAATCCCACTACCTTCATGGAAGGTCAATAAAACCCGTGGCTTACAAAATCCCCACCATTGGTCAATCTCGGAGCTCTGACCGAGGAACGAAGACAGAACACGGTTATCACGCGGGCCTTGTCCAATGCAGCACAGGCCACAGACTGGAGAAACGACACTATCTGGAATGCTCTATCTCAGCATATTTTCTATGGTGCAGATTATGCATCTTGTAGCAAGCCTCTGCCTCCTGTACACATGCGTATCCCCTTAGCAAGACACCTTAGTATTATGTTGATAACCAGTTGTCACGATGCTGCTGATGGGGGGAGAATGATGTCTCAAGAGATGAGAAGGATGGAAAAGCGCGTGATCTACTGATCCTAGTTCGATTCCCGTTCAAGAGGATTTTTTCCTCTGGAGTTAACATCATTGCCGACTCCACTCCCCCCAAAAGTCCTTCGGATGAGACTACAAACCGAGGTCCCGTGTGCGAACGCACGATGAACATCTTGCGCATACGTTAAAACCCGTTCCGCTATTCGGAAAAAGTAGGCCATTGTGTGCCGGTGGGATCGGATGACAAAACTGACAAAACTGCATACACATGGGGTGTGGATGTAAAAAGCACATGAGTGCTTATTCTATTATCCTCGTGAAAATAAATTACACACACATACATATAAATTTTATATATATATATATATATATATATATATATATATATATATATATATATATATATAAATAAACACACACACACACACACATACACGCGCGCGCGCGCGTACTTACTTACTTGTGGGAGTGAAGAAAAAGCCATTCTATTCGCAGGCTTCCAAAGATCTCACGGCTTTTCTTTCTGTACATTTTCTTTGAACTCTTCTTAAAGTAATTTTTTCTATTCATGTTTCATTCATTTTTTCCTGCAAACAACTCTAGTCACAATCTTCGTTCTTTTCATTAAAAAAAAAGTTTTTCAAAATTTTTTATAGACATGAAAGGAGAACAAACTGTGACATACAGAGAGCATATTTGGGACCTTATTACTGACCACTGTGTGTCCAACTGTGTACACAGCTCTGTCTGCGGTCAGAAGTAATCTGGTCATTTCTCTCAGGATTTTTGTGTAGGCGCTATTCTCTCTCTCTCTCTCTCTCTCCTCTCTCTCTCTCTCTCCTCTCTCTCTCCTCTCCTCTCTCTCTCTCTCTCTCTCTCTCTCTCTCTCTCTCTCTCTCTCTCTCCCCTTCTCTCTCTCTCTCCCCTGTCTCTCTTTCTCTCTCTCCCCCTGTCTCTCTCTCTCCCTCTCTCTCTCTCTCTCTCTCTCTCTCTCTCTCTCTCTCTTCTCTCTCATCTCCTCTTCTCTCTCTCTCTCTCTCTCATCTCTCTCTCTCTCTCTCTGTTTGCATGTGCAGCGTTGCCAGCGTGTGTGTGTGTGAATGTGGGTGGGTGTACGCACGTACGAGCGTTCATTTGTGTGTATGTATTGCATGTGTCTGCATGCGAGCGGTAGTTTTAATAGTGTTTCTGCACATGGAATAATACGCAATGTGAATGATGCTATGAGAAATAATGATCCAGATGCCGAAAGAGATGATTGTGACTTTTATTTGAGTTTAAAGTCATCAACACCCACTGGAGTAAACTGATCACCAGGATGAACCATTTCAGGAAATTCAAGTAGCGGGGTACTGCCTCACTAGAACGATACCATGATATCATGCGCTCAGTAAAAGTGTCATCTTTATCTAAGGTGTAAAACAAAAAGGTAAATGTGTTCCCATAACCTGTGCGGTCGTTGGGGAGCGAGGTGTCGGAGACCTCAGCTTCTCCAGGGGCCAGTATATATATTGAAGGTGGTGCCCATCTCCTCTCCCTCGCTGCTTTGCCTTCCCTAAACCTAAAGAGGCAGGTACCCATTTACAGCTGGGGGAACTGTACCGAAGCCAAGGCGCGCAAACGGTCACCCATCCGCTTAGTAACCAGACACAACGCTGCTTAATCCTAGCTTGGTGAAAGCGAGTGCTCTCACCACTGAGCTGTCCAGAAGTCAAAGCCTCATCTTATTGTATCATTATTATTATTATAAATGATGGCAGGTAGTCTGTTCAAGCAGCTGATCTATGTGTGTGCATATTTGCATCACTGTGCTCTAGTTGTGCTGCAGACGTTCACCAAGCAGCTGTCCTGCTGTTCGGTACAGCACCATGCTGGTTTTTCGTTTTGGATGCGAGATTGGCTTTCACATCAGAACCGGCATTATTAGCACCTAGAGTATGGTGATGTGCTGGTGTCTGAGAGTCAACTCCAGTGTTATACGGTGTTCTATGGCTCTTTTGTCAAAGGAAGATCATCTCTATCTGCCAAATTACAAAACTTACGGCCAGTTTTTAAACCACAGACAACAGTTTGAAACAGTGTTTACTTCAGCTTTGGCCCCTGTGGGGGTTTGGAAGCTTAGGAAACACAAACAAAACAACAATCAGAGCAGTTCTATTATGATTCTAGGCTCTCCTCACTAGGAAGATATCAGACCGGCCCATTGTTCCTGCCTACCAGCTATGCCAGTTGACAATCATTCTTAATCACGACGCTCGCAGCTGACAAAAAAGAGATGGCAAGGGAAACAAACTGAAGCCATTGTAACTCCAGTCCATTCCAAACGTTGCTGTTTATAGCCTAGATGATCACGGAGGCCATGTCGGGGCTGTCGTCACCTCGAAGGATTGTCAAATCTCAGATTGTACACGGTGACTGAGAGCTGGTCAGTGCGATATGTGCATGACAGAGTTGTTTCTTCAGAGACTCAGCAAGGAGTGTTGCCCTGTGTGTGTGTGTGTGTGTGTGGATGCAGGTGATCCGGATGCTGGTGGTGATCATCGTGGTGTTCCTGGTGTGCTGGGGGCCTCACCTCATCATCAACCTCATCAAGCGCCTGCAGGTCAACGTCTACAATAAGGGAACCTACCACGTGTGGGTAAGTTGTTCACCTTACAAGCGGGGGTCTGTGCGTGTGCAGGGCTGCATACATACACTTCAACAAATGTCAGTGAATGCGTACATGCGTGCATGCACACAAACGCATGCACTCAGGCATACACATATGCACGCACTTTAGCATGCACACACACATACACGTGTGCATGCGCGTGTGTGCGCGCACCCATGTTGCAATGGTTTCCTATTGACTTCAGCTTTAGTTACTTCTCCGCTTCTTTATTTGTGGCGAGTTTGTGTGAAAGTCTTCAGAGTCTGGACATAATTATGAGCAAACAGTCCACTGGCAAATGGCAGTCACAATTGACGTATCATGACACCTTATTTTTGTCCAGCTTTACGGATAAAAAATATTACTGACAGTAGAGGGTCTTAGTAGGTGGTGTTATATATTATGTGTTGAGTCAAAACAGACACTGGGGAACACCCTTCAGTGACTCGGCAGTAGCACAGGGTCTCTTGAGACAGGTGGCCTCATGGTAACCTATGATTTAGGATTTTTGTGGACTTTTGATCCTGACAGTGAGATAGAATGAGCAGGGATGTGACAAGCCTTTGACCCCTCTTGGCGCAGGGAGAATTTTAGGAAACAATTGACTGTAACGTGCATACTTTGCATAAACCACTGTATGTATGAGAAAGAGATAGAAATGTAGTCAACCTTTCCATCAGTTTCATGCAACTTTACTCTTGGCTACAAATTTGCTCAGCTTCAACAAATCCTTTTCGTCAGAAGAGAAAAATACAAAATGCGAACTTGAATACAGATACTCATAAAGTAGAACATTCTTCTGAAGCTAAGAACACTTTGGACATTCCATGAAAAAGTGAAACTCATCGCCTATCATATTCGTGTTACATTGCTTTCAAAGACGGATTTTTTGCGTTCAGTGCCGTTCACTCGTCCGGTTTCAAAAGGCAATGAACGATTGATACACTCGAATCTAATCAATGGAATGATATTGATATAACTATGGCAATTCACTTCCTTTCTGTTTTAAACAGCAACACAGGTGTGGATTACAGGAAGCACAGCAAACGAAAGCACAGCATAAAAAAGAGGAGGGCTTTTGTTGACAACAAAGTCAGCGCAAAGCAGCTAGGTTGTGGCCACATTGACCAGTGTAGAGGCCGACATACATACATACATACATACATACATACATACATACATACATACATACATACATACATACATACATACAGACAGACAGACAGACAGACAGACAGACAGACACAGATCCACACTGTCATCCCCATCCACCAGCAAGTCCATGGATTGAGCCAGTCCATACAGACACTTGTCCATAAATCTCTCAAGAGTCCACAGACAAGAAACCTTTTTCATCACACCAATGCTATTTCCCCGAAGTCAGAATGTGGCTGCCTTCATGGTGGGCAAAAACGGTCGCATCGGAAAAATCTCACCATTGGTGAACCTTGGAGCTCTAGCTGTTGTTCCAACAACAAAACGACAAACCCTAATGCTGTAACTCATATCTTGTGTGTGTGTAAAAAATGGAACAGCAGACAATTCTAGATCACATCTACCCACATCCTCATAACCTATTACTATTCATATCCTGGCATACTTCCTTCCTTCCTTCCTCTCCTTCCTGCCAGCCAGACAGCGTGAGTCTCGACCCAGTTCCTGCAAGCTCTAGGTCAGGGAGATTCGAAACGGCAAGCAATACTGGCGGCGGGAAAAACGCAACTTTGTAAATCACACATGCATGCCGCGCTGAGATTAGAGGAGAAGGTTAGGCAGCCACAGTAAACATGTCCGCTCTGTGTGGAAGAAACTTGTGGCGACTAAGCGAGGAGTTGATTTGACTGGGGGATCAAGGAGAAGGTTGGGTGAAGAGGGGGAGGGAGGGAGGGGGGGGGGGGGAGTTGCCAGTGATGGGTGATGAGCCGTTTGATTTTGGGGGCTGCTGTCTGATTGGTGGAAATTCTTGGTTGCTTTTGTTTCGTCATTGTGTGTGATGCTGTGTGACATATGCACTGA
>CM054140.1:37038746-37051246 GCA_028751875.1 Rapana venosa
ACACACACACACACACACACACACACACACACACACACACACACACACACACACACACACACACACACACACTTAGCCTATCATTTCTATTCACATCCAGCATAATCTTTTTTCCAGCCACTTAGCACAAGCCTCACACCCAGTTCGGACACTGTTTCGAAGGGACTTTGGGATTATAGGAATCCATGCTGGTGGGGGGAAAAAAGCATGTGTGTAGATCAAAGCTGCCACCTAGATATAGGAGAAGAAGGCTTGGCAGCGCGATAAACATGGCCTGGCTGGAGAAGTGTGTAGCCCACTAAACAGGGCTATGATTTGACTGGGAAGAAAGAGAGCCTTGTCTTCTTGACGTGGCATGACGGATGGTTTAATTAATTTCTGGCCCTCTGAGTGGTTGAAATTCTTTTGCTGTTTTATGATTTCTTAGAGTCTGAAGTATGGGGGGGGGGGGGGGGGGGGGGCGTGATATGCAGGTTTCGGTATATAGAAGTTTTTGATGGATGTCTTCTTCTTTACTGTGTTGAAATACACTAAAGTATGCATGCACATGTAGGCATGCTCCCAGTTATGTATGTACAAAATACAGTACAACGCACGCACCACGCACGCAACGCACCACGCAGCACGCACGCACGCCGCAACCACACACACACACACACAAAACACAACACACACACACACACACACACACCACAGGGCGAGGGAGAGAGAGAGAGAGAGAGAGAGAGAGAAGAGAGAGAGATTTGTAAAATTTGAAAATATGTCACATTCTCAACTGAAATAGTCGAAAATTTCTATTTTACAAAAAGAATTGATCGGCTGGCTTTATCTCTCTCTCTTCTCTCTCTCTCTCTCTCTCTCTCTCTCTCTCTCTCTCTCTCTCTCTCTCTCTCTCTCTCTCTCTCTCAACTCTCCTGCATATGCTCTCTATCACTCACTATACGTCCTTCATCGATTCGCATTCCTGCCTACTCTCATCTCACTCTCATCTCTCTCTCATTCCTAAACAATCAACCATCTCATCTCTAACCCTCCTCTCACGTCTTCTCTAGTCTGCTCTCATCTACGTCTCCTCATCCTCTCTCTCTCTCTCCTCTCTAAACACTTAATGCCTCACACACCAACGGTCTAACATTCTATGTTCATCTCCAACCCACATGATCCTATAGACTCAAACATTCATCACATCTCTCCCACGCCTACTATTCAAGACTGACATGCCAGAAATTCCCCCCTCAAAGTCTCACTCACTCTCTGCATGACAAACAATACATCACACAGAGATCATGCAACAAAGCAAATCTCAACAGTCATTCTAGTGAAAGTTCACAAAACACTAACAGCAAACATCATTTAGCCCTCGCTCATGTAAAGCAAAAACCTTAACAACACTCATTATAAAAGCAAAAACTTAACAGCACATCATTGTAAGGCAAAACCTTAACAACAATCATTGTAAAAGCAAAAACCTTAACAACATCATTATAAAAGCAAAACCTTAACAGCAATCATTGTAAAGGCAAAAACCTTAACAACAATCATTATAAAAGCAAACACCTCAACAACAGTCGTTGTAAAGTTAAAAACCTTAACAACAACCATTATAAAAGGCAAACACCTCAACAACAGTCATTGTAAAGGTAAAAACCTTACCAACAGTCCCTATTAAGGCAAAAACCTTACCAACAGTCACTATAAAGCCCAAAACCTTACAACAGCCATGCTCAACCATGACTGACAGGGATCAAGCTAACTGATTGCTATCTATGTCTTAACGTCTTTCTTTCCCATCAGGCTACACAAACTTCACATGTTCCCATACCTTCTTCTAGGATTGCAAGTATTACTGGCAGGGGAAAACTGCAAGAGTGAAGATCAGATCTGCAGCGCTGAGATAAGAGGAGAAGGTTAGGAAGCACAGTAAACATGTCCGGCTTGTGTTGGGGAAACTTGTAATGACTGGGAAAAGGAATAGACTTGACTGGAAAAGACTTGACTGGGGACAGAGAAGTCTTGGGCTGAAGTGTTGTGATGGATGGATTTTAGTTTGTGAGTGTCTGATTGCTGGAAATTTTTGCTGGTTTTACTTTTATTTGTCATGGTCTGAAGGATGTAGGGATATACAGGTCTTGATATGTACAGATATGCAATGTGTGTCATAGTCTAAGTATGTACAGATTTGTAATGCGTGTCTTGTTTATTTTGTTGAAACACGTTATATTATAAACACATGCACATGCATCCATGCAGGCATGTTCACGCTTGTACACACACATAAACGTGAACACGAGTGCGGGCTTATGCATGCGCACATACATACGCACATGTGTACATATGCATGCTTGCACACACACACACACACACATACGCGCGCACACACAATACACACGCGCGCACACACACAACACACACACACACACACACACACACACACACACACACACACACACACACACACACACACACACACACACACACATTAAGAGAGAAAGGCTTACAGACAGACACAGAGAGAGTGGGAAGAGGGAGATTTAAAGTTATGAAAATAATTTACACATTCTCAACTGGAATAATAGAAAATTAAGGATTCTCATCAAAATTAAGAAAGCTCTGTCTTGTCTGCCTGCCTGCCTGCCTGCCTGCCTGCCTGCTTGCTTGCTTGCTTGTCTAGACAGACAGTCTGTCTGTCTGTCTGTCTGTCTGTCTCTCTCTCTCTCTCTCTCTCTCTCTCTCTCTCTCTCTCTCTCCTCTCTCTCTCTCTCTCTCTCTCCTCTCTCTCTCCTTTTTCGGATTGTCTTACACACCAAAGCACAATAATTATTGCTTTAATCCCACTGCAAGAAATCAATGCCACCTTCCACAGAAAGGAGCCCTGCCCACTACATTTGTACGGTAGTGAGCCTGCCCCTATCATAGAGGCTGTCATCCCAGTGACTGATTTAATGATCTCTGCACAGACACAGAGCAGTGGGGGGCCACACTCAGTCACTGGGACCGTTGGTCCGCATGACTGAATCAGTTGCCCACACGCCGACTTCAGGCCAAAAGTCTTCCAAGAAGTTTGCAGACAGGACACGTGGAGTGACAAAGGTGACACAAGAGGCTACTAATAAAAGCGGATTAACCACCCACAGTCAATCTCCACCATGATTAACACAGCCCAGGCTGTCTTCTTTCTGTCCAGCAGAGTTTTCCCAATGTTGAGACTTAATCGACCAACCACCACCAGCACTACGCATTAGCTCCCTTGCCTCACAGGACAAGGAACACACAGCATGTCTCTATTTTTGTTGTTGTCGAGGTTATATTACAGTCCCAGCTGAGTTACCCGATTTAGGGACTGTGGACGCAAATCATTCCACTGAAGCGCATTGGGCCACCCTAAAAAAATAGTACAGTTCTTGAAACATTGCTAGGCTTATGCAAGCATAAGAATATTGCTGTCCAAGCCTGAGCATATTAGCTAGCTCAAGCTAAAACGTTGCTATTTATAGCGTGCGTATTTCCTTCCCAGCAGGCTGTGCAAGTCTGGCATGTACATTCTCACGCCTTCTAGGACTGCTAGTTATACTGGCGGGAAAAATGCGAGTGTGTAGATCAAAGCTGCAGTGCTGAGAGAAGAGGCGAAGGTTAGATAGCTCAATAAACATGTCCTAGTTGGAGACGTTCGTGGCGACTAGGTGACGAGTTGATTAGACAGGGGATAACGGGAAAAACTGATAGGTTGAGGTGACGATGATGAGCGGTTTAATCTAGGAGTGTTTGATTTGCTGATATGGCTTCTAGTGGTAATATGTGTCGTCTGGATCGTCTGAAGGGTTGATTCTGTTCCAGTTAGTAATCTGTGTTGTGGGGATAGGTTATGTGGACTGTTTAGTGTGGAATGCGTATAGAATTGTCATTGATTGTTGTGTTTTTCTTCAACAAAATTCACACACGTGTGTACAGAAGCATTCACACACACACACTTGACTTCACGCAAATATATTAAAAGTACATATACGCACGCATGCACACACGCACACACACGCACGCACGCACGCACGCACGCACGCACGCACGCACGCACGCACGCACACACACACACACACACACACACACACACACACACACACTACTGTAAAGCTGTTGAGGAATATGTCAATGGAAATTGATTGCACCCCAACTGCTGGAGACACTGTATGCTGGAAATGTCATCCCTTTTTTTCTGCATCTTGTTTGTCTTACTTTTTGTTTGTCCTTTATTTCTTCTTTCTATTTATTTTCTGTCAACTTGTTTTTTCGTACTCATTTGCCTTGTAGGTCCCTCCACTGTTACATTGCAAGAACAATTCATTCTACAGATTTTACAACTCGATCTTGTTTTAGCTTATTTTGCTTCTTGTGGGAGATATCACAGGCCAGTGGAGTTGACGGTATATGAGTTTTGGGGTTTGTAAGCTCGCAGCTGATTGATTGGCACTTTTGCAAATTCAAATTCAAGTGTTTTTTAGTTCCATGTCATCTTTTTGGGGATGTGGGGGATTATGCACATCATCTAGAACCAGAACTTATTATTGACAGCTTAAATTGGGCACAACACTGGATTACAATATGCCAACACAGCATTATAGAGGAAGTATGGGGATTCATCGTCATTTTTTTTTTTTTGCTTACATGTTTTGCATGTTACTCTCAATGATGTTAAAGAACTTGCTTACAATTTTGCACTGTTTTTCTGTTTGTTGAAGAAACGTGGCGTGACAGTTCGGTAGCAATTTTTCTTTTTTTTAGATAGAAGATCGGATGGAGAAATTTGTAATAAAAATCATAGCAACGATCACCGCTGTCACAATTTGTGCAGCATCTATCATTCATTGGAATTCCTTCAAAACACAGAGCATTTTATAAGCAACATAGTTACTGGTAACGGCAGCGCAACACAGGTTTGCTCATATGACAGACAACAATAGCTGCTGTCAGAGCTTTCGACGAAGAAGAAGAACCAGAAATGTTTGTATTTATTTATTCTTTTGTTTCGAGGATAATGGAATAAGGCAATAAGACGGAATAACAAAAGTAGCTAAAACTGCTTGATGTTCCAACCCCTTTGTTGTGGGAGAGGTGCGACAATAGTTAACACGGTTGATGTCTTTGTATCGAATCTGGCCCCTCTAGGATTCGTCAGCTGCTGTACCAGACACATAATTTCACAAGATGTGAGGCTGTACTCCAGGGATTTGCTTCGGGTTCACAACTGGTACGACCGGATATTGATAGGGTAACATCAATGGCATTGGTCAGCTAGCTTTAGTTTCTAAAGGTATCCTCGGGCGCTTGTGGACAGGCTGCTCTTCGCTCTCCGTTTTTGCCCTTGGGGTGTTAGTGTTTTACTTTGAATATGTGTGCTATTACATGATAAAATATGAATTTGTAACTTGGGGATATCTTTTTGGGAATGATCTAGGTTTGGGGAGCTCACTCACTGTTCACTGGTCCCGTAACCCGCCAGGGTCGTAGGGGCGCTGCATGGTGGACGAACGGTGGACCAGCTGGCTCCACTTAGCACGGTCGTGGGCGAGTGCCTGGGTGACACTGAAGTCCTCCCCTGTCCAATCACAGATGTCGTCGGCCCACTTTCTGGGGAGCTACTGTGGGATAAATTGAAGGTTTAATTCTCACACCTTCTTTAGGGGCGTGAAGGATACATGCAGTGCGTGTGCCAGCACCAAGGGTATTTCTGGGTAGAAGGAGTGTTAAGTTTGGGGTTGGGTTTTTTTTTTGGGGGGGAGTATATGCTTCGTTTGCTTGTGTTTCGCGTTCGTTGTCTGCTTGTTGTTGTTCTTTTGGTTTTAATCTGCTATTTCAAGAGAGTGTGTGTGTTTTTGTTTAAAGTTGGCTTAACGTTGCTCAGATTTGGTTAAGGAATTGGACTTTTTGGTCGGAAGAATATTATGATATTTTGCTTCTTGTTTGCTTATGTCTTATTTTTTGCTTTCGTTTTTGTGTGTGCTCGCTTGCTTGTTTATTTCGGGTTTTTGTTTGTTTGGATTATTGTATGTTGTTACTGTTATTCTTGTTTTGGGGGCAAGCGCATACTGTTTCGTTTGGTATGGTATCAGCCATAGCAATATCATTATCATCACGTATGCTTAAAAAAAAAAAAACATTTTAGAGAGCAAAACAAAAAACTGGGTCAGTAAAAAAAACTGGGTCAGAACAAAACTGGGTCAGAAAGAAAATGGGGTCAGATTGGTGAACATGACGGAATGAGGAACAGTGATCGAGACATGCAGAGTAAAAGGAGGCAAAACAACGGAAAGGGAAAACTCAGAAAGTATGGCTAGGGGAGGGGGATGGAGAAGGCAAATAGACACAGGGGGTAGGTAGTAAGGTGGAGCCCAACAGGGGAGGAATGGGGGAGAGGCAAGTCACATGTGTATGGCGGGGTGGGAGGGGGGGGGGGGGGATGGGAGGAAGCAAGGGGGGGGGGGGGAGAAAAGACGGGGAGGGAGGGAGGGGAAGGGTCAGAAAGTGAGGGTTTGTGACAGTGAGTGGCAAACAGGGGCAGAGAACTGACCCAGTCCTCTTAAGCGTCATTTTGTCAGGGAGTTGGTTGGTGGTGGAGTGCAACACGTCTCCTCCCTCTACATCTGAACTCTCTGTCTCTCTGTCTGTCTGTCTGTCTGTCTCTCTCCTCTCTCTCTCTCTCTCTCTCTCTCATCTCTCTCTCTCCCCTCTCTCTCTCTCTCATCTCTCTCTCCTCTTTCTCTGAAATGATGAAAGGGGGAAAGGGATGATGGGTAAAACGCATGCGCGCGCGCACACACACACACACACACACACACACACACACACACACACACACACACCACACACACAACACACTACACAACACACTACACACACAAAACCCACACTACACTAACCTAAAACACACACACACACACACACCACACACACACACACACCAACCACTACACTGACACCCACATTTCCTGAATGAACATTCGCTCGAGCATAATAACAAGTGAATCTACGTTTATGCACCCGCATTCATGTTATTGTGTGATTGACAGCACATGTGCATCAAGTTGACAAACCCAACAATGTTAATATAAAAAAACCGTTGATTTTTGGACATATTTTGCGTGTTGCTGTTTCCCTTCATCCAATTGTACAAGTTGTTGCCAATGTCCAGAACTAAACGAAAGGGAAAGAACTCGGAGCACCATCTATCGTTTTTCTGTCACTTTACTATTGCTGTCTGGATTGGTTTGTTGTTGTTATTGTCGTCGTCGTTGTTGTTGTTGTTGTTGCTGTTGTTGTTTTTGTTGTTGTGCTTTCCTCAGCTCAACACCTCGGGAGTCATCCAGAATATGCACACTGACTCACTCATGACACCTGGCAATCACTGTGGGATTGTTGAGTACACGCTTGGGTGAGAAATTTTGCGTGTATGACTGTTGGGTTGGGGTTTTTTTTGGTTTTTGTTTTTATCTACCTCGCCGTAATAATATATATATAGGCAGGTAACCTTCGTCTTCAGAGGATTTTCTTTTTCTTTTCCTGATACACAATCCTCGTCTTCAGAGGATTTTCTTTTCCTGATACGCAATCCTCGTCTTCAGAGGATTTTCTTTTCCTGATACACAATCCTCGTCTTCAGAGGATTTTCTTTTCCTGATACACAATCCTCGTCTTCAGAGGATTTTCTTTTCCTGATACACAGTCATCGTCTTCAGAGGATTTTCTTTTCCTGATACACAATCATCGTCTTCAGAGGATTTTCTTTTCCTGATACACAGTCATCGTCTTCAGGGGATTTTCTTTTCCTGATACACAATCCTCGTCTTCAGGGGATTTTCTTTTCCTGATACACAATCCTCGTCTTCAGAGGATTTTCTTTTCCTGATACACAATCCTCGTCTTCAGAGGATTTTCTTTTCCTGATACACAATCCTCGCCTTCAGAGGATTTTCTTTTCCTGATACACAATCATCGTCTTCAGAGGATTTTCTTTTCCTGATACACAGTCATCGTCTTCAGAGGATTTTCTTTTCCTGATACACAGTCATCGTCTTCAGAGGATTTTCTTTTCCTGATACGCAATCCTCGTCTTCAGAGGATTTTCTTTTCCTGATACACAATCATCGTCTTCAGAGGATTTTCTTTTCTCTCCTGTGAACGAGAGTGCGAGTTGTTACGCTAAGAGCTTGACATGGCGGAAGACAATCTTAACAGAACATATTGGGTTTGTTTGTTTTTTATATCATAGCAGCATTTCAATGAAGGTGCCATGACACTTAGCACACTCTAATAGCTGACAACGTTTTTTTGTTTGGTTTTTAGGGTGGTTTTTGGGGGGTTGTTGCCCGGGGGGCTGGAGAGTGGTTTGACACCAATGATCGGTCAGATCACGTCCTCCCCCCACCCCCTCCCTCCAACCACCAGACTTTGAGTAAGGAGGATAGAAGCTGCGATCACCACCAGGACGTCTGAAGAGTGCTTAACCATGATCCCTAACTCGAGTCAAGTCATGTCAAAGGCATGGTCCTTATTTATTTATTCTCTATTTTTGCAGATAATGGAAAAAGCACTCGTGTGGGGGTTTTTGTTATTTTATTTCCAGTCCCCGTGTGCATGCGATTTTATACATTTTGTCATCCTTTCCCATTGGCTACTCAAAAAGAAATGCCTCCAGTGCTGATATTGAAGGATATCCTTTTTTTCTGTTGTTTTTTTCTTCTGATTTTTGTGTTTTTGTGTGGGGGTTTTGTTTTGTTTTGATAAATTGGAATCTTTGATCAATCGTTTTCAAAATGATGGAGAAGTTGAAACTAGTTACCTTCACTTGTTTTCCTCCACTATTATTTCCTCAATGACATATAACTATGTGCAGATAGATCGATATATATATATATATATATATATATATAGAGAGAGAGAGAGAGAGAGAGAAGAGAGAGAGAGAGAGAGAGAGAGAGAGAGACAAATGACAAATGACAAATTCTTTTATTTCGAGGATAATGAATAAGCACACATGTGCTTTTTTACATCCAGATCCCCGCCCGTTAGGGATACATCTTAATAATAATAACCCAATACTTATACAGTCTCGCAATAAAAGAGAGAAGAGAAGAGAGAGAGAGAGAGAGAGAGAGAGGAGAGAGAGAGAGAGAAGAGAAACAGACAGACAGACAGACAGACAGACAGACAGGCAGGCAGGCAAGCAGCATGCAATTTGCTGCCTGGAGAAGAATGCACTTCGTTACGTTCAAACTGGCCCAAGACAAAGCGCCTAAAAGACATCAGTGCAGTGCCCTAGGGACTCCTGTAAGGATGCCAGTCATCAAGTCCAAGAAGAAAAAAATCAACCCCAATACAAATTTTTTTATTTAATTTCCCTCTTCAAGTTTCTGCAGGGGTGATGGGCCGGTGGTCTAGAAGCAACGAGCGTATCTGCCTAGAAGAAGCCCTGGTTCGATCCCCGTCTGTGTCCAAACTGTTCCCCTGTCCATAGGACCTTGAGTGGTGGTCTGGGTGCTAGTCTTTTGGATGAGAGGATAACATGAGATCTCATGCGGAACACGTATTCAGTGCACTTAAGGAAACCCACGGCGACAAGAGAGCTTTGTCCCTGGCAAATTTCTGTCGGGAAAAAATAGCATCTCTCTGTGCGTGTCTTTCTGTTATTGCTTTTGGAGATTTTTGAGGGGTTTTTTTGTTTGGTTTCAATTCAATTCAAAACGAAACCCCGCGTGTGGAGAAAGGGTTTTGGTTTAACTCTCCTTTGATTGTCTCTGAATCGAGGTAGGCATTGACAGTGCTGGCAGTTCATGACAGAGGCGTCTGTAAGATGACTGCCTTTGCTTTTGTGTTTGTTTTGGGGTTGTGAGGGGGTTTTGGGTTGGTTTTTTTTGGGGGTGGGGGTTGGGTTCTTTTGTTTTGTTTTTTGGTTCTTTTTGGCTGCTGCTTCTGTTTTCATTATTCTTGCCTTGTTTTGCTGCTTATTCCTGCACGTATTTCTTTTACATTATTTCTCTGCACATTGTTTTTTTTACATTATTGCTTCTGTTTTCCTTATTGTTGCCTTGCTTTGATAGGATTTTTTCCCCTGCACATATTCTTTTTTTTTTTTTACATTATTGATCTGGATGCACAAACTAAGTTATCTATCTCAACTGTCAATAGACTGAAGTCGGGACATGCAAGTAATGAATAACGGCGTGTTCCCCGAAATCGGAATGCGGCCACCTTCATGGTGGGCAAAAACATGTCGCGTACACAAAATCCCACCTTTGGTGAACCGCTCTAGCCGAGAAACGAAAAAATAGTTCAAAAAATGAAGAGAGAAAAATAACGGTGTGTGCAAATGGTCGCATACGCAAAAAAATCTCACCATTGGTGAACCTCGGAGCGCTAACTTGAGCTGGAAACGAAGAAAAAAGTATGTACATATGTAAATAACACAAAATGACATGCATCACAAATACAAGTTCATGTAAGTATATACCATCCCTTCGGCAATTTATCACAAACTGTACGAGTTGGGGGATGAGGAGGGGGGGGGGGGATGTTTGTTTGTTTGTTTGTTTTACCATAAGTGCGTCTTGATTTGTTTGTTTGTTTCTTTCTTTCTATGTTTTTGTAGTTGATTGTATAACAAACTGCTTCTGTATTGTTGATAAGCAAAATATTGTCTTCCGTGGAACAGTTAGATGCTAAACAGTCTACACAGAAAAAGGAGGGGAAAAAAGGCTATGTTGGGCTTGCTTTTGTTGTTGTTGTTGCTGATATGTGATGTATTATCTAAAGATTTGTTCACTCTCCCTTGGCTACACGTTTTTTGGATGGTGAAAATATGATTTTGTTGTTATTGTTCTTGTTGTTTGTTGTTGTTGTTGCTTGGTTTGTGTGTTTCTTCCCTCGATGATTGTTATTTGAAAACAGGGTGTAGCATTTGTTGAGATTTTTGCTGATGTTGTTTTTGCAGTGTAGTTTATTTTTCTTTGGGGGGGGATTTTGACTTCTGCTTATTGGTGTGTGTGTGTGTGTGTGTGTGTGTGTGTGTTGTTGTGTGTTTGTGTGTGTGTGTGTGTGTGTTTTTTGTGTGTGTGAGAGAGTGTGTTTGTTGCGTGCGTGTGTGTGTGTGTGAGAGAGAGAGAGAGAGAGAGAGAGAGAGAGAGAGAGAGATAGGGAGAGAGTGTGCGTGTGTGCGCGTGTTTGAATCTGTATGCACGTGTGCACATGCCTACGCGGTGTTTGTGCATGTGTAACACACGCGCATATATGTAATGTATATAAGTATGCGTGCATACTAATGCACTTTCAGATCAGCTTTTCTGTTCTTCTTTCTTTATTGTTCTTTTCTCCTTTTTTTTCCCCTTCTTTTTTTGCTTGGGAAGTTTTGTCTCATGCTTTTGTTGCTTTGCTTTGTTTTACTTTGCTTGTGTGTGGTGTGTGGGTGGGTGAGTGGGTGTGTGGTGTGTGTGTGTGTGTGTGCGTGTGTGCGCGTGCGTGCGTGTGTGTGTTGTTGTTTTGTTTTTCTTTCATCAATTTTAAAGGAAGCCTCACGTGGGGCGGTAGGCTTTTTGTTTAACTGTGCTTTGATTTTCTTTGAATTGATGTGGCCAGTGCACTATTGGCAGTTCACAACAGCAGCGTCCCTTAGACTGGCTTCCTTTGTTTCATTCTTCTTGTTGCTGCTGTTGTCGTCGGTATTGTTGCTTTGTTTCGCTTTGCTTTGTTTTCCCTGCACAAATGTACTTTTTGTGTGTGCATTATGGATCAGGATGCCCAAAACTGAATGAGAGACTTGCCACAGATCGAAGTGAAAAAGTAGGTATATTATATACACGCAAATAGTAGTTAAAACGCTCATGCAAGCTACATGGATAGTATGCGTCACAAACACAAGCTCGTGTTATTGCAAAACCTTTTGGCAAAATATCATACTCTGGCTTTATATTCTTCTTTTATTGCGATAGGTCCTTTTTCGTTGGTTTCTATTGCATGGTCCTTGTTGGTTTGTTTGTTCATCTGATTGCATCTGTGTCGGTGTTGTTGATATATATATAAAAAAGAGCAAATGTGTTGTTGTTTTTATCCACAATTAAATGTTTGCTAAGTGGAAACAAAGATGCATCGTGTATCTCTTGCTTTTGTTTTTCTTGGTGAGAAAATGTTAAATTCAAAGAAAAGCATTTTTTTTCGTCGTCATTTGGGGGTGGGGGTGAGGGGTAAATACGATTATGTTGTTGTTATTGCCGTTGCTTTTGCTGTTTTTGTCTACTTTGTGCGTTTCTTCCTCAACTATTGGTATTTGAAACCGCCTTGCAACCTCTATTGTTGCTTTTTTTTCTTTTGATCTTTTTACCTCCCCGCCCCCCCCCCCCCCCCCCCCCCCCTTTTGTGTGTGTGTGTGTGAACAGCTCTCTCTTTCTCTCAATCTCTGTGTACACATATAGCAATTGTGAGCTAGTGTGCATTTATGTGCGTCTATGTGTGTGTTGATGTGC
>CM054140.1:37053746-37143746 GCA_028751875.1 Rapana venosa
ACTGTATAAGTGTTGGGTTGTTATTAAGATGTATCCCTACGGTCGGGGATTGGATGTAAAAAAGCACATGAGTGCTTATTCATTATCCTCGAAATAAAAGAATTTGTCATTATCATTGTCATTGTCATTGTCTCTCTCTGACCCCAAACTCCGTGTATTGTGGCCTAAGGCCAATGTACATATTAAACACGTTCAGAGTTCTCTCTCTCTCTCTGTTGTGTCTCAGGTGATGTTTTCCTGCCTGCCTTACGTGCAGTCGGTCATCAACCCTGTCATCTACATCCTGATGTCCAGAAACCTTCGCCGCTCCATCCTGGCCTCTCCCTGCCTCCGATGCTTCCGACACTGCTGCTGCCACCGCTGCTGCAGAAGGCTGAGTCTGGGCCGGAAGAGGCACGTCACCACGCACGAGCTTCTGATGGCGGCCAACCACAGCGGCGCGGCTGGCGGCGGCGGCGGCGGAGGAGGAAACGGAAGTGGAGGCAAAGGAAGCGGAAGTGGAAGCGGAAGCGGAAGTGGTGCTGGCGGGGCAGAGATGAAAACAGCTTTAGAAACGATGCCCAGTTATGGGGCCAGTGAGTTCACTGAGGTGTGAGGGGGTTCGGTAGAAGGGAGGAAAGAAAAGGGAGGGTGTGGGGTGGGGGTGGGGATTGATTAAGAAGATTTTTTTTTTTGTGAGGGATTAGTGATATAGAAGAGTGGGTGTGTGTGACATTGAATGACCAGCCAGGAGTTTGGAAATGATGAGGGTCTACTGTAGTGAAAGAATGAAGAGAGGGGTGGGAGGGGGGGGGGGGGTGGCAGTGAGTTGAAAGACATTAAAAGGATATAAGATATACCATCGATAGGTATTGCGAAGGTATAGGGAAAGTGCAGATTTATGGGTTTTGTACAGGGTTTTTTGGTATGGTAAAGAACCATGGGTGTTGTGATAGGTTCGAGTATTTTTTTTAAAAGGGAAAGTAAAAGTTAAGAGATCTGAAAAACAATTTTAGGGTTGCAATAATGAGTCAGGGGGATGAAGAAAAATTTGGGATGAGGGTGAGAGAGTGTTGAAAGATAGCAGGACTATGGACAGTTGGGAAATAACAGCTTGTGTATAGACCCAGTCAGTCAGACATGTTGTCCGTAATTAAGGTGTATGGGATAGTGGCGGACTAGGACGTTGTATTGGGAGGTTTACTGAGAGTGGGGGTGGGGTTTGGGTGGCTTGGGGATGGTAGAGGTCTACAGTGTTGTAGGGTTTTGCAGGGTTTGGGCCTGGTAAAGAACTACAGGTATTTCGAATAGGTTTTGGGTGTAGCTAGTAGTGATGTACGGGTATTGTGTAGTAAATGAACCACAGATGTTGTGAAGAGTTTGGGAATCGAAAAGAATTGTAGGTGGGTGTTAAGGGTTTGGGAATGGTACAGAACTACAGGTGTATAAAAGTGTTTGGGTATAGTGAAGAATTATGGTGTTGTTGGGAAGTTACATGTTGCAAAGAACACAGATGGTGGGACGGGTTTGGGTGTAATAAAGAATTGCAGGCCGGTGCTGTGAAGGGTTTGGGTAGAGTAACCAGTTACGGGTGCTGTGAGGTGTTTGAGTAAAGCATGTGCGTTGTGAAGGGTTTGAGAAGAGTAGATAATTTATTACAGTACAGGTATTGTGAATGGTTTGTGTGCAGTAAAGTATAATGAAGAATTACGGGTGTTGTGAGGAAGTTACATGTAGCAAAGAATACAGATAGTGTGAAGGGTTTGGGTAGAGTAAAGGATTACGGGTGCTGTGAAGGGTTTGGGTAGAGTAAAGAATTATGGGTGATGTGAAGGGTTTGGGTATAATAAAGAAATTTTTCAAGTGCTGTGAAGGGTTTGGGTAGATGTAGAGTAAAGAAGAACAGGTGATGTGAAAGGTTTGAGCTTAGCATGTGAGCTGTGAAGTGTTTGGGTATAGCAGAGAATTACAGTGTTGTGAAGGGTTTGGATACAGTAAAGAGTTGATTACAGTACAGGTATTGTGAAGGGTTTCTGTATAGTAAAGAATTACAGGTACTGTGAAGGGTTTTGGTAGAGTAAAGAATTACAGGTATTGTGAAGGGTTTATGTATAGTAAAGAATTACAGGTACTGTGAAGGGTTTTGTAGAGTAAAGAATTACAGGTACTGTGAAGGGTTTTGTAGAGTAAAGAATTACAGGTACTGTGAAGGGTTTTGGTAGAGTAAAGAATTATGGATGCTGTTAAGGGTTTTGGTAGAGTAAAGAATTCGGATGGTGTGAAGGGTTTGGGTAGATTAAAGAATTATGGGTGTTTTGAAGGTTTTGGGTACAGTAAAGACTATGGGTGTTATGAAAGGTTTGAGTATAACATAAAAGATTACGGATGTTTTGAAGAGTTTGGCTATATCTGATAATTTAAAAAAAACAGAGTGTGAACAGAAGTACGAGGGATCTAGGGGTGCCGAGTTGGGGAAAGTGAGAGATTAGTGGAAAGAAATTTTAGAGGGGAAATGAGAGATTAGTTGTGGGGAAGTTTATGAATAAAGAGGGAGGGCGGATCAGGGATGGGGAGTTTTAGGGACTTGGGATAAAGAATGTTGAGTAGTTGGGGAAATAGATGAGTTCAAGGATTAGGACCATAGGAATTGTGAGGGATTGGCCAAGGACACAGTTGTTCGTTCATTAAGGTCATGGTCATTAGCGATAGGGGATACATGATACAGAGCAGAACCTTTATTCATTTATGGATTTTGTTGGGTTTTTTTAACACAGAGTGACAGATTTTTAAGTCAGTCTGTAGCCAAACAGAGAACACGGCATATATAGACTATAATATACACAGGAGAGAGCTGGATTCACACAAACTCTGCCTTTTTTTTAAAGGTTTGAATGTTCTATACGGTCAATGCAGCAATAGCTAGCATTGCTGTGTAGGCTACTGGAGTATTTATTTTGTGCAAAGACTTTGGGAGTATAATAGCATCCAAGAAATCGGTTTGAGAGATACGGATTGGGGGTATCTCACCGCATAAATTTGTTTGTTTGGGGGTTTTTTGTTTGTTTTTCGTTTGGGTTTAAAAAAAAAATGTTGGCATCTCCATTCTCCCACAGGTCTACTACCCCCCTCCCCCCCCCCCCCTCTCTCTCCCCCCCCCCCCCCCTCTCTCTCTCTTTCTTTCTTTCTTCTATCTTTCTTTCTTGATTGTTTTGATGTACATAATCATTATGTGCTTACAAAGACAAATTGTAAGACATGGCTTGGCCTAAAATATTCTATCAATATAATATAAATAAAATATCCTAAAAATATCGCTATCCTTATGTATTAAATATGGCTCATTCGTTCGTTCGTTCATTCATTCATTCATTCACTCATTCATTCATTCACCTGTTCATGTATTGATTCATCCGTTCATTCATTCATCTACTTATTTATTCCTTCATTTATTCATTTTCTCCGCATCTCTCTGCACCTCTCCTACCCCACCTCTCTCTCTCTCTCTCTCTCTCTCCTCTCTCTCTCTCTCTCTCTCTCTCTCTCTCTCTCTCTCATCTCTCTCATTCTCATAAATCACCACTGATATTCCCTCCTAGCCTTGCCCATTGCCCAGTCTTTATCTCCCGAGTGTGTTGCTGTTGTCTTCGATTGTAATTATTATAGTGATGATTATGACGAATCAAGGACCCTAACTGTCGCCTGTGGATGAAACCGGTGTGTATGTGTGTGTGTGTGTGTGTGCGTGCGTGCGTGCGTGCTCGTGCGTGCGTGCGTGCGTGTGTGTGTACTTTTAGTCTGGTCTGTTGTGGAGCTTTATCATATATATCTATATATATATCTATATCTCTCTCTCTCTCTCTCTCTCTCTCTCTCTCTCTCTCTATATATATATATATATATATATATCGAAAGAGAGAGGTGTGTGTATGTGCTCGTGTGTGTGGTGCATGTCTGCACACCGCACATGTACGCGTGGTCACATGCGTCCATACGTGTGTGTTAATAGGCGTGCTTAAAATAAAAATTATGGGTTTGTTCATGTTCCACTGACAGACACGGTGCAGATTGACTGCAAAAAGTGTCCATTGTTGTAATGACCTGGTAAATGGCGAAATAAAATTAATGTGAAACCAGTCACAGTGTCGTGTTGTTTTTTGTTTTACTTTCAGTTGTTTTTTATATTCTTCTTTTGCTTGAGAGAGAGAGAGAGAGAGAGAGAGAGAGAGAGAAGAGAGAGGAGAGAGAGATTGAAGTTTAGAGTTCCAGTCCTTTCTCTTTTTCTCTGTTTGCGTGTGTGTGTGCGCGCCCACATAGCGCGTGCGTGCGTGTGTGTGTGTGTTCGTTTTGACGACTATCCACTAAAATATGATTGTGTGTGTGCATAGTGCGCGCGCATGCGAGTGTGTGTGTATGTGTGTGCACATGCTTGCGTGCGTTTGAATATGTGTGTATGCTTGAGTGCGTGAGTGCATGCGAGCACATGTGTGTTGCATGCTCACGTGCGTACACGTATGTGCATACATGTGTACCTCCAATATGTGTGTGAATGTCTGTCTGACTGTCTTTGATGCATACGTGTATGTGTGCACGTGAGCGACCGCGTGTGCCCCATCCTCACATTATGGATTGAGGGAGAAGGAAGAAGCGAATTAGACAATAGTAGGCCTAATAGTAATAATATTATAAAGTTTATATAGCGCCATATCCTATAACAACAAATCAAGGCGCTTGCATTCAGCCTACTTTTTACACATAATTATAGTCGATCACAAATAGTTGGGGGATTTTAAATTCAAATTTACATGCGTCCGCGCACATGCACACACCCACACACACGCATGCACGAGCGCGCGCGCACACACACACACACACACATACACAGAGTGTCACAGCCACATACAAAAAGGACTCACGATTTACTGCTCATTGAATTAACATTGGTGCATGCTGCTACTTTTACATTTTGATTTACAATGGCATGGTTCATAGTCATCGAAGTAAAACGTTTTACAAAGGTTTTTTTAATTGAAGTTGAAAAACAAAGCAAATTTACCGTTAGCCATTTAATTTTGAATAACTTACATCGTTATCACACAAACACACTTGCGTGCATGCACGCGCACACGTTTAACACACACACAAACACGCGCGCACACAGTGTAATGGGAAACAATCACATTGCACTGGAAGATGTGCAGCACTTTTGATTGTCTCCCTTGACACTTATCTGCGATTTTCGGCCTTTTCATTACAATAGATTTTGATCAGTAGAAAAGGATTTGAATAAAAAAAATTTTAAAGCCCCCAAAACTACAGATGTGTTGATAGGGGAGTGTAATGTTATTGTGATAGTCTTTGTTTGTGTTGGGGGTTCCTCAGATTAACCTGAGAGTTGCACATGGAATCACTCTATCTCTATCTCATACATCACACCTGGGAATTACTGTGAGACCGTAAGTACACATTGGATGAAAGGTTCGCAAGTTCGGCTCTTTCCAAGTACCTGGCCGTAGAGGCAACCATATATTGACTTAAGAGATGTCGTGAGTGTCGCTAGATATTGATTTAAAGTAATGCAAACATCAGAACGTTAAAAAATTTTTTTGCAGAAAACACTAGTAAACACACATGCTGTTTTAAAAAAAAAAAAAAGAAGCATTACATACATACATTCGAGGGACGCCATAGTCGGTTACCACCGTTCGACATTAATCCCGTGGGTCCATGAAGTCGTGGGTTCAAATCCTGGTAGCATCTGGTGAATTGAGGGAGGGAGGGTATTTTTATGATCTCCCATGCCAACTTCAAGTGCAGACCTGCCAGTGCCGTAATTCCCTCCGTGTAAATACACACGCATGAGATAAAATTTACACGTTAAAAATCCCAAAATTCATGTCAGTGGGTTATGGAAACACGAACATATCCAGCATACATGCCCCAAGTCGGAATGCGGCTACCTTCATGATGGGCAAACAGCAGTTTTTCGTACGCAAATTCTCTCCATGGAGTTCTGAAAAACGAACCCCCCCAAAAAAAAACAACCCAAACAAACGAACAAACAAAAACATACGTAGGTACATACATAAATAGCCTACATACATACATACACATACATACCTATATATATATATTATATATATATATATATAGTAAAGGTAAAGGAGTCCCATAACCTATAAGGTCGTAGGGGAGCGAGGCGTCAGAAACCTCACTTCTCTAGGGCCAGCATATTGAGGGCGGCGCCCATCTCCTCTCCCTCGCTGCTTTACCTTCCCTGACCCTAAAGAGGGCAGGTACCCATTTACAGCTGGGGAACTGGGGGAACTGTACTGAAGCCAAGGTGTGCAAACGGTCACCCATCCAACTGGTAACCACGCTCGACGCTGCTTAACTTGGCTGGGGGAAAGCGCCACTGAGCTATCCCGTCCCTATATATATATATATATATATATAATTCTTTTATATCGAGGATAATGGAATAAGCACTTCTGCGGTTGTTTTTTTTACATCTAGTCTCCGTGTGTATGCAGATTTGTACATTCTGTCATCTGTTCCCACCACACAATGGCCTACTCTTACGAAAAGCGGAACAGGATTTAACGTGTGCACAAGATGTTCTGCTTGCGTTCGCACACGGGGACTCGGTTTATAGTCTCATCCGAAAGACTTTTGGGGAGAGTGGAGTCGGCACTGATGTTAACTCCAGGGGAAAATATCCCCTTGAACGGGAATCGAACCCGGGTCGTCAGATTGCCAGCGCAATGTTATAACCACTAGGCTATCCCGTCCCCACTACGTACATTATGACACCTCCCCCCCCCCCCCCCCACCTACACACACACACACACACAAAACATACGCGCGCGCGCACACACACACACGTATATATATATATATATATATATATATATATATATATAAAGGCACACATCACCCTGAAATTGCCATCGACGATCTACCAATAACGACATTGTTCATTTTTTGTTAATTCATGGATAATAAAAGAATTGAAATAGATGAGTAAAATAATCATCAGCAGAAATTTGAAGTTATTGGAATGACCCCCCCCCCCCCCCCCCCCCCCCCCCCCCCACCACCACACACACACACACACACACACACACACACCTCTCCCCCCCAAAAAAAGAAGAAGAAAAAAAGATGTAAAATGATTCAAAAGTTAGAGCGACCTTTAGCTTCAACTCACCACAGAATTTTTGGAAGGTTAAAATAATTATATTCTATCTTTAATTAACAAGCTGGAATTCAACAGCGTAATTCACTTTTCGTTTTTTCCCCCTTAATTTCGTTCCGTCATTTTTATATTATTTCCAGTCGCTAGTTTTTGTAAACCTTCACTACATCATGTGACGTATGGTAAGATGGCTGACTTTTGTTTTGGTTCGTCGGCGTGTACCATCAGTTGTATCATTTTCACATGATGAAAGCCGTTTTAGGGTCCCTACAATGGCTGCCGCCGATCCTGTAAGAACCGTGAGTCGTCTTTCTAGCGATAGAAGTGGGTCTTTCTCTGATGATGTGTTATCTTTGGATTCTTGGTCGGAAAAATTGGAGGCTTCTGTGTCAAAAGCAGAGAGTGAAAACCGTCCCCGCTTGTCATCTGCAGGGAGTATCAGTAGATCAGGGCTGAGTCACCAGCGTGTCAGACATCATCCGCCTTATTCAGACGTCAGGAAACAACACTCTGTGGCGTTAAGATCAGCACCGCCGGATTCAAAATCTAGAGCGAGAGACAAGCCAGTGGATATTTCAACAATATCCGGAAATTTGCAAAGTCGAGAACATGTACACCACGGATGGTACGGTCCGTCTCGACGACGGAGCTCATCTGCTTCTTCAGATTCTGACCCTAGTCCATTGCATTCTCCCAGACATTCTGTTCATGAACTTCCCCAGTCGCCAACCAGGAAGATTCCCTCGTCAGGCAGTCACTACACTGGAGGGAGTTACTTCCAGTTTGCCCACCATTTGCGGCCACAATACAAACAGTCCCCAGTACACAGAGGGTCAGTGGGACAAGCAGCAGGCAGCACATCCCGTCAGACCCATTCCCCTCATCACTACAAGGGCCAGTCACCTCATCATCAGCCACACTATAATCCCAGCAGTCCTCGCCACCATCAGCATCTAGGCATGACATATTTTCCCAACCAGTACACCACCCATCAAAGCAGCTACCACCCTGCTGGCAATGCCCCCATAGACCAGCTTCTGGAGAGGGAAGGAGAGAAGTTGAAAACCAAGATGAAATCCATGTGGAACAATGTCAAATATGGTAAGTCTAGAGTTTTGTACCTGTCAGTAGACCTGTTTGTGTTCTGTTCATGGTCTTTGATTTTCATTGATGACAATGATGTGTTCTAAACAGAATGCACTGAAACATTCTGTTTGAGAAAGTCACAAAATAAGATTTAGCAGGCTGATGATTTTGTATGACAAGATTGTTTTCCCCTTTAAAATATCAAGCAAGGTCATTGTCATTAACTATCACTCAGGTAAGCTTTTTAAAACTAGTTTAAGCTGGGTGTTTGTTTTTGGTTGGTTTCAAACTGATTGATGATCTGGTACATTGTGTTTATTTTGTCTTGGGGTTTGTTTTGTCATGTTTAGTTTTCTCTGTTTGTTTGTTTGAAATTGATATAAAATATATGATATGGTTTATTGTGTTTTGTTGCGCTGTGTGTTTCTGTATGGTTCTTTAGTTTTTTACTTTTTTTCTAATTGATAATCTGGTACAGTGTGTGTGTTTTCTTTCACTTTCACTGTTTCAGTGCTTGTTTTTTTATGTTTCTTTGGTTTTCACTTTTTGTTTGTTTGTTTGTTTGTTTTTAATCAATAATCTGGTACATTGTGTTAACTTTGTTGGTACATTGTGTTTATTTTGTTTTCACACTATTTGTTTTTGTATTTTCTTTGGTTTTCACTTTTTCAAGTTTTTTGTTTTAGATTCATAATCTCGTTAATCTGGTACATTGTGTCCAGCTACTCAGAGTCAGTGATATACATACAGTGTATTTCTCTCCATGTGTAGTTCCATTTTGTTTCACTTTCAGTGTTCCATTCACTGATTCAGACTTCAGTGCTTGAATTGATTTATGATTGGAATGGCAGTATGCACTGTGCAGTATTTTTCACTTAAAGAGCAATCTAGGGAACACTAGTTTTTTCTTCTGTTGTTACTTTGTTTCAAAATGTTAGGTTTGATGTTAAAAGATCTAGATCAGTAGATGTGGTGCTTTTCGACCCTGTTACTTGTCGTCACTATTGTAGTATTGATGACAGTGTAAGTGTAACCCAGAATCCCAGAAGGACTTTAAGTGTAATGTATTTTGAGGCTGAAGAACTTCAGTCTTGGTATTACAAATTATAAATCAAGCCTCAATCAATCATTCAGTGAATGACACTTGTAACAGAATCAAATTTTTCTGTAGCCTGTGTAACCATTCTCACAAACCATGATCTTTCTATGAGGATATGTTTGTATTTGTATGTATGTTTGTATTTGTATGTATGCATGTTTGTATATGTATTGTATATATATAATATATAAATTTTGCACTGCTGATGTTAACTTCCACTGGTTCCAGGTTTTGTACATAAGTCAATTTTTTGGTCATGTGCAGCACTCAGCTAATGCAAAGCCAAGGGGGGTGACACTGACACTGTGACACTGACACTGTGACACTGACAGACAAGGTCTTGGACCATGTACCAGGATGGTCAGGGCGAAACAGATTTATATCCCATATAATTATAATTTATATGATGGATAATATGTCACTGTTATCTCAGTGGCTTGAGATGTCAATCATGCTCAGCCCAGCTGTTCAGAGTATACATGTATGTGTGTATTATTAAGCACACATTGTAAATTGCATAGGACATGTACAGTAATGCAATACATGATGTACATTGTGTCTTTGTGCGTAATTGAATAGGGAACTTCAGAAACTGGTAATCATTAATGACTTAAATCACATCACTCACCTTTCAAACGTTTTGTGTGGTAGCACAGTGTTAAAAAAAAGTAAAATTAGTTTAAAAAAAAAATATATATATACTTTTTTTTTTATAAGTCCTTCTCAGCTTCTGGGTGATATCATAAGGTCAAAAAGGGGTCTTGTGTCTAAGGTTTACGTTAAATTTTAAAAGAATCAAATTCACAAATTTTACAACAGAAAACATGATTCAAAGACAGGCAGGTGTGGTAGTTCATGGATAAATTATAATATATATCATTATATGATACATGGCCCCAATTTTATATTAATTAATTACAAACAAATTTAAATGATAAGCTGTTGAGTGTTAATCTGTTAATGTTAATTGTTATTGAAAAATGTTTTTGGACACTGGATAGCTAGCAGCCATTAGCAGCCAATACGGCTATAGCAAGTCATAATCTCTGATACAGTGATTATGACATGAGTTGTAGACTTGTCCAGTTTAGTTTTAAAGTAAGAGTAAGACTTAGGCCTATAGTTTAATTAATACAGGTCAAAGTTGACACAAATTTTACAAGTTTATAATATAATTATAATATAATTATTAGATATTATATAAAAAATAAAAATATATGCATTATCACTAATCTGAGTAGTAATCAGTTACTGAGTTAGTCATTAAGATACAGAACAAACTAAGCAAAGATCTCTAGAGATAGACCATCCAAAACTGCTAGAGCTGTGTCCATGCTCAAGGCCATCAAATCTCCTGGAAATGTTATTAATTTGACAGTGTGAGTGTTACATTATGTATGTCTGAGGAAGAACAAAGAGCTGCCGTTTTTATTTTTATTACTCTGCATAAATTATAATTTTTTAGTTAACATTTTTCCTATAATGGTTTCTAATTTATGATTTGTTACTTGGTCAGTTAGTGACTAATTAAAAAAAAAAAATTTTTAGTCGTAGAATGTGTGCATAATTAGTGTAAACATTCTGCAATGTCGGTGATTTTTAAAAGAAAATTTTAGCACTCTGTTTTTGTGTGTGGTAAAATATGGAGGTTTTTTTTTCTGTTTATAACAACATATAATATAATTATATATATAATAATACATGTACGTAAATAGCTTTTCATCCTGATGTTCTCTAGAGGCATGAATCTTTGTTCTTCAACTCAAGTACTGAAATAGTATTCCCCAAAAATAATTTGATTTGAAAACATAAAGAATTTCTTCTATCATTTCTGAACAGTGTACAAAGTTAGAACTACAAGAATCGAAGTTTAAGTCTGTTAACAGTGTAATAGCGCACACTGGCACAGTCTTTGAATGCAATCGCCTGTGGCTATAACTTTTGGTATTAAAAAAATGTATACTATATAATGAATCCTTAAGTGCCTGGGAGATGCAGATGAGCTGAAGTGCTCATTCAGTCATTGTTACAATTCTTTTGTTCCTAGTACCACCCACACTACTCTGGTGTTAAGCATTTGTGACATTCCAAGCAGTTAAGCCATCATGATGATCTGTTATGTCATCTACTATTGTGTGTAGTGGGTGTGTATCACTATAAATGTGATGCGCATACATGTATACGTACACAATACAGTACATTTATACATACATGTATGTATACGTATGTCATAGTGTGGGTGTCAAAGTCTTTTTCAATGTCCATTCAAAGTTAAAAAAAATTTTCCAGATGGTACATTTTTTCCCCCATTAAGCTGTGTGTGTGTGTGTTTCTGTGTGTCTGTGTGTTTTATTTTATTTTATTTTATTTATTTTATTCTTTTATATATCTTTATTTATTTATTTATTATTTATTTTCATTTTATTTATTTTATTCTTTTATATCAAGGATAATGGAATAAGCACTCATGTGCTTTTTTACATCCAGTCCCCGTGTGTATGCGGTTTTGTAAATTCTTTCATCAGTTCCCACTGGCACACAATGGCCTACTCTTACGAAAAGCGGAACAGGATTTAACGTGTGCGCTAGATGTTCTACGTGCATTCGCACACGGGGCCTCGGTTTATAGTCTCATCCGAAGGACTTATATGTGTGTGTGTGTGTGTGTGTGTGTGTGTGTGTGTGTGTGTGTGTGTGTGCTGTGTGTGAGTGTGTGTTGTGTCTTGTGCAAGTGCATGGGTATGCATGCATTTGGATTTTCTCGTTTCTTCCATTGGGAAATAAAGATTTTAGAAACCGCTTTCTCTTTCTCTTTCAGTTTCATGTATTTATGCCTGCAACCAGTGTAAAATCCCAGGTTTCACCTTCAGGAGGAAAAAAGTGAAAACTTGTTTGATTACTTGTGGCTCTTTGTGACAGATCCAGGAGATCCTTCATCATCATGCAGTAGATGTTGAAACACTGAAACAGTGAAACTAGGGTTTCAGTATAACTGTCATCAAGTCTTGAGTTTGTCACTTTTTTCAGACAGTGCACCAGTATACTGAACTGCTATTAACTAAGTAAAATGTGCAGAACACTTTACAGATCAGAGTTCTTGTATTTAATTCAATAACTTATAAACTCTAAGTCTGTCAGTGAGTTCACAAAAACCGCTTTTGTTGTTAGACTGCTAATCATTGACCAGCTAGCTGGCAATCAAAAATGAACCTGGGAAAGAATTGATGGGAGTTCAGCAGCTTGTTGGGATGTGCAAGAATTTTTGTTTTGTTTTGTTTCTGTGTAATATTCAGTTCGTTTTGGCGGACTTGTGCTTGCGTGCGAGAGAGTTCCTGAGCATTTTGCACCAAGCTCAATTTCAGTTTTGATATCACTTTATCAGTGCCTTTTAATTTAGTTTAAAGTAATTAAACTCTCAGTATTTTTTCTAGTTTTTTACATTATTTACTAGTAATTACTACTTTAGCAATAACCACACCGCTTTATTAACAGGCTTAAAGTGTGCAGTTTCATGGTCCAAGTTTATTTAAAGTGTTTCAGTTTATTTACTGTTCAGTACCAGAAAATCCAAATGTACCTACCACTTTTGGAAATATTGTGCTGGTGGAAAATACTTTCAAAGCTGAAAAATATCCAGTGATTACCAGTGAATGAGTGACAAATAAAAAATATCCCTGACAAGAGCTAATTGATGCATCATCACTATTTTTTTTATTGCATTGTGAGAACCAAAAATGTGTATCATTGCATGCAAGTCAACAGCTTGCACGCTCATCTCAGCTCGGCGCATCCAACATAACTGTGTGGGTTTTTTTCAGCTGGCTTTCCCACTGTCAATCCTTTCCTGGGGGGGGACTCTAGCAAGAACAGGCAGTGTGTATATAGCTGAGGATGTTTCTCATATATATATATAATGTACTGATGATACTGCTTCTTAAAAAAAAACATTCCAAGATTTGATGAAGTTCTTTAGAACTGATACTAGTGATAGTTTTTATTATTGAAATTTTTGTTGTTGTTCTTTCATTTCAAGGATGATGGAATATATGCGCTCACATGCTTTTTTTACATAGTGAAATCAGAGAGCTGGTAGAAAAGCAAGGCATGCTGAAAAAGTGCTTGGAAGTTATATTTCTTTTGATTTAATTGTTCACATACGTATGACTTCATCAGAAAACAATCTCTTATGTTCAGTTCATCATCAATGACATCATCATCATCATCGTCGTTGTCTCATCATCATCATCACCATCGTCATCGTCATCATCATCATCATCATCATCAAAAGCCTGTCTAGAGCTATGCAATTCAAGCTTTCTCCAGGGATCATTTCAGGTAATTTGGTAAAATCACAGATGTGACAAAGGCTTGCATGTTTAAAACTTGGATTCACATGATGTTGAAGTTGATAGTTACATGATTTTATGAGAATTTTATCAACTTCTCCAAAGAATCCTTTGAAGTCCAAACAGTGAAGCGCCACAGCTCAAGTTACATTGCAGTTTTGAAAGTTTTTTGAAAAAAGAAAAATTGGTAAATCATATGCGCCGCGTTTTATATTGTTCTCATGCATTCCTCACCCTGAGGGTCACCCTGACACTTGAGAATCACTGTGGAGTTTTTTATATGAGAATTGTTATTGTTTCAATGTTGAACAGGATGGACCATAAAAACAAAGACGTCCTTCAAGTACGACAGCCCCATATTTCTGCTTGGCCGCTGTTACCACAGACGAGCAGACGGTAAGGGAAATGGACGGTACAGTGCATGTTATGATCATTGATGAAAGTCCTCAGATTGTAATGTAAAATGTTGACTTGTGAGGAGTTGTGCCCTGCTCTCTTCTTCACGGTGCTGTGTGATGAGACAGAACATTATGTACGTCATTTGCAAAGACACGTTTGCATATACACAAGTAAAAATCTGCATGCATGTAGAATGCACACACACACACACATACACACACACACACACACACACACACACACACACACACACACACACACACACACACACACACACACACACACACACACACCCACACACACACACACACACACACCCACCTACACACACATCACACCACCCCCACACATGCACACACACACACATGGGCACATGCACATGCACACACTTTCTTATTCTCTCTGTCTTTCTCTCTCCCTCTCTGTCTGTCTGTCTGTCTCTCTTTTTATCTGTCTGTCCATTTGTCTGTCTGTCTGTCTCTCTCTCGCTCTCTGTCTCTCTCTCCCTCCCCCACCCTCCCTCCCTCCCTCTATCTCTCTCTCACTCTCGCTCTCTCTCTGTCTGTCTCTCTCTCTCTCTCTCTCTCTGTCTGTCTGTCTGTCTGTCTTTCTGTTTGCAACTCCTTGTCACTTGTGCAAAACAAAACAGTTCATGCTGACCTGTGGAGCATGAGAGTTGGTAAATGTAGGTTAAAAGGCTATCAAGCCATTGATAGTGAGTCATTAGTGTACAAGGTGTACATGTGTAATGTAGATGTATGCCCTGCTATCATCACTGCTGTGTTGATATTGAAATGGTATCTGACATCATGTATGGTAATGAGATGTATAAAGTGGATTACATAAAACAATAAAACTTGGTCAGTGCTGTGTGCATTGTTATTGACTTTGTTTGTTTCATTACAGGTACATGTAGTATAATGTACACACACACACACACACACACACACACTCACACACACACACACTCACACACTCACACACACACACACTCACACATATACAAACATACTCACACACAGTGGCACACAATTACACACACAGTGATACACATGTGCATGCACATGCGCCCCCCCCCCCCCCCCCCCCCCCCACACACACACACACACACACTGCGATACAATCTATGGGATTTTGATGTAAATATGCCATTGCCCCAATACACAATTTATGCAGATCTTGCCTGACCCTAGCCTGTAAAATTTGTTTCATTTTGCTTGATGAAATGATTTTGTGTTTTTGGCACTGTTAATTTATTTTATTTTATATTATTCTTTTATATCGAGGATAATGGAATAAGCACTTATATGCTCTTTTTCATCCAGTCCCTGTGTGTATGCGGATTTGTGAATTCTGTCATCTGTTCCCACCAGCACACAATGGCCTACTCTTACGAAAAGCGGAACAGGATTTAACGTGTGCGCAAGATGTTCTTCATGTGTTTGCACACGGGACCTCGGTTTATAGTCTCATCCGAAGGACTTGTGTGCATCACATGGGAGGGAAAAAGAGAAAGAAAGAGAGAGAGAGAGACTCAGACTCAGGGACAGTGAATGGGAGTGGTTTATTGTTGTTCCAGACTTTTTCAGCCCATTGACAAGGAGACCCTCAGGTGGGGACACTGCACAAGCCAGATCATATTTGAAAAAAAAGAATGGTAGACATGGTAGAAATACCATGACCAAGCAGCCATATCACTGAAAGAAAACAATGAAGAGACAGACAGACAGACAGGCAGGCAGGCAGAGACTGAGAGAGGGAGACAGACACACAGACAGACAGGCAGAGAGGGAGACAGACAGACAGAGAGATAGAGATATATATTTTAGCTGAATTAGAGAAACCCATGGCAACAAGAGAGTTGACCCTGGCAAAATTCTGTTAGGAAAAAAAGCCACTCTGATAGGAAAACAAATACACTTGCAGACAGGAAAAAGAAAAGAAAAGAAAGAGTGCTGCTGCTTTTGTGCTGATGCACTCTCCCTGGGGAGAGCAGCCCAAATTTCACGCAGAGAAATCTGCCATGACTTAAAAGTGGTATAAAAATAAAATAAATAAATAAATAAATAAATAACCCATGGCTTAAGAAAGGAAAGCAAGTCATACGCATTGAAGAAAGAAAAAAAACGAATTAAAATACTGCTCTCTGCTTTACAGAAGAACCAACAGACCCCACTCTAGACCACCACCAGCCGTACAGAGTGTCGGCCCTTGTGGAGTTCCAGGCAGACTTCACCAGTCGTCTGTGGTTCACGTATCGCCGGGAGTTCTCTCCCATCGGCAGCGCGCGCATGACGACAGACTGCGGCTGGGGCTGCATGCTGCGCAGCGGTCAGATGCTGATGGCCCAGGCGCTGGTGCTGCACTTTTTGGGACGAGGTCAGACGGTTTTTAAAAACTGCTGGTGTGTGTGTGTGTAAGTGTGTAAGTGTGTGTGTGTGTGTGTGTGTGTGTGTGTGTACCAGAATCGGTGCATCTGATTGTTGGATGCTTAGATTTGGTTTGGATTTGGTTTAGTTTTTGTGTGTGGATAATTTTGAGGATTTTTACTATATGAATTACAGAGATCAAATATTTGTGTGAGTTTTTGTTATTGTTGCTTAGTTTGCATACTGTTTTGTGCGTCTGTGTGCGTGCACACAAAGGTTGCTTTCAACGGTGTTGGAAGTAATTATATGGTAGTGGTTAGGGGAAGGGAAATAATGTGGTCAAGTATGGTGTAGTTGTTGAAGAACTGAAGAATGGATTGCTTCCCTTGACTTGCATAACTTTGGGGAAAGACAATAGACTTTGTAAGTTTTATTGTTTGCTGTTGTGTGCTAATCAACATTTTATCACGTGGATTATACCCTAAGATTTGTGAAATGGAGCATCAGAAAAGAGAAATGAAAGAATTTTTTCTGATGGTTTATCTTTCTCAACCAGTCCAAGTGTGTATGTGTGTTCTTTTTATTTATTTATTTAATTTTATTTTATTCTTTTATATCAGGGATAATGTGTTTGTGTATGTGTGTGTGTTGTGTTGTGTGTGTGTGCATTAGAATACTTGAAAATGTGCACTACTGTTGTATATGTAAAAAAAAAACCTATCTTTTTTTCAATCATTTATTTGGTTGGTTTTCCAGCTCTACATTAATGTATAATCCTTTTGGGGGGGGGAGTGCAAATGATTTGATTTGTTATCAATATGTTTTGACAAGAAAAAACATGACTGATAACATTTTATACAAATTATAATACATTCATACATATATTGAACAAGAACGAGTATGAATCGTAACATTTCATAATTGCAATTATAACACATTCCCTTTTTTTTTCCCTTGTGATATCATGTCACACAAATTATAACTCATTCATATAATATCTAACAAGAACGAGCTTGAACCATAAAATTCCATACATACACACATACCATAACACGTTCCCATATTTTTGTTCTCTTTGTCCATGTCCAGATTGGAAAGTCTACAGCGAGCAGAAGCGGGAAGACCTGGCGTTTTATCGCGAGATCATCCGCTGGTTCGGTGACATGCCCTCGGACAAAGTGCCCTTCTCTCTGCATCGGCTGGTGGAGCTGGGCACCTCTGTGGGCAAGATGCCCGGTGACTGGTACGGCCCCGCCTCTGTCGCCCACATCTTCAGGTAAGGCTGAGTGGTGAAGTTTTTAAATGAAAGCTTTGTGTCTCTCTGCTGCTTTGTCTTTTTTCTCTGTATGGGGGCAGGTGGGGGTGGGGGGGTAGAGTGTGCGTGTGTCTATGCATGCGTGTGTGTGTGTGTGTGTGTGTGTAGGGATGGGGGGAGGGGGGATGAGGGTTAGAGGAGGGGAGGGTGTGCGTGTTTGTGCATTTGTGCGTGGATGGACAGTGGTACATGCAGGTGTATGTGTGTGTAGAGGAGATGGGGTGATTCTGTAAGTTCTAATCTGTAATGTTAACAAAAACAGGTGGGACAGCTAATGCAAAAGAAGACCCACTTACTTGAAAAATAAAAATAACCCCTTCCCCCCCTTCCAACACCCAGAATCCCCTCAAACCAAAACACATGGGTGATTTTCCTTCTGTTTTAGACCATATTCGGGAGTGGTGATTTTCAGATTAAAAAATGTTTTCAAAGAAATATCACAGTCAAGACGTTGTAATCCTGTTGAAAATGACAACCTGCGACAAACATCCCCTATGAAAACTCATGAAATTAAAGGCCTGTCAGTTGAAAGTATTCTCTTACATGATGGCGATAAACTAAGGATAGATTTTTGTGAAAAAAATAATAAGATAAAAGTTCAAATGCATGGGAGTGCGTGGAAGAGATGGACAGGGATATCAGATGACAAAGTGCCTAGGGGAGGTAATTATTGATGTGGCGCGTGTGCAGTAAGTCTCAGGCGTTGCCCATCAATTGCACTAGTCGGATGTGTTTTTTATTATATCGAGTTTTTAAAAAAGGAAGTAAAAAGTACTGTGTGGTAAATCACGTGTAACTGACAAAAGCAAATATTAATGTAAGAGGTAACAAAAATGATAATGAGACCAGGAATGAGCAGCCAGTGAAAGTGATCATAAACATTTTTGCAGAAACCTGGTTTTCACATATGATTTGGAAATCACGGTGTTGTTTACCAAGTAACAGAGTTGTTAATTCTTAGTTAGTAATATGATAGTGACAATGATGATAATTATTTTGATTGTGATATTAGTGGTGATCATGTCTATTTGTTTGTTGTTATGACACTTTTAAATCCAGCCTCAAGACATATTTATTTCAAACCTAAGATTTCCCCCCTCCTGTTTCATATCAGAACTATCCCACCTTCACTAACCCATGTCCTGTCACCCTGCTAAAGTATACGACCTGTGTGAGTGTGTGTGTGTGCTTTTGAAAAACATTTGACTATTGAAATTTTATTTCATAGATTTTGTCTGCAGCGGACCATGTTTGTCATATCTGTTTGTTTAGACTATTGATTATTTATCATTGATTGCATGACTGTGTAAGATTAGGTTGAATGCATGTGCTTTGATTTGTCTTTGCAAGATATAGTGCTATATAAGTTCCATTTATTATTATTATTATTCTTGTTGGCAGAGATGCGATGGACAAAGCGCACATCTCTCTGCCCATACTCAGCGACATTTGCGTCTATGTGGCCCAGGACTGCACAAGTGAGTGCCACTACCAGTACCACTGTACACAGATGGTAGTGATTAGGGTTGTTGTTGATGTTGTTGTTGATGATGATGATGATGATGATGATAGACAGATTACTGCTGCTAGTGGTATTGATGATGATGATGATGATGATGATAGACAGATTACTGCTGCTATTGGTATTGGTGATGATGATGATGATGATAGGAAGATTACTGCTGCTATTGGTATTGATGATGATGATGATAGACAGATTACTTGTGCTATTGATGATGATGATGATGATGAAAGGAAGATTACTGCTGCTATTGGTATTGATGATGATGATAGGAAGATTACTGCGGCTATTGGTATTGATGATGATGATGATTGATGATGATGATGGGGCACAGTAGGTTATACACATATAGTGATGATGGTTCTGATGATAATACTGATGATGATAGTAATAATAATGATGAAGATGATAATGATGATGGTGATGTTGATAATGATGGTGACAGTAGGGGTAATAAATAATAATGAATTACAATAGTAATGTTGATGATGATAATAATTATGATATTAATAATATTTATGTTATTAACAATAATAATTATGATGATGGGGGGCACTGTAGGTTATACAATGATGAAAGTAATAATAAAGGTAATAGTGATATAATAAGGATGATAGTATGGTTAATGATAAATAACAACAACAATAATAATGATACTACTACTACTAATAATAATACAATAGAGTGGGATATACAGGGTTCGTACAAATCTTAAAAAGCCCTAAAGGCCCTGATTTTTGAAGATCCAAAATAAGGCCCCTAAAAAGCCCTAAAAATGATACGTATGGCCCTGGAGGCCCTAAAAAGCCCTAAAAATGGGAACCATGAGTGAGAGTTTCTGTTGAAATGTAGATTAAACAAACACACAAAATAAAACTTATGAGAAATGAAAGCAATAAGGGTGTCCAAAGATCATGATATCACTGATAGAATGCCTGTCGTCTGCTGTTCATGTCGTGCTACCTATTTTGCCAAGGGAGGTAATTTGCCTCCATTGGAAGCGCATATCGCTTTGCTTTCACCAGTTATTTTTTTACATGCGGAAAATTACCTACCCTTATGGTATGTCCGTAATTTGTTTGGAAAATGATGTTTAACTATGAAACTGCAATCATGAGTAAAAAAAATACCAGTTTTCTGTTTACTGCGCTACAGTCCTTCTCTACGAGATTTTTCCCTTGTAGTACAGCTGTGCTGTGAATAGCAAGGCCTATTGTTTCTCCTGTGGGCATGCGCAGTTTACAAAATGGCCATCAGTGACACAGTTGCGTGTCAGAATGGGAATACAATAAAACCTGTAGCCAGATCTATTCTTTATTTGAGGAGACTATCCCACTGATTTCCTGCAGAATGCATACAGAAATGAATCCAGTTCATAAGGCAAGTCAGAAATGCCAGCTTTTTGAATATTTTCCACCACTCAATGTGGTCAATTCAGTTGACTTTACTTTAAAATTCGCATCTTATTCAGTTATTGGCAGACTTGATCTAAAGATTCTTGTGTAGAGAGTCCTAAGCAGGAATTCTTTAGGTCGCCACCCCGATTCCTAGCACCATCTGATCCGGCACCAGAAATGGAATCCTAGACTTATTCCTATTGTCTTTAGTATCCCTAAAGAGCATTAGGGCTTGCCTACTAATGGGCTGGGAGTGATAAAGGGGGGATAGGATGAGTATAGAAGAAAAATAGAAAAGAAATATAAAAGGGAGACAGTAAGTAGTAGTGAAAACTATCACCTCAACTCACTCAGCAATCACACTGAAACACTGTGAATGTGACAAACAACAGCATTCATTCAATGTAATTCTTCAGGCCAAGCAAGTTGGGTTCACAAATATATTCTACTACTACTACTGAGAACCACTAAACTACATTCACACACATAATAATAATAATAATAATAAATGGAACTTATATAGCGCTATATCTTGCAAAGACAAATCAAAGCGCATGCATTCAACCTAATCTTACACAGTCATGCAATGAATGATAAATAATCAAAAGTTTAAACAAACAGATATTTACAAACATGGTGCGATACAGACAAAATCTATGAAATAAAATTTCGATAGTCAAATGTTTTTCAAAAGCACACATACACTCGCACAGGCCGTATACTTTAGCAGGGTGATAGAACATGGGTTAGATATGAAACAGGAGGGGGGAAGTCTTAGGTTTGAAATAAATATGTTTTGAGGCTGGATTTAAAAGTGTCATAACTAGGTTTCTGGCGAAGAGAGAGAGGAAAGTTGTTCCAGATGGATGGACCAGAAATAGAGAATGAGCGGCGGCCAACAGTGGATTGGTTGAATCTAGGTATTCGTAGGCACAAGGTATCTGCAGTAGATCGGAGGGAACGTGAAGGAGTGTACAGGTTAAGACATTCACATAGGTAGGAGGGTGCAGTTTTGTGGAGACATTTGTAACAGAGGGTACTGATCTTATAATCTACTCTCTGTGGCACAGGCAGCCAGTGGAGAGATCGCAAGAGAGGGGTAATGTGCTCAGATTTTTTCTTTCTGAGAACTAGTCGAGCTGCGGAGTTTTGTATACGTTGAAGGGAGTGGATAGATGTTGCTGGCAGACCAGCTAAAAGAGAATTGCAATAGTCCAGACGTGAGAGAATGAGAGAAGTGACAAGTTTGGCTGTTGCATCAGTGGACAGGTACTTTCGAATTGCACTAATACGCCGTAATTGATAGTAGCACGACTGACAGGTCTGGGTGATGAATTTTTTCATAGAGAGTGTGTTGTCCATAACGACACCTAGATACTTCACGGAAGTGGATAGAGGGACTGATGTATTGCCGAGTTCTATTGAAGTTGTTGTAATGGAAGAGAGTTTGTGTTTGGTCCCTACAAGCATGGCTTCGGTTTTATCTGCGTTTAACTGTAACTTGTTTTGTATCATCCAGTTTTGGATATCTTGAAAGCAGTAGGCCATCTTTGTCAAGAGAGAAGGCAGATTTTCAGGTGTAACACTACTTTGAATCTGAGAGTCATCTGCATAAAAGTGATGGTTGATATGATGACGGTTTATTATATGTGATAGTGGAGCAGTGTAGAGAGTGAAAAGAACAGGGCCGAGAACTGATCCCTGCGGGACACCACATTCCAGTTTGGCAGGTATTGACTGTATCTTGTTTACTGCGACTGTCTGGAATCGGTCAGTGAGGTATGAACTGAACCAGGAGAGGGCTGTGCCAGTAACACCAAATGTTTTTTGAAGACGGGAGAGAAGAATTGAATGATCAATAGTGTCGAAGGCTGCAGATAAGTCGAGTAGAGTGAGAAGGGAGATTTTCCCTGAGTCAGAAGCAAGTAGAAGTGTATTTAGGGTATGGACTAGGGTAGTTTCAGTGCTATGGTTGACGCGATAGGCAGACTGAAACTCAGGAAGAAGACTGTTGGAGAGAAGATGGTTATTGAGCTGTTTTAGAACTACTTTTTCAAGGACTTTAGAGATGAAAGGTAGATTGGAAACAGGTCATCACACACATCACCAATCATATTACAAGTACAATTTAAAACACAAACTATTCTGTTAATTATTTTATCCAGTTACTAAAAACATAATTGTGTCCAGTCCTCAACACACAACCAATCACAGATCCGTCTCAGATCACAGATCGAAAGATTCACAACTGATCAGTTAAGTGATCAAAAGAAAGATAAACGATGATAATGATGTAGCAATGAGAGGGATGTATTGATGAAAGCGATTACAGAGACAGAGAGCAGAATTTGGAAGAGGCGCTGTGACTGTGACAGTGTGAGGGTATTGTTATTACCAGTTCTAGTACCGGGTAACCATCTGCATCTTTGATAAGGCAAGGAGACTAGTTCACATCAGATGAAGTTTGAGGGATAGTCTTAAGTTCACTTTGCTAGCTGTTTGTAAAAAACATCTTAAAAGAGACACTTATTTCAGTTTTCAGTTTACTTCATATTTCAAGACATGGAGACTTCCATCACACCATGATTTGATGTTTTACCGTGTCAGGATTTTAATTCATTGTAGTATCTATGAGTGAATGACATTTTATTCTAAAACTTCACTTGAATTTGTGTCAATAATCAATATCCAACATGCAGTTTTAGACAAGAAGACTTTGCTTACATGAGTTTAATAATAATAATAATAATAATAATGTATGGAATTTATATAGCGCTGAATCTTGTAAAGGAACAAATCAAAGCGCTCAGTTTGAGATTGGTTTATCAAAGTAAACATGTACACAGGTTGATAAATTATACTTTGATACCCCACAGCTAGGCCCTGAATTTGGAAATAATAGCCCCTAAAAAGCCCTAAAAAGGCCCTAAGTTTTTTTCCACCAAGTCTGTATAAACCCTGGATATATATCTCCTGGGCTTTTGCAAATAGCATAAGCACTATTGATTTTTAAAAAAGCCAAAAAACAAATGACAACAACATAAACACCCACCCACCAACACACACACACACACACGCACACTCACACTCTGACCTGCACTTCAAGAACTATCTACATGTCCAGCACAGTTCTACCTAACCAAACACGCTTTCCTCTGCCTCACAGTTTACCTACAGGACCTCAACAAAATCCTCACCGGCCACGCTCGCTCCAGCTCCCATCGCAGCAGCGGGTCTCCCTCCGATTTCGACCCTCACACCCATCCCTCCTCCTCCTCCTCCCAACCCCAGCAGCGCGGGTCAAGGTCAGACAGCGGGGCGGAGGAAAAGTTCCGCTCGGTGATCATCTTGGTTCCGATGCGACTGGGTGGAGAGGTGCTGAACGAGATTTACATTCCGTGTGTGAAGTCCATGCTGGCTCATGACCACTGCATCGGGATCATCGGGGGCCGACCTAAGCATTCTCTCTACTTCGTCGGGTGGCAAGGTCAGTCTGGGTGTGTGGGGGTAGGGGTGTGTTGTTTTGAGTCGTCGTTTGTTTGGCGTGTGGAGATGTTCTGGGTTTTATGTTAGGTAGTTGGGGGTGGGGTAGGGTGTTGTTAAGCTATTTCATTGTTGGTTTATTTGTTTGTTTTAGTTGGTGTGTGCTTGTTTTGTCTGAATAAACGTTCAAGAATGTGAGATTTAAGATTTTTTTTTTGCATCTAGATTTGACATCGTAGTGACTAGTTATTCTTTAATTTTGAAGATAATGGAATAAGTACTCAAGTGCTTTTTTACATCCTGACCCTGTATGCATGCGGTTTTGTAAATTTTGTCATCCGTTCCCACAGACACAAATGGCCTTCTCATCCGAAAGGTGGAACAGGTTTGAAGGTGTGCGCAAGGTGTTCTTTGTGTGTTTAAAAGACATCATAAGCTAATAGATGCAGTACTGGCCTGTACCTCTTTCATAATCAGCTAACCAGTAGAGATTTTTCAATTATCAATTATTGTTGCAATTCTTTATTTTGCAAGGAGACTGATTAAGAACTCATGTTTTTTTTTTACATTCAGACCCTGTGTTTATTTGGTTTTGTAAATTTTGTCATCTGTTCCCACCATTTCTGGTCTGTCAGTGGGCATGTTTGTGACCTGTTCCCTTTTGTATCGCATTATAATTATATGTACAATTTTAAATACTTCTGTCGCTACAAAAAGTACAATGAGGACAGGATAGCATGAGGACAGGGTATCTCAGTGGCCAGAGCATTCACTCTCCCAAAGCTAAGATAAAGCAGCATTGAGCATAGTTACCAAGTGAATGGGTGACTGTTTGTGTGCCTTGGCTTCAGTACAGTTCCCCAGTTCACCCAGTTGTAAATGCATACCTGCCTCTTTAGGGTCAGGGAAGGTAAACCAGCGAGGGAAAGGAGATGGGCACCGCCCTCAGTATGCTGGTTCCTAGAGAAGCTGAGGTCTCTGACACCTCGCTCCCCAACGACTGTATAGGTTTTGAGAACACAAGCTGAGATATGAAGGAAAGAACTTTGTACTTTGATACTTGTTTACTTATTGCGTGATTGCTTGTTTTTAATATTTCATCAACTCACTTCTTGTAACTCTTTTTGGTGGGTTTCCATATGTATGTGCATTGTTTGTTGTTGTTGTTGTTTTTTTTAATCCTTACACATGGGCAGGATGTTGTGATGGGCAGGGGAGAAAACTTGCAGGGCTAAAATCAGTACTAAGTGGAGCATAGATTTTAACATTAATCTTTGGTTGAAGTCTTTTTGTGTAACCCTGTTAAGAGTTCAAACAATGATTGAAACTTTGACAGCATTAAGCACAAAAGAGTTTTTAATATACTGTGTGCATGTGCATGTGAATAGGTGTGATGTATTTGTTTGCACACAATTATTAGTATTATGTTTGTGTATGTGTTCGTTCTTGTATCTAACATCTGTTCTCTATAAGGGACATCAGGCCAAGAAAAAAAAAAGAAAACTAATTTGGTGTTTTTTTGTGTGTGTGTGTGTGTATGCAGAAGACAAGCTGATATACCTGGATCCTCACTACTGTCAGGATACTGTGGACACCACAGATTCCACCTTTCCCATACAGGTAAGAAAGAGCTAATGTTGTTTGGTGATGTAGGCAGTGGACTTGTTTCACAGCTGCCAGCCATCCCTTTTTACCTTCTGCTACAATTTAGCCTTTCTGAGTTTTCAAAGAAAAATTTTTGGATTCTGTTTGGGTTTTCTTTTCCCAATTCCATCCTCTGCCATAAGGTAATTGACTGATGTCTGATAGATCTGTGCAACTACACTGTTTGTTGTTCTGCTGTAATTCATGGTCATTCTGCCTTTCCTGCCAGTTGTCGTTGTAGGGCTGGGTAATTGACTGATGTCTGATAGATCTGTGCAACTACACTGTTTGTTGTTCTGCTGTAATTCATGGTCATTCTGCCTTTCCTGCCAGTTGTCGTTGTAGGGCTTTCCCCAGCCTAACACTGTGGGAAACATTTTATACCCAGCACACACCCAGTCCCTGGAGAGGGGTGGGCCTTCAGTAAGGCCAAGAAACATAAGCAGGAGAATGGGTATGCCGTGCCCCAGCATCTCCTGAGGGAGTTAGGGGAGTGAAAGGAGGGGATCTTTGTGCCTGTGGAGGTCAGAGCCTGTCTGTTGTAGCATTTGAACAGGGACATTTACGAGATTCTCTCTGTCTCTCTCTCTCTCTCTCTCTCTCTCTCTCTCTCTCTGTCTCTCTGTCTGTCTGTCTGTCTCTCTCTCTCCTCTCTTTCTCTCTCCTTCTCTCTCTGGCTTACCCAATTACCCTCATTAAAATATTGAGTTCGAGAGTTCGAGTTCTTCTGTCTCTCTCTCTCTCCTCTCTCTCTCTCTCTCTCTCTCCTCTCTCTCTCTCTCTCTCTCTCTCTCTCTCTCTCTCTCTCTCTGTCTCTGTACTCTCTCTCTCTGTGTCTCTCTCTGAGTCTATGTGTGTTTGTGTGTGTGTGTCTCTCTCTTTCTCTCTCTCTCTCATCCTCCAGATGAGCCTGTAAACTGTGGTCCCATGTGTGAACACATACAGAACATCTTATGCACACATTAAAACCTGTTCTACCTTTCGGAAGAGTAGGTCATTCAATTGTGTGGCAGTAAGAATGGATGACAAAATCGACAAAACCACATGCACACAGGGACTGGCTGTTAAAAAAGCAGATCAGTACAAAAAAATAATAATAAAGAGTGGACAGATAGTAACTTGTTTTTGAAAGTGGTTTTTTTTTCTTCTTGAAAGCAAAGAAACTAGCAATTTTTTATTCATTTATTCTTTTAGTTCGAGGATAATGGAATAAGCACTCATGTGCTTTTTGTCATCCAGTCCCCGTGTGTATGCAGTTTTGTCAATTTTGTCATCCGTTCCCACGGGCACACAATGGTCTACTCTTCCAAAAAGCAGAACAGGTTTTAACGTGTGCGTAAGATGTTCCGCGTGCGTTCGCACATGGGACTTCGGTTTATAGTCTCATCCAAAAGACTTTTGGGGAGAGTGGAGTCGGCACTGATGTTAACTCAAGAGGAAAAATCCTCTTGAACGAGAATCGAACCCGGGTCAGCAGATCACGAATACATCACTCTAACCACCAGGCCATCCCATCCCCTTGAGTAAGAGGAGTACTGTATTTTTCTTCAAATATGTCTGGTCCCTCATGAAGGGATATGAGCTATAGTGGAATAAAAATGTTTTTTAAAAACACCCAAAAAGCAGGCATACACATGACATGAATACTGACAAGAGATGCAGGCCAAGGCTCCACAACACAAAACAGGTTAAAATCTGTTGCTTTATTAGTTTATTTATTAAGATCGCTATAGACGAAAAAAAAGGATTGGAGAAAACTCAGAAGTTCAAAAATCATTATAAAAAATTGCAACACTATATATTTATCCTGAGGTGTGAGCAAAAGAACAACACAAGGCACAGTTCACTGTTAGTACATAATTATTTTCTCCGTGAAGAAGACTTCAAGAGAGAGAGAGAGTGGGTGGGAGGGGGGGACAAACAGCCAGAGAGAGAAACACACACAGACAAACACAGGGAAAGATGAAGAAAGAGAGAAAAACAGAGAGGGAGAGAGAACGACAGACAGATAGACAGACACCAGAGAAAGAGAGAGAGGGGGGGGGGGGGCATGAGAGAGAGAGAGGAGACACAGACAGACACAGAGAAAGATGAAGAGAGAGAGAAAAACAGAGAGTGAGAAACAAAGAGAGAGGAGATAAAGAGAGAGGAGATTAAAGAGAGAGAAGAGAGGAGAAGGCAGACAAATACAGAGAGACACAGACAGACACAGAGGAAGGTAAAGAAAGAGAGAAAAACATAGAGAGGGGGCGGGGGGGGGGGGGGGGGGGGGGGGGAAAGGGAGAAAGAGAGAGAGAAAGTGAGAGATAGAGAGATAAAGAGAAGTGACTCAAGAGTCAGATGACAGTAGCAGCAGCAGCAAGTGTTATTGATTATCACTGCACTGTGAGTCATCAGGACAACTCCACACTTCGTCGTAGGAAATGCATAGTCAAATGGTTCAAGTGCACCCCGAGTCTTTACCTTCACTGTCAACAGTCTCATTACTTTTCCTTTTAATTACCGTTATTCATCTACTTCTGCTAAGTGGATGACAAGAAACGTGCGGCGTATGCTTGTCATTGATCATCCTCACGTGTTATTGATGTCTATCTCAATGTCTTTTTCAGTCAGTTTAAACGTATATATAATAATATATTGCTTGATTTTATATTGTGATTTTGACTGGTAGTCTACAGCTTAATCAGTTACTGACTTTGTCTATCTTTTATGTTAGTCTCGTGTGTGTGTGTGTGTGTGTGTGTGTGTGTGTGGAGAGAGAGAGAGAGAGGAGTGGAATGAGGCAAAAAGTGAGAGAGAGGAATAGAGTGGGACAAAGAGAGAGAAAGCATTTAGATACACATGAGTATGAATCTCTACAATGCATATTAGTAAAATCTAGAGAGAGAAAGAGTGAGACAGTAAAAAAAAAAGAGAGAAACTCAGGACTTGAACTATACGGCCACTGGCCTGTATGCAGAGAGATAGAGAGAGAGGTGATAAACAGGCACACATATGTGCATATATTATAAACCTCTGCATACATCTTCTAATATCACGTTAAGCAAAACAGACGGTAAAATCAAAAACAACAACACTCTGCACACATCACAGTCTACTAAATCTCAGTACCCCACCACCACTGCAACCACCGCCAAACCCTCACCGCCCCAGAAGCCCACAAGCCAAAATCTGCCGCAGGGTCTCGCGAAACCTGGAGCCCATGTAGAAGTAGATGAAGAAGTTGAGGGAGGAGTTGAGGCAGCGCAGGGTGTTGATGCACTGCCAGAGGACGGAGGTCAGGTTGTGGTAGCGGCCGTCGTAGTTGAGGTCCTTGACGAAGAAGGTGGCGATCTGCACCATGAGGATGGGGATGAGGCAGACGATGAAGAGCACGGAGGTGGCCACCAGCGTCTTGGTCAGAGCCACCTCTTTGGTCAGGGCCTTGGTCTTGTTGTCCTGGAGATGGGGGGAGAGAGTGGGAGGGGTTGGGTAGGAGGGGGGGTCAGGGTTGGTAGAGAAAGAAGATGGTGAGTGAATTGAAGTCATGGGCTGGTAGAGAAGAAGATGGTGAGTGAATTGAAGTCATGGGCTTGGTAGAGAAAGAAGATGGTGAGTGAATTGAAGTCATGGGCTGGTAGAGAAAGAAGATGGTGAGTGAATTGAAGTCATGGGCTGGTAGAGAAAGAAGATGGTGAGTGAATTGAAGTCATGGGCTGGTAGAGAAAGAAGATGGTGAGTGAATTGAAGTCATGGGCTGGTAGAGAAAGAAGATGGTGAGTGAATTGAAGTCATGGGCTGGTAGAGAAAGAAGATGGTGAGTGAAGGGAGAGTCATGGGGTGGGGCGTGTGTGTATTTTGATATTATGACATATTACAGTGCTTTTTGCATGAAAAGTTATATGGCATGTCTCATCCAATGTGATGATGCACATGCATGCATATGTTCACACCACATGAACTGGTAGCATGCATGCATGTAAATATCCACCCACCCACCCATCTGCTTATACATGTGTGCATGGACCTCTGCTACCTTTACACTGTGGCACATGCACACATGCAAGCACACGCTCACCACTCACACACACATGCGCACACACACATGCACGCACACGCACACTCACTCTCTCTCTCACCCTCTCGCATCCTGTCTCCCTCCCTCTCTCTCTCTACCCCTCCCTCTCTCTTCCTTCTCCCCCTCCCTCCCTCTCGCTTCCTCTTCTCCTCACTCACTCACATACCTTCTCCTCCGTGGTGGTGGCAGTAGTGCTGGCAATGTTCTGTCTCCAAGCGAAAGCTTGCCACAGTTTGACAGCAGTGACGGCCGTGGTGACGGCAACCACAGCCAGAAAGAGGGCTGGCAAGGCAGTGCCGTATAGAAACACGTCAAAGAGGTCCAGGATCTCTTTGTTGTCTAGGTAATAACTGCACACACAGACACACAGAGAGCAGTGCCGTATAGAAACACGTCAAACAGGTCCAGGATCTCTTTGTTGTCTAGGTAATAACTGCACATACAGACACACAGAGAGCAGTGCCGTATAGAAACACGTCAAACAGGTCCAGGATCTCTTTGTTGTCTAGGTAATAACTGCACACACAGACACACAGAGAGCAGTGCCGTATAGAAACACGTCAAACAGGTCCAGATTCTCTTTGTTGTCTAGGTAATAACTGCACACACACATAGACAGACAGACAGACAGAGAGGAAGAGGGCAGGCAAGGCATTGCCGTTAGAAACGCTTCAAAGAGGTCCAGAATCTCTTTGTTGTCTAGGTAATATCTGCACAGACAGACAGCATGAAGAGGCTGCATCAGTTTTCTTCACCTAGTTCTAAAGATAAGCCAAGCCTGTATCACGTTTGCCACACAGGACCCAATCTGTTGGATCAGAACTGTGCATGCGTCCTGTCCTGATCCCCTGGGATTGGATGCTGCCCCTTTGAAAGAGTTTGTTGTATAGCTGCACTAGTAGTATAGTAGAGCTAAAATTAATGCATTCAGAAGGATGTTTCAGCATTGCGATGTCCAAAAACACAGTCGTAACAAAATCTGAGTTTGCACGATGATATCAATGTTTGTGATGATACTATGAACTTTATTCATATTGCGCATAAATTATATATATAATATATATATATATATATATATATATAATATATATATATTATATATATATATAAGTGATAATAATAATAATGCTCAAAGGACATCACATGGATATGTATGTGAAAGCTATGACATTAAAAATTTACATTCATTATCATACATCACACAACATTGATACATACGATAATAATAATAATAATAACAATAATAATAATAATAAAAGTAATAATAATAATAATGAGGATGAGGATGATGATAAACCATAATTACGGTTACCATACTTACTCAGTGACATAAACGATGTCTTTAGTGGTGTTGGTGAGGGGATCGAACATGCAGACGGCGGTGTGCTTGGGTCCGGCAATGGCCAGGAGCCCTGCCAGCAGGATGGCGGAGGTGGTGAAGATGATGACGGCCATGGTGGAGGTCTTGAGGAACTTCTGGGCGTGCAGGGGGCTGACCACGCAGAAACAGCGCTCGCTGGCGATCACTGCAGACAGGAACTGGGACACCCAGGTCACCCCCGTCAGGCCTGCAGCACAGGGGGGGGGGGGGGGGGGGGGGGGGGAACAGGGAAAGGAGGCATTCAAGTGAAGGGTTAGCCAGTTTGCCTGTGTAGATATTGTTTTGGGGCATTTCCCAGTTTACTTTTTTAGGGGGGTTCACTCGGAATACACACTCTTGTTTGAACTTATCACGCCTGGGAATCACTGTGAGCCTGTGGGTACACTCTGGACAAGTGTGTATGTTTGGCTGTTTTAAGGTACCTCGCCGTATAAGCCGTCATATTCCGGCTTTTTTGTTAGAAAGGAGTGTACATGTTACTCTAAGAGGCTGTCGTAAAATAAGACAAATCTTAACATAATGTTTCAACTTTTAAGGATGGAGGTTACGGTTTTGTTCGTGCTAGGTGATCGGTCTCAGATCACCTATTTCGCTTCTGGTCTGATTTGGCAGTGGGGGAGAGGGGCTGTATTACAGAGGATTATTTTGCCTTAAACAGGTTTTTTTCCAATGCAAGTTGAAGGCTACCTACTCAAATGAGCAGTCTGTATTTGAGAAACGTAATAGAGCTTGGTCATTTTGACAGGCAGCCTTTCTTTTCTTTTTTTCAAGTAGTAGAAGCCATTTTTCAGTCGCTCTCCAGGGTCATTGTCTGCATTGCAGAGGAAGTTGCCCACACCTTAGCCTGTTCCCTGCCTTACGTGATGCACAGGGTTGATGGATTTGGAAAGTAGAACGTGGTTTGCTCAGTTGACCTGACTAGTTGACAGCCGATACTTTGCAAGTTGTTTTCTCATTTATTTTTTATTTATATTTATTTATTCTTTTATATCGAGGATAATGGATACGCACTCATGTGCTTTTTTACATCCAGTCCCCGTGTGTATGCGGTTTTGTAAATTTTGTCATCTGTTTCCACCAGCACAAAATGGCCTACTCTTCCGAAAAACGGAACAGGATTTAACTTGTGCGCAAGATGTTCTGCATGCGTTCGAACACGGGGCCTCGGTTTATAGTTTCATCCGAAGGACTTTGACATTCAGTTCGATTTTTTTGTCAAACTGGGAAGAAAGGGCGAGGCTGGGAATCGATCCCAGAACCTCACGGTTAACTTGTTGACAGGCAAACGTCTTAGCCATCCTGCCACCTTCCTTCTCCTGGAGTTGTGTGTGGTGTGTGTGTGTGTGTGTGTTGTGTGTGTGTGTAGCAGTCTACTTTCATAAGTTTGTGTGTGAATTCTGTGAATGTCAGCAAGGATTAAGAACATTACAGAAAGTCATTATGTGCTGGGGTCACAGTTTCAACTTCCTAACAATCTTCTGAAATCTGTGAGCAGGAGATTTACAAAAATAAGAATAACATAATCTCGCTTGTAATAAACAGCAACCCCTGAAACGAATATAGGAAGGTCCTTGAGAAATGTGTATTTACCAACAGACATGAGATGAAGGAGAAAAGTTGCCTTAAACCTGGGAACGTAAGTGATGAAGAAGCCGGAGAAGCCATCAGTCACGTATACCTTCTCCGCGGTGAGGCAGAATTGGAGATGAGGACGAGGAGGTTCGGCCATGACAGGGTGATGAGAGCACAGGTTGATGCGCTCCTTCAGCCCTGACCTCTAGACCGCGGCACTCAGCAACGTTGCACAGCCCAGCACGAACAGCCGGCAGCAGCCAGGGTGCGATCACAGTGGTGGCAGATCCTGAAGTCCGCCTGACACCACACCAACGACATGCAGTGGATCACCTAGTCTTCAATTCAGGGCCGGATATCTATATATGAAGTCGGCTTGAACACGCAACGTGCATGCAGTGGATTCAACCGAGTTCTTTCGAAATTCAGGGCCGGATATCTATATATGAAGTCCGCCTGAACACACAACGTGGACTCAAATCTAGCTCTTTCAAAAGTCAATGCCGGGGTCACCATAATGTCCGACCCTTCTCAGTTGCGTACTGTAGGTGCTAGAGTTCTGTTTTGTGGACGTTCAGTGTCTTTGGCAAGACTGGAAAGGATGCTTGTAAAATCCGTGTAAAACCCGAAATATTTGTTTATTTATTTATTTATTCTTTTATATCGAGGATAATGGAATAAGCACTCATGTGCTTTTTTACATCCAGTCCCCGTGTGTATGTGGTTTTGTAAATTTTGTCATCTGGGGAGGGGTATGGGGCAAACAAATGGCTGCGACATATATATATATATATATTTAGCTGTCTGTGATGTGTCTTGACCTGGACACTGCAACTTGGAAAATACTAGCATAAACGAATAGCACAATGAGCCACCATTAGGCTATTACCGTAAGGCTACAGAGAGAGAGAGAGAGAGAGAGAGAGAGAGAGAGAGAGAGAGAGAGAGAGAGAGAGAGAGAGAGAGAGAGAGAGAGGAGAGAGAGAGAGAGAGAGAGAGAGAGAGAGAGAGAGAGAGAGAGAGAGAGTCTAGTATAAATGGAATTTTGGAACATCTGACGTGAACATTTTTGCAGAATGTGCTGTCAAGGACAGTACCAGTTTTCATGGTTCAGGACGGACAAATAAACGTATTGCTGAATTCCACAGAACTGACATAGACGAGGTGCGCAATGTTTGGTAAATTGGGCTCCAGTTAACTGAGCATTTAGTTTTGTAGCTGACTTTTTAAACCAAACACTAACGCCTTAGAAGAAGCATGACCAATTTTTGTGCTGTTTGATTCAATTCAGAATGCTCCATATGCGTTTGAACTAGTTTTGACAAACTTGTTTATTCACAAGTTCAGCTATATTTTTAAGGTAATAAAGTTATCGTAATAGAAGACAGACAGACAGACAGACAGACAGAGTCAAAGGGGGAGGTAAAGGTAAAGGAGTCCCGTAACCTATAAGGTCGTAGGGGAGCGAGGCGTCAGAGACCTCACTTCTCTAGGGCCAGCATATTGAGGGCGGCGCCCATCTCCTCTCCCTCGCTGCTTTACCTTCCCTGACCCTAACTGTACTGAAGCCAAGGCGCGCAACCGGTCACCCATCCAAGTGGTAACCACGCTCGACGCTGCTTAACTTGGCTGGGGGAAAGCGAGTGCTCCGACCACTGAACTAAGGGGGAGGAGGGTGTCTTAAAGAGGGAGCGTAGAAGATAGGACTCTGAGAAGGGATGGAAGATGGCAAGAGACAGACAGACAGACGAGGAGAATACCTCATCTTCGGAAAGCAGGAAGATAGAGCTCACAGCAGACAGAAGGGTCTGTAATTTTGAAGAGCATTTGCATCAAAAAGGAGGTTTCCTTTGGTCCTGGGAGTAGGCAAGAATCATCTTACCTGAAAGACCTTCCAAGGACAGATGAGGTCCTTACTTGACGACTGATGATGTTGTCAGGGTTGTCCCAAGGCAAGAAGTCGCCATAGGTTCAGGAGGGACAAGGGTCTTACCTGAAGGCCTTTGAAGGAGAGATAAGGTCCTTACGTGACAACTAGGTTCTTACGTGACAACTGAGGATGTTTTCAGGGTTATCCCAAGGCACGAAGTCGTCATGGATCTAGGAGGGACAAGGGTCTTACCTGAAGGCCTTTGAAGGAGAGATAAGGTTCTTACCTGACGACTGAGGATGTTGTTGGGATTGCCACAAGGCACGAAGTCACCATAGGTCCAGGAGGTACAAGGGTCTAATCTGAAGGCCTTTGAAGGAGAGATAAGGTCCTTACCTGACGACTGAGGATGTTGTTGGGATTGCCACAAGGCACAAAGTCGCCATGGATCCAGGAGGGACAAGGGTCTTACCTGAAGGCCTTTGAAGGAGAGATAAGGTCCTTACGTGACAACTGAGGATGTTGTCGGGGTTGTCCCAAGGCTCGAAGTCGTTATAGGACCAGGAGGGATAAGGGTCTTACCTGAAGGCCTTTGAAGGAGAGATAAGGTCCTTACCTGACGACTGAGGATGTTGTCAGGGTTGGCCCAAGGCAGAAGTCACCATGGGTTCAGGAGGGACAAGGGTCTTACCTGAAGGCCTTTGAAGGAGAGATAAGGTCCTTACGTGACAACTAGGTCCTTACGTGACAACTGAGGATGTTTTCGGGGTCATCCCAAGGCTCGAAGTCGTTATAGGACCAGGAGGGATAAGGGTCTTACCTGAAGACCTTTGTAAGAAAGATGTCTTGAGGTCCTTACCTCACGACTGAGGATGTTGTCGGGGTTGTCCCAGGGCACGAAGTCACCCTGCTCCAGCACCAGGCAGCCTGCAGGGACCACGAGACTCTGCCCTCCTTGAGAGTCCTTGCCCGGTCCCTGGTGCTGATTGGCTGCCCCTGTCAGCGTTGCTAGGGTCACCGTCAGGCCTTGGCCCTCATTGGAGGAGGCCGTGTGGAGGAGGTCACTCATGGTGCGAATTGTTTTTAGTGGTGATTTGAGAAGTTGTATGTGTTTGTGTTCTTGCTTTCTGTTGGGTTTTTGCCCTGTTTCCCCCACGAGTTCTAAACACAGCTGTTCAGGGGTTTGTTAGTTAGTAGCTGAAGTCAGAAGATGATGGTCCATCTATCACGGAATCAGCTATATCCTGTACACGTTTGTTTATTTATTTATTTATTTAATTTATTCTTTTATTTCGAGGATAATGGAGTAAGCGCTCATGTGCTTTAAAAAAATTAGATCCACTCCCCGTGTGTATGCGGTTTTGTAAATTTTGTCATGTTCCCAAGGGCACCAAATCTTCCGAAAAGCGGAACAGGTTTCGTTAACTTGTGCGCAAGATGATCAAATGATATGACTTAATAATAATAATAAATGGAACTTATATAGCGCTATTACTAAGTATCAGTTTGATATAAGTAGTTCCATATGTTGTCGTTTCTCAGCTTATGATATTTATTTGATATCTCTATTTATTTATTTATTTGCCTGTTTCTTTGTTACTGCATTTCACGTATTTTCTTGTTTGATTTTACAAAAAAGAAGAAGACAAAACAGGTTTTTAAGTGTACGAATTCTCTCTCTCTCTCTCTCTCTCTCTCTCTCTCTCTCTCTCTCTTCTCTTCTCTCTCTCTCTCTCTCTCTCTCTCTTCTCTCTCTCTCTCTCACTCCCTCCCTTACCTCCCTCCCCCCTCCCTCCCTGTGGCTATTATCTTTATCGCTGCCTTCATTGATTCCCGTTAATTAGGAATGACTCAAAACTGAAAAAAACAATTTACTCCTCTTTTTTTTCTAGAGCTTTCTGTGTCTGTCTCGGCTGTATATGTGCATTTTTTATTCTCCTTCTCTGTTTGTGTGTCTGCCAGTCTACAGTTTCGGGCGCGCGCGCGCGCTGTGTGTGCGTATGTGTGTGTATCAGTGTGTGTGTGTGTGTGTGTGTGCGCGCGTGCGTGCGCGCGTGCGTGTGTGTGTGTGTGTGCGTGCGTGTGCGTGTTTATGTGTGTTCGCGTGCATGTGTGTGTTCGCGTGTGTGTGTGTTGTGTGTGTGCATGCGCGCATGTGTCTGTGTGTATGGTATGTGTGTGTGCACGAGCGCATGTGTGTGTGAGAGAAAGAAAGAGAGAGAGAGGGGAGAGAGAGAGAGGAGAGAGAGAGAGGAGAGAGAGAGAGAGAGTGAGAGAGAGAGTGAGTGCACACACTATCGCTTGCGCGTGTACGCGCATGTGCTTAAGTCGTATGTCTGTATGTGTGCTTGCTGTGTGTGTGTGTTTGCTTTTGCGCGCGCGGCGTGCGTGCGCGCGCGCGTGTATGTGTGTGTGTGTGTGTGTGTGTGCTATTGAGCGATTTTTTGCGCGCGCGCGTGGTGTGTGTGTGTGTGTGTGTGTGCGTGTGAGTGCTTGTGTCCCGACTCGTATGCGCGCGCAAGCACGCATATTTATGTGCTCACACGCATGTGCGTGCGTGTGTAGTGTCGTTTCGATTCGTTTACAGTGCTTGGGTTGGTTTGTTGTGTTCTGTCCCCCATCACCTTTGCAAGGTCATTTTTCTTTGGGTGTGTGTTGACTTTAGCGGTGTAACTATGTTTGTTACTATTGGTATTTCGCCACCCTACTATCCCTGCTGTGCACCGGCGCTTCCGTCCTGCTAAAAGGATGGTGCACATTTTTACAGTGCTCAGTACTAGGTATGTCGTTCATTTTCATCATCACTTTCGCAAGGTTTGTTTTTCTTGGTCGTTTGGCAAGCTGTTATGAAGTGGTCAGACGTTTACAATACATGGAATATGAGGTTTGTTACAATTGGTTTTCTCTGTCTCCGCTTGCGCACTTCCTCCATAAGTGGCGATTTGTTCACACTAAGATCGAAATCGTGGACAAGTTTTGTCTTAAGTGGTCATAATGGAAGTGTTGTTGTGAGGTAAGGCTGCAAACGACCGTTTGAGAGGTAAGAGGAATGAGGGAGGGAAACTGTGTGGTGGTGTGTGTGTGGGTGGTGGGTGTGGGGGTGTGGGGTGAGGTGTGGGATGGATGGAGAGGAGGGGGGGAGGTGTCAGAGAGGAGAGTGTGGCGAACGTAAGGAGGATACAAAGGGAGGCAGAGACAGCGGACGGAGGAGGGTGCCATGTGATGTGAAGGCGCATGACAGTCGAGAGAGAGAGAGAGAGAGAGAGAGAGAGAGAGAGAGACTGCGAACGTAATGATACACATGGCGGAGGATGCGAGAGACCTGTGTACTCGTGCAGCACACGCGCGCACGTCCACACGCGAGAGAGAGATGGGGCGATGATGTGTTTGGACTGTAGGAAGGGGAGAACACACGACACAAGAGAAGACACAGCACACACAGCACAGACACACACACACCACACACACACACACACACACACACACACATGCACCACATACACATACATCCGCGCGCAAAACTGGCACTCTGGTGCTTGCAAATGATGCACGTGCGCACACAGATTATGGGCTGTCCCGTACAATGCATATGGTTGCCATAGGCCTAATGCTGCCAGCGTGTCGCGCTCACAAATGCACTCACACCCTGCACATGCATACACGGGCATACGCGCTTTTGCGTGTCTTGACGCACGCATGCTGGCGTCTCAAACACACACCACGCGCGCGCACATGCACAGGCTGTCTGCCTGCCTCTCTCTCTCTCTCTCTCTCTCTCTCTCTCTCTCTCTCTCTCGTGTAGGAATGTTTATGCGCACGATTGTATATATATCAAGAAACGTAAACGCTGCCACTTTTCCCCTCAGTCTAGTAGTTAGTATAAAGCAGGGCTGTACCTAGCCTCCTACCTTGCTTTACACCTGTTTCAGTTTTGTGGAGAGAAATTAATCTATTACACAAAATAATTATAGGCTATGTCAGTGAAAGTAGACAAGATCTTGTTATACGGACTTCTATCTTAGAAAGTGAGAAAACAAAGCGTTTAGAATTTTGATGTGTGAAAATAAAGAGTCCAGCTTTCAGTTGGTGTGGCCTCTATGATGTCAGTCTACAATCACATATTTATATACCCTATTGGCATCTGTACAGCATCAGCCGTCATGTCGTAGTAACTTAAGCCTTTTGAATTTTTTTTTTTCAAAGATAGGTCTTATGTAGCAGTTTATAGTCTGTTTAGCTGTCATCTTACAAATTAACAGTGGCTACCTGTTGCCTTCTGTTCATTTTTTTTTTTTTTTAAAATGGTCGTATGATTCCAGTTTTTAGTCTGTTTAGCTGTCACCATACAAATCAACAATGTCTACCCTGTTGCCTTCTGTTCATTTGTTTATTCAAAAAATGGTCGTATGATTCAAGTTTATAGTCTGTTTAGCTGTCACCTTACAAATCAGCAAGGTCTGCCCTGTTGCCTTCTGTTCATTTGTTTATTTTAAATAAAAATGGTCTTATGATTCCAGTTTATAGTATGTTTAGCTGTCACCTTACAAATCAACAATGTCTACCCTGTTGCCCTCTGTTTATTTGTTTATTCAAAAAATGGTCTTGCGATTCCAGTTTATAGTCTGTTTAGCTGTCATCTTACAAATCAGCAGGTCTGCCCTGTTGGCCTCTGTCCATTATCCTCCATCTCAGTGGTCAGAGCACTCGCTTTCCCCTAGCATCGAGCGTGGTTACCACTTGGATGGGGGACCGTTTGCGCGCCTTGGCTTCTGTACAGTCCCCCAGTTCACCCAGCTGTAAATGGGTACCTACCTCTTTAGGGTCAGGGAAGGTAAAGCAGCGAGGGAGAGGAGATGGGCGCCGCCCTCAATATGCTGGTCCCTTGAGAAGTTGAGGTCTATGATGCCTCACTCCCCTACGACCACATAGGTGATGGGACTCCTTGACCTTTACCTTAGGTTTTGTTGTTGTTGCTTTTTTTAACAAATGGATGTCAAGGCAAACCGAATCAGAATGATAATGTTAACCTGTAGGGGGCTGAGGAAAGTTTGACGAATACAACTGAAGTTTGATACAACACTCAGCAGATCCAAACATGTACACAGTTTGTTCCAGTGGTTTTTATCAGTAAGTCATATGTTGGGAATGCATGACATTGCCAGACTTTCCAATCGTCTGATGATAGATATTATGAAAAACTTGTAGATGCTTCAGAGCAGCTCTCAAATCACATTATTGATGTTGAAAAGCGTTTGGTGTTTAGAAACATTCTGGTATAATTTATATCAAGGGCCTTTTAAGCATTAGTAAGTTACGATAATCATAAAAACTGGCCTTCAGAACGTTATTGTAGTACAGACGAAAGTTACCGTGGTATGTATCGCATTGAAAAATTGTACCTGACTTCTTTAAGATTGTTATAGGGTTTTTGTATCGAAATCTGGATAAATTGAATGAACGTTTACATGAAATTGTGAACGAAATCATTTTGTTTGTGCGTAGACGGTGAAGAAAAGTTCATTGTGCTTGTGTGTAGAATATTATATTCTAAATAAACATCAGAAGGGGCAGTTATGGAGTCAGTGACTCATGTTTGGCCAGTGACATATTACTTCGGTATCAACCAGGTTTTGGCTTTTTTTCTTTTAAAAAAAAGTTTTTGCAATGATTACTGTTTGAAAAACGGAGAATAACCTCAATGAGCGTATCCTAAATTCAAACAAAATTGTAGTGATTTTTTTCTTCTTTTTTTACTAGTCATAATCAATTATTCTCCAATAGACCCAGTAAAGTGTCAGCAACAACCCGATATCTTTTCTAGAAACTAAAAGCAACATGTCCTTGCCTGTACCACTGTCAGTCATTCCACAGAAAAATACTGTTCTAGTATCATAACATTAAATCATCATAGCAACGACCCACCGCACCACCACCAACAACAAGAATGATGATGATGACGACAACGGCAAGACAATAATGATGATGGTGATGATATTGATGATGATGATGATGATGATGATGATGATGATGATAATGATAGCTCTAAACTGGAAAGCATTTTCTGATGTAGTCAGACGTTTTATCCTTCGGATGAAGTGATCTCAGTGAGATCTGCGCTGGTTCAGCCGAAGGACAAAACCTGACCACAGAAATGACGACCATGTTACACAGTGTGTGTAGATTTATATACTAAAGTATGTATACTTAAAAATGTTATTATTGGTGTCACTGTGCACACACATTGTGCTGTGAATCATGTTGCTTTGTGTGTCTCACTATTTACTATCCCCCTCTGTCTCTTCTCTCTCTCTCTCTCGTCTCTCTCTTCTCTCTCTCTCTCTTCTCTCTCTCTCTCTCTCTCTCTCTCTCTCTCTCCCTATCTGTCTGTCTTCTCTCTCTCTTCTCTCTCTGTCTCTCTCTCTCTCTCTTCTCTCTCTCTTCTCTCTCTCTCTCTCTCCCTCAGTCGATGTCGTGTCTCCTTCTTGTCTTTTCAGCTCTGTCCCTGCCTTGCTGCTTCCCGACTTCAGAGAGCGTTGCTACATGTTGTCATGTTTCCTTTTGTTGTGTACTTATTGCATGAGCTTATCACTCATAACGTTAACCGACAATTTCCGACTTGAGAATGCACTTTCTATACAATGTATGTACATGTGTCAAATTAATGCCGTTTACATAATGAAACTTGATTCTTCTCTCTCTCTCTCTCTCTCTCTCTCTCTTCTCTCTCTCTCTCTCTCTCTCTCTCTCTCTCTCTCTCTCTCTCTTCTCCTCTCTTCCTCTCCCTCTCTCTCTCTCTGAGACTGAGAGACACTTGAAAGCAAAGACACCCAATCCCTGGCTTGGGTTCCTGGCCCTGTTGGCATCAGAGGGTGGGTACCTGATGTCCAGCTAGCTAGGAACGCCAGAAATGAAGAAAACATGTCCGGTACTCCCCCACTCCCGCTGAGGCCTGTGGGTTGTTTTGTGTGTGTGTGTGTTTTTAGTTAGATCACCGTGTGCAAAGAATAACACAAGGAACGACCGACTCTAAACCAACTCCCGTGGGCATGCCAGGGGCTCTTTCGGTACACACATGGCACTCTCACCTTTTGAAAATTCTGTGGTAGAAAGTTCCCCTGTTCTATCTAATCACTCTCTTTGTTAAAAAGCGTTCCCACTTTTTGGAAGTTCTGTGTTACAAGTTTCTGCTTTTCTGTCACGCTCTTTTTGTGTCTGTCTTTCTCTTCCTGACCTTTCTATCATTTGTCTTGCTTCTTTTCCGCCGTTCTAACCCAATCTTCTACCATTGTTTTTTTCTCTCGAGCAAATCTTTCAAATTATTTTATTTTTTGACAATTTTTGCACATATTGTTCTGTTCTGGCCACCAGGTAGTGATACTGTCAACACTGGGCTGATACACACGCCTACCCCTTGTCTTTGTTATTAAGATGGTTTTTTTCCTTTTTAAACTTTTTGTCTTTGTTTTCTTTTTCTCGTCCTCCTTCCCGGTCTAATTCTGTCTCCTGCCAGGTCTTCACTTTCTTGTCCTCCCCATTTTCCCTTTTCTTTACTAATGAAGGCATAGACCATTCCGTGCGTGGAGGAGAATCTTTGCCTGGGCCAGACTCATTGTGTTCCAGTCAGTTGGACCCCTTTAGGGTGGATGAGGCATCATAATATCGTTCTTAACTCAAGCTGGGGTCACGTTTGTACCTATTCATTTGAGTATGTTGCTGATAGATTTCAGGTTTGTTTTGGCGTTTTTCCCAATCGGTGATTGCCTTTGGACACCCTGGCCTGATGATCTTGGACGCTTTTAACAGGACTGTGCTAGCTATCCTCCAGGACCTCCGAGTGGAAACTATTGTCCTACTGTCTGGATTGTCGAGATGTCCAGGATATCAGGCATAAGCGTTTGACTGCAGACTCCCTAAAGATCCCTTTTTTTTTGGCGATGTTCCACACGACAACATTTTAAATTCTGAAGAAGGTAATTTACTGGTCTCGAACAGGGGTTTAAGGAACGGTCTGTTGATTTAGCGAAAAGTCTTCGAAGTTGCGTAGTGTGGTTCACCCGTTTGGCGAACTTGTTGATCCATTATGGCCTGAGGGAGGGTTGGCCAGTACTTCGGATGTTGGGTTTCGATTACCGATGCTTTCCAGTCTAAACATATAATTGCAGCGCACGTTAGACGACGGTTTCTAACGAGTTTACGAATTAAATTACTAGGCGAAAGCCAGCATCTCTGTGGTAGCGTGCAATAAAAAGCAAGAAAAATGAATGGTTGGATGTCTACTTGGACGGCCGCCCCCAGGAGAAAGCCCATTTCACGCAGAGTAATCTAGTGACTTAAAGTGGTATAAATAAATAAATAGATGAATAAATAAATAAAAAATAAACTTCCTGAGATGAGTCTACATGTTATAGCTGGTCACTACGAACAAGGGTAGTTCTTAAAGGAATCTAGTGTTGGTTTTATCACATTTTATCATGTGTCGTTTATGTGGTTCTCCCCCGACATTGTGACGTCCTGGGTTGACCCTTATGGTTGGCTAGGGAGGTGATTCCAAGAATCGACAGTAGAGTTGGGTTTTGATTTCTTTTCCAATCTGTATATCATGTAGTTGCACAGTTGGGTTTTTAAAAAATCTGAGATTTAGAAATTAATGTTACGAGGTGACAGCCCCGATCTGGTCTCTATGGTGGGCAGGACTATAATTAAAAAGCAAGAAGATGGGATTGGATTGGAGTAGAAACTTGACCCAGGCACAGAGCCACCGCCATCAGAGGAAACCCCTTCACATCCACGCTCTTGTCTCCAGCGGACTAGAGGGTTTGGGATTGCTGTCAAAGGCTTTGGGGTTCCTGTCAAAGGCTTTGGGATTCCCATCGAACAAAGGCTTTGGGATTCCTGTCAAAGGCTTTGGGATTCCTGTCAAAGGCTTTGGGATTGCTGTCAAAGGCTTTGGGGTTCCCGTCAAAGGCTTTGGGGTTCCCATCAAACAAAGGCTTTGGGATTGCTGTCAAAGTCTTTGGGATTGCTGTCAAAGGCTTTGGGATTGCTGTCAAAGGCTTTGGGGTTCCCATCAATCAAAGGCTTTTGGGGTTCCCATCAAACAAAGGCTTTGGGATTCCTGTCTGAGTAGAAGATGAAGGAAGGGGACTAAGCGGATGGTTAGAAGCTTGCTTGTTGCTAAGGGTGCTCTCACACTCAGCCAGCCATAAACAAGCCAAATCATTTGATAGTGACATTTCTGTGTAAATGATGTAGTGTCACGGAATAAACATGCTCTTCTCTCTCTCTCCTCTCTCTCTCTCTCTCTCTCTCTTTCTCTCTCTCTCGTCTCTCTCTCTCTCTTCTCTTCTCTCGACTTATACAATTTTGAGTATATAATACCAACATAGATTTTATACATTCTAATACCAATGTTTATCAAGTTCAAAACAGCATTCAAGACATGGTCAGTGCGATCATGATTTACACAGAATCGGTTGTTGTTGTTTTTTCATGTTGCCATTTATATTTTACATACCAGTATGATGATTTTCCTCCTTCCCCAAAACTCCCGTGTGATGTGAATGTATGGCCCGTGATGCTGTTGCTGCTACGGTTGTTGCATCTTTTTCATCGTGAGAGCAATCCAGTCCCCATTTTCTTCTATTCTGTTTCTTCGTTTTTGACAAGACTGGGTTTGACTCTCTCCTATAGGTTAACGTCATCGCCAGAAATGCTTTGTTTAAATACATCCGATACCCAGGAAAAACGGTTCGTTGGAGATTTATTGATTTTGTTGATAGTCGCCTTGGACATGTTTTGAACGTTGGACCTCTTCGTGTCTTTTTGTATCGGAACTTGTCTGTACTAAGGCAAAACAGATTTTCGGTGTTTGAGTTAGATTTATATGCTGATCTTAGTTGGAATGCTGATCTTAGTTGGAATGCGAGACATGTGGAGGAGTACGAAATACGAAGTACGAACTGTTATTTAAAGTGAGTGAGTGAGGGGATAAGCGGACAGCATGCATAGTCTTGTCGATCATCTGAAATGTTTGGTCTGTTGACTTCCATCTCTCATTCAGTAAAGTCCTGATTGGACGCGCTGGTTGTGTGTTGGATTCACTCGCCTTTGTCTGTCTGTCTGTCTGTCTGTCTGTCTGTCTGTCTGTCTGTCTGTCTGTCTGTCTCTCTCTCTCTCTCTCTCTCTCTCTCTCTCTCTCTCTCTCTCTCTCTCTCTCTCTCTCTCTCTCTTTCTTTCTCTCATGTCACTCTCTCTCACTATCGCCCCCTCCCCCGCCCCCCTGCACACGTACAGTGACAAACAGAACTTTTCCTGCATGAGGACCATGTAGCTATAGCGGGAGTGGTTAAAACCTTCTGATTTCAATCCTGTGGGTCCATGAAGTCGTGGGTTCGAATCTCGGCGTCGGCGTCTGGTGAATTGAGGGTGGAGATTTTTAACGATCTCCCAGATCAACTTCTAGTGCAGATCTGCCTTAATTCCCTTCGTGTATTATATGTACACATGACCAAATACGCACGTTAAAGATCCCGTAATTCACGTCAGCGTTCGGTGCCTTACGGAAGCATGAACATACCCAGCATGCAACCTGTACAATGGAATGAGCTGCTCTGGAGTCGGATGTGTTGTGAGCTGCGGGACTGGCAAGTTCAAACAGGAAGACTAGCTATACACCACCGTAGGACTCAGGAGGGAGTCCTTGCTAGGCAGCAGGTTACACACACACACAAGACCAACACTATACACACACACACCAAAGGACACACAAAAACAACACACACAGCACCCATAGGCAAGCCCTACACACACACACACACACAACACACACACACAACACACATCACACCACACACTACACACACACACACACATACACACATACACACACAACACACACACACACACACACACACACACACACTCTCAAAACACGTGTACACACCATGATGGAGCATTATTTACGTTTGAACTTCGGCCTGATTGCCAACAATAGAAAGACGTTATCAGCAAACAGACGATGTATATGCAACTGATAATTCTGAAATTATATGAATATGAATCATGGCAGTGGTGTGATGGTAGTCACTGTAGTGGTAGTGATCATGATAATTATATATTATTATTATTATTACATTATATGAAAACGACGTGCCGTGTGCAGTCGGCATGCTAAAAACTCGTGCTGGTCCGCACTGCGAGGTTTTGGCGTGTCACGTGTACATACTCGTTTATAGAGAGTCGGGGGGGGGGGGGGGGGGGGGGGGTCGGGGGGGGGGGGGGGGGGGTAGGGGGGGCACTGACATGATGAGGAAAACTATAGAATACAGGTTACACACGGTGGTTAGATTTTGCCACTTCTCCCACTCCCCCTGTTTTCCTATATACCGCACGTACTAAGGCGTCCACAGACAGACGAAACTTTTTTTTTTTTTTTTTGGGGGGGGGGTGGGGTTGTTTTGTGTGTGAAAGACTAGCAGCCTCTGACTCAAAACTCATGTGATTGTGCACAAATTTGGTAGGTTTGATTTTTTTCCAGCAATGACGTACCTTCTCAGTCCTTAGTCCTCTGCTAGCTTCCTGACCGCAATATATAATATGCATGCAGGGGGTCAACACTGTGTTACCATCAACCATCAGCATTGTAAGAACATAAACAGTCCTCATTTGATGATCATTTGCAACTTTCTCATGACTACCTGGTTATGCTCAATGTCCTCAATGCCCCCCAAACAAGTGCACAGTGCATTTTTTCATACTTAAAAACATAAATCTTTGAAAACCACCCCAAAATGTTGGGGACTGCACTCTATAGAAGATACTACATGACCCACAAATTAATATTGCTGTGTACCCTGTTGCTCTAGCTTCAAGGGATAGTGATAAAGGAGCTTCAGTCCAAAACAGATTAAATTAAACTAAACAAAATAAAACAAACAAAATTTTGTTTTTAAAAAGGACTGTGGATCTCTTGCTACACATGTCCAGGTAGTGCTGGTCTCTTATTGGCTTTTTTTTTTCATCTTAAAAGTTTGTCCCTGGATACCTGAGATACTAGTATGTTGTCTATAGATACAACTGTACATTTTAGCCTGCTATTCTTTCTTGTGTCTCTCAGTGTCTTTTGCTGCCCCCCCCCCCCCCCTCTCTTCTTCCCCCCCCCCCCCTCTCCCCCCCCCCCCCCTCTCTCTTCAGGTTCCTTTCCATGATTTGTGCTTGGAATGCAAACAGAAGAGAAAAAAAGTGTGTGTGCGTGTGTGTATACATGTGTAAAAAAAAAAAAAAAAAGAAAATATTGTGTGTGCACGCGCACGTTTATTGCGTGTGCGCAGCATGCATGCTTGCGTGTGCTTGCGCATTCGTGCACCCACCCACCCACGCAAGCGAACGTACTTCCAAGCATGTCCTTTTCTGTTGCTGTGTGTGATACGCATGTAATACGAAGAAGAAGAAGAAGAAGAAGAAGAAAATAATGAATTTATATAGCGCTGAATCTTGTAAAAAAAACCCAAACAAATGGAAGCGCTTGCACTCAAATCGTTTCCACGCGCATGCAACTACCGTACATGCATCATGTACACGTGTGGCTGCTGTGTGTGTGTGTGCAGTCGTACCACTGCATGTCTCCGCGCAAGATGGTCTTCACCAAGATGGACCCCAGCTGTACCGTGGGCTTCTACTGCCGGGACCGTCACGATCTGGACACCTTCATTGAGCAAGTGCCTGATGTATGTTCCCCGGTCCCACTGAATGCCGCTCTTCTGTATAGGCTTGTGCTGTGGTGTGTGGTGTCTGCTTGTTTATCTGCCAAGTCCCAGGCGGTGTGTGTCACTGTGTGTATGTGTTTACTCAATGGAGTCACAGTGAAATGGATCCCACCATTTTGTGGTGACGCGTGATTTTGGCGATATTTGAAAAATTCAGCAGACTTGCCCAACATAATAATGACATACACATTATACATCATTGAAAAGTTTATAATGTCTACTTTTGAGATTGTTTCACAGTTTTTCAATAGATGACTGTATTTATTTTTTATAAATTTTCAAATTATGTCACTGAATGCTAAAAAATAAAAAGTTTTGAAAATTAGGGCTGCGTATCTTACATGGCTTGAACTGTTCATCAACTAGTCCCCTTCAAACAATGTGATGATTTTTCAACAAAGTAAAGTTCCCTGAAGTTGGCTGAATCCATTTGATGTCACATTTTGTACAACAGATTTTTTTTTCAAAGAATCATAACACTGGAGAGCCTGAAATCCCAAAGATGTCACTTGTTGACATGTGAAACAAAATTAGCCAACTGATACAAACTAGGCAAGCTTATGGTCAAGGAAAGCAACTGTGTTTAGAAAAATGTTTGCCCCACAGGCCAGAGTACTTTCCCTTGAGTTAAACATAACTTAGTGCATTTTAAAAAATTCATCATTCTGCTGAATCTTAAGCTTCGGCACATCAGAGTGAAGGAGAGGAGTGCTGAAGCTTAAGCTCAACATCATTGAGTTAATCCAATTTGTGTGTCTGCCTACCTACTTTCCTGTGTGTTTGATGTCTGCTTGTCTGTCTATAATCCAGGACATTTTTGTTGTTATTTTTTTAGGGTGGTGATTTTGTTGAGGAAGTGCTTGATTCATACATTATTACATGACTGTATGTGCAGTACCCCTTACCCTTGTTTTTGCTGTCTCAGTAGGTCTCATCTACACTCTAGACAACTTCAGTGTGTGTGTATGTGATATGTGTGTGTGTTTTTCTTTAATTTAATGTGCTGTTTTGGAAATTGGCCAGACAGTTGATTATAGTGGAGGTGCCTTGCACACAACACCACCCACTCTCTCGGCCAAGAGGGCATACAAGCAGTCAGCATTGGGGATGTTCTCCAAAGGCCAACTATCCCCAGGGCTGCAGCACATAAGGACTGTGCAAGTCAAGCTTCCTAGTCAGAGAGACGTAGTCAATGACAAAGACTAAGCTGTAAAATGGAAGTCCATGAGTGGGAAAGAAAGCCACTGATCATACAGCCTCTCATTTTGCTGTTGCCCCAGCATCAGTGGTTTAAGGTTAAATACGGGTCTGATATTTAGTGAAAATTCATGATTTTTCATTATTTGGGTTTTGTGTGTAAAATGAACCATATAGGGATATACATGTCTACTTTCATGTCCTATAATTTTTGTTCCCCCAAAAAGCAGCTAAAGCATAATAATTAGTCAATAAAGATGACAACCCAATCTCATTATTGAGTGTATTTGGGTTTTTTTCTTCTTTATGTTTTCTCAGTTTACATATTTTACTGCCAAATACATTTTTAAAAAGAATATTATGTACATGTTTTAAAACAAGAGATACAGTATTGGAATATTGCATGTTATTTGTTTGTGTTTAGATCTAATGTTCCACAGATTTATTTGAGCTTTTATGAGTAACTTCTAAAGTTATAGCAATTTAAAATTCTGTATCCAGCCAGATTTGCAACAAAAATCCAGGAACAAAAAAGAAAAATTCACAGAAAATCAGAAAACTGTTCAGTATGAAAATAAATCTGTAGAAATATGTAAATTATCTGTACAAAACTCATCTCATAAAAAAAATCACAATACATTCAATATTTTTTAAGTTTTGTTCTTTTAAAATGAGTTGTTTGTTGGTCACTTTGAATTAGTTTACAAAACAACAGAAGGTCATACTGCATAATCAGACTGATTTTTCTGATTGTCAAGGGGTATGTGATACATCTGAAACAACAAAACCTATTCAAAGCAATAGATAATATTTTATCAGTTTACCAACTACTGTCTGGCCTTAATTACGAACTGTGGTAAAGCCCAGGCACTGAAGTTGTGTGTGTATGTATTGTATGTATGTATGTATGTATGTAGGTAGGTAGGTAGGTAGGTAGGTTGGTAGGTAGGTACGTAGGTAGGTTGGTTGGTAGGAAGGTATGTATGTATGTATGTATTGTGTGTGTGTGTGTGTATGTATGTATGTATGTATGTATGTATGTATATAGGTAGTTGGTAGGTAGGTTGGTAGGTAGGTAGGTAGGTAGGTATGTATGTATGTATGTATGTATAAACCATTGATGCTGGGGGCAACAGCAAAGTGAGAGGCTGTATGACCAGTGGCTTTCCCACTCATGGAATTCCACTTTACAGCTTAGTCTTTAGTGATCGACTATGACTCTCTGACTAGGAGGCTTGACTCGCACAGTCCTTATGTGCTGCAGCCCTGGGGGCTATAGTTGGCCTTTGGAGAACATCTCCAACGCTGACTGTCCTTATGCCCACTTGGCCGAGAGAGTGGGGATGTACTGTGGGCAAGGCATCTCCACTATATAATCAAATTTCTGCCCAGTTTCCAAAACAGCAGCAGCTGCCTCCTCTGCTGTTTTGGAGGTCATCGTCGAACACGACGGACAAACATAATGTATGTATGTATGTATGTATGGGGGACGGGACAGCCTAGTGGTTAGAACATTGCGCTCGCAATCTGACGACCCGGGTTCGATTCCTGTTCAAGGGGGATATTTTCCCCTGGAGTTAACATCAGTGCAGACTCCACTCTCCCCCAAAAGTCTTTCGGATGAGACTATAAACCGAGGCCCCGTGTGCGAACGCACGCAGAACATCTTGCGCACGCGTTAAATCCTGTTCCGCTGTTCGTAAGAGTAGGCCATTGTGTGCCGGTGGGAACGGATGACAAAAATTTACAAAACGGCATACATACGGGGACTGGATGTAAAAAAACACATAAGTGCTTATTCCATTATCCTCAATATAAAAGAATAAATAAATAAATGTATACATGTATGTATGAACGTATGATTGTATGTATATATACACACACACACACACACACACATATATATATATACATAAACCATGTATTTTCAGATGGTGGTGCCCCCTCGTCAGCGAGGCCAGTACCCGCTCTTCGTGGTGTCGCAGGGCAGTAGCCAGGACACCTCCCACGCCCACAGCACCCCCGTGCGGGAGATGGGCCGGCTGCGCGTGCGGCATGTGCGCACCGACCAGCACGGAAAGCGCCTGCGCTCGCCCACCTTAGACTCTGAGGACTTCGTGATACTGTGATGTCGTGCGTGCGTGTGTGTGTGTATGCGTGCGTGCTCTGTGCGGTCCTCTCCTCACCTCGCCCTGCCCTGCCCTGCCCTGCCCTGCCCCGCCTCGCCGTGAAAAGAAAAAGAGAAATTTTATCTGTCTAAGTCCTAGGTTGATTGATCGATCATGAACTACGCTTCGTTTTGTTGCTGGTTTGGGGGATTATCCTTCGTGCGGTGGTACCTCTGTGATGCTGGAGTCTTTGTTTGTTTTGGTTTATTTTCAGAGGAAAGTGCGGTACTGTATTTTTGTTTTGTTTTTTCCAGTAGCTTTTGTCATACTTTAAAAAAAAGTTATCTCCCATGACCTTGTTGTTGCTGAGGATGACGAGGAGTCGAGTGTCTTGGATGATGTTTATGTGTCTTTCCCTGGCTGAGGTGACGTCTTGTTTTATAGGTGTCGTTGCGCCACCACCACCACCATTACTACTAAACTACCATGTATGCCCCACTACCACTCCCACCCCCAGCCTACCCCACTCCCCCCTTGCACACCAGGATTTTTTTTTCTTTCTTCCCCACTTGCCTTTTTTCTCACAAGGCCTACAGCTCTTTCCTTGTCTTTGTCTCTGTGTGTCTGTCAGCCTATCTGTCTGTCTATCTGTCTGTCTGCTCTCTCTTCTCTCTCTCTCTCCTCTTCTCTCTCTCTCTCTCTCTCTCAATTTGCTGTTGTTGCTGACTCTTTATATTGCTCTCTCTCTCTCTGTCTCTATCTCTCCTTCTCTTTCTTTCTCTCTTCTCTCTCTCTCTCTCTCTCTCTCTCTCTCTCTCTCTCTCTCTCTCTCTCTCTCTCTCTCCCTTTCTCTCGCTCTCTCCCCCGTTTTTGAAATAATATCTTTGTTTATAATAAAGCATAACCTTCAAAAGGGGCATTCCTCGCACTTGCTTCAGGTCAGGCTGTTGATGTACATCGGTGAGCCAGAGAGTCCAAAACCACTACAGGGGGATTCATAACAATGGTGACATGACATTCTTGAGAGAGCTTCACACACCTGTTTGTTGCCGCAAAGTCTGCTGCTGTTCATAGACACGCTGGTTACCAATGGACAACTACATGGAAAACAAGAAACAGAAACAGAAAACTTGAGCTCTGTTGCTATGATGTATGTCATCCATAAAAATGTGTATGTTTTTCTCTTGCTGACATGATCGCTACATTGTTTTTTGCTTGTGCATCAGTGTGTGTGTGAGTTGTTTTGGATGGAGGTTGCGTTATGTTGTGGAAGGTGGTGCGATAATGTTTTGTGAGATAAGGTGTGCCTGTTTTTTGGAGGTTTTATGCCACTGTTGTGGGTTTGTTTTATTTTGTTTTGTTTTATTTCATAGCCCCAAAACATCGTCACTGAATTCCTTTTGATTTCTTTTTAACTGTGGCCTTTGATTCTATCAAATGTTTTTTAAAATGTTTTTTAATTGGTAGTGACACTAAATGAACGTGCTTCGTATTGTAACCGATTCAGAAAATTCAAGTCAAATATCCTGAACTTGTACCATGAAGATCTATGTTGTTGAAATCAGCTGAATGAACCCAAAAATAACAGAAAACCTTTTATTGGTCATGCTACATTGGTAAAATTATTGGTAAAATTACGCACATATTTCTTTTTCTATCTTTTAGTTAGCGCATGCTTGCTCGTTTGGGAGAATATATGGGAGTGAGTGTTCTTGTACAAGGAAAGTGAATAAGGGCTAATGCCAGAAATTATTTATGAGTCCTGGCCTTCATAAAACTCTACATTTCAACTGAGACATTTGTTCAGCTAATACTATTTTTATACAGTTTTGACAACCGTATAGCCCAGTGGTTAAAACTGTTTGACTTCAATTCCTTGGGTCCATGAAGTCAAGGATTCGAACCTTGGTGGCGTCTGGTGAATTAAGCACGGGGCTTGATTTTTTACAATCTCCCAGGTTAACTTCAAAAGCAGACCTGCCAGTGCCTTAATTCCTTTTGTGTATATATACACACGCAGAAGGTCAAATCTACATGTTCTAGAACCCATAATTCATGTCAGGGTTCAGTGGGTTATGGAAACTCAAACATACCCAGCATGCAACCTGTACAATGAAATGAGCTACTCTGACGTTGGAGGGTGTCGGCTGAGCCCAGTGGCAGACCTCCAGTAAAGCTGCAAGCACAGGAGGAGACCAGGCACTAGGCACCCCACCCAGTAAAGGAACACAGAGAGAGAGAGAGAGAGGGAGAGAGATGCAGGTTTTATACTTAGTCTTCACAACTTAGCTGTGATGGCTTAACAGGGGAAAAAACGTTTAGTAATGTATGCACCTTTGCACAAGTTGGGCTCGTCACAGCATTTTATGTGACTTGGAGCTGATTTATTTCTTTTAGCCGCTGTCGCTAAACATGCGTACATCAGAAACATGTGTCACACCTGGGTGGCACTTACCATGCTTATTGATTTACCAGGTTTTTATCTTTTATTGATTTATCTTTTATCGAATATCTTTTATTGACTACATATGTGTGTGTGCGTGTATGTGAGATATTGTTAACAGGCATTTTTTCTTTGTTTTTTTCATGTAATGAAAAGTCGTTGTTGCAGATAAGTCATAAACATCTTTCTTTGAAATAAACGTTTTACTAAAATTTATGTTTTTAGGTGTCATGTTTTGTCAGTTCTTTCATAAGCACATATATATTCTAATATATTATTATTATATATATATATATAATAATATATATATATATTCATATTACCGCCTCAAATAAATGAAAAACATATATATATATACAAAGAGTTGCTGAAGTTGAATACAAAAACAGCCCTAATATATATGACCTTTGTGGTTGTTGAGGCTATGAACAACATCAAGGAAGATCGAATGAAAAACACAGAAATAAAGAAACAGTGTGACATTGGTATTAGGCAGATAACTTTCTGTTTTAAAAAGAACCTTTTTTTTAAAAAAAAAACTTTCCTCCATTCCTCAGCTAGAGCACCGAAGTTCTCCAGTGGTGGGATTGTGCACATGCCACCCTGTTTTTTGGCCCACCATGAAGGTAGCTGCATTCCAACTTCGGGATTCAATAAGAATCAAAAGTTTGGAAGTTGACCAGACAAACCACAGCGTGTGAGGACGGAATTATTGTAGTCCTGCATGATGAAAATGTGTGGTTGTTAAGGGGTTGTTTGTTGTTGTTTCTTCTTGGCTAGTGTTCCAATGTTCCATCAGTGGTAAGATTTCGCGTATGCAAGCATTCTTGCCCACGATTAAGGTAGCCACATTCTGACATCGGGGGATGTTTGGAGTGTCTTTTTTTTTTTCTTCTTCTTCCTTTTTCTTTGATAATCTTTTAGATTTATTTCTGCAGAAATTTGTACTGCAGAAGTTTAACTTCCCCTTTGTAGAGATGTTAGAAAGTGTTTATTGTGAAGTTACAGCGTGAATAAGTCTGTGAATTTTGCGATTATTTTGTTTCCTGTTTTCTACACCTTTTTTTCTATTATTATCTCTCTCTTTTTGGGGGTGGGGGGGGGGAGGGGTTCACTTTTGATGTCCTTTCTTTGCTACTTATTTTCTGATTTGCTGGTCTGTTTAAATCTACTTTGTCTTAAAAAAAACAATTCCTGACATAATTGATCAAAAGATGATTTTGATTTCATGTGTGTGTGTGTGTGTGTGTGTACATGCGTGTGTGTATGTGCATGCGTGTGTGAGAGAGAGAGAGTGTGTGTGTGTGTGTGTGTGTGTGTGTGTGTGTGTGTGTGTGTGTGTGTGTGTGTGCATTATAAACACAGCAAAGAGGAACTAAAGTTTGTTCTTTTATTTATTTTTTTTACAGTGTTAAATTACATGTGGGTTTTTTTTTTTTATAGATTGCAGGATACTGACACATTGATTTTTTTTTTTAAATGTATTTATTTTCCAGCTTGATTTTGATTTTTCTCCTGGTGAGAAATGTTGTACTAAAAAATTCATAAGAAGCTTAAGGTACATTTTCTTCTTTATTCATTTATTTATTTTGGCCACCAGAATGTAGCGTTATTATGGAAGATGCTTTTTTCTATGTTTTTCTTTGAGTTGGGATTATTTGGGTATACCATCTTACGACATGTATTGTAAAGGAATTGTCTGATATGATGTGATAGGATTTATTTAACCCAGTGGCTTGCTTATGAGCTGTTGTGGAATGGCAATCACATGTTTAAACCCAGTAGAGACTATTTCTTTTGCCTTGTTGACAAGAATTATAAAATCAGAATAAACCATCTTTGTATGTATTGCATGCTTACTGGTTTTTTCCTGTCACCAAGTATATTTATACTTCTGATGCATTAGAATTAAAGTTGGAGTACCCCAGGTTTAGGGTGAAAAAAAAAATCCCGAGGCAGGCTAAGGGTTGATTGAATGCATGATGTAGACTGATTTTCAGCCATGTTGTTACTCTGAGAAGATGGGCTGGGGGTGTAAGCCAGCAGGTAGCAGCATAAAAAGAAAGGATTTAGTCTATGTGGGACAACACTTTGTGGCTGTGCTGTCTGGTAGACTTGTCTTGTTGGATTCTCTTGAGCTTTGCTCAAGAAGTGGGGTTTTTGTGTATGCTGGTTGTATGAAGATCAGACATTTGATATTGCAATTAGGCTTTTTTTTTTTTTAATGATGTAGTTGTTGTTGCTGCTGTTGTTTAGAATGGAAAGGGACTGACAGGTCTAATATTGTTCATCAAGTTTTTCTTTTTTGTTTAGGCATGGGAGTGGAGGTTTATATATATGGATATGTATGTACATATTTTGAGGGTGGTGAGGGAAAGAGATTTTTTTGAACAAACAATAAGTTGAGAGGTGTGGTGGTGATAATTATTGAGAATGCCCAGTCACACAGCATGGTAGGAGATTGGACTTCTTCATGCTTGTAAGTAGACTGACGTGGAATGTCATTAAGATTTAGCTTGGACCGTTCAACACAGTACGGAGGCTACATTGTGCTTTAGCAAGACTGGAATTTAGCTAGACAATGCGCAGCGTCATTAAGATTTGGCTTGGACCGTTCAACACAGTACGGAGGTTACATTGTGCTTTAGCAAGACTGGAATTTAGCTAGACAATGTGCAGCGTCATTAAGATTTGGCTTGGAATGTTCAACACAGTACAGAGGTTACACTGTGCTTTCGCTAGACGGATTAGTAGACATGTGCAGCGTCATTAAGATTTGGCTTGGAATGTTCAACACAGTATGGAGGTGAAACAGTGCGTTAGCTAGACAGTTGTATGAATATTACATAATGCAAACATAGTAATTTACCGGTTGTATATCACGCTTGGTACAGCAACGCATTAGGCTTATACTTTTAGAATGGGTAGCTCCTTAAAAAGTATGACCCTATTTGAGTAGATTTTAACTGTACAGGATCTTTCCTGTGCTTCTGTTGTTGACTCAACGGCACTGATTAATCTGTGTTGTTTTTTTAAAAATAAGAATAAGAAAACCTTGCTGCTGGTGATTCAGCTGACTGCCCCCCATCCTCCCCCACCCCTATCCCTGTCTCCACCCTGCAGAGCTGGATAACGTGGCCCTGGTTTCACAGATAGGCACGTGTATAACGTATAATATGTACGTCACTTGACCATCGCACCACTGGATGGTCGTCAAGCGTTATAGTTTGTGATGACACCTTCTTGTTTTTGGCCTTGGTATCAATCTTCTGCATTTTTTTCTTACTCTTTCTGATTGTTTATTTAATGATTTTATAAGGTGTATGATGCAACATGTTTTGGAGAATTCTGCAAGCAGTGGAATCTCTTAAAAGTAAAGCGTGGTTATCCCATTTCTGTGTCGTTTGATTTGTACAGGTTGGGAGATAGTGTATGGTTGTGTATAAGTATTGCCGCAGTATGGCTGATGATGTGTCTTTGGATTATTATCTATGAATATTGCCGCCGAGGTCTTGATGCGTTTTGAGTCATCTTGATTTTTCATGTCTAGAAGGGGTTGTTATAAATTGTAATTTATGGCTAGACTTGCTTAGAGATCACTGTTTATGATAATCATATGCATCTCTGTGTGCTACGATTTTGGTCAGGTTACAGTATGGGCAAAAATTGTATGTTGAGAGCATAGGCAATTTTTAGTATTAGTGATGTCAGTGAAAATATGTTTGTTTGATGTTATTGTGGATAATGTGTGGGGATGGGGTTTTTTGTGGGTTTTTTGTTTTGTTTCTGTGCATGTGTATTGACCTTAAAATTTATTAATTCTTTGTGTGTGTGTGTGCACATGCATGCGTGCGAGAAGCCAGAAGAACTTTGTGTGTGCTGCAGCTGTCAGTGTTTGTTAGGTTGTTTTTGGTATCTTTGGATACCAAGCTGTTTCAGTAGAAATTCAAATTCCAGCTGTCGGCTGTCATTCAACTCTTCTGCCACTTTGGAATAAGATTCAAATAGGGGGGAGGCGCAATGGGATGTGCATGTACACAGAAGTGTGTAAAACTGCAGTCACACACACACACATATACACACACACACACATTCAAGCATGCAAGCACACATGCATGCCCGCACACACTCACTCACTCAGAGATTCGGATGTTTGGGTGTTTTATTCACTACTTCATAACCAATGCTGAAATGTACTGACATGTAAATGATTTCTAGATCATCACGAACAAATACAATTAGAACGATAAGAATTATGACTCTGTGTGTGTGTATGCGTGTGTGTGAGAGAGAGAGAGGGAGAGGGGCTGAAATGTTCGCAAATAAAAATGAGCTTGGACAAACAATAAAATTATAGCAACACTCTGTCAGGGGAGAGAATACCAGACCAACTAGCTTTCCATGCAGCACTTTTCTCCCTTTACACACAGGCTCTCTCTCTCTCTCTCTCTCTCTCTCTCTCTCTCTCTCTCTCTCCTCTCTCTCTCTCTCTCTCAATCCCGCTCCTTCTTTTATTCAAACTCCAGCACTGTTTATTTTCATAGACCAGTAGCCGTAGTAGTAGAGTACCACTACTACATATACACAGCCGGCCCTGTTGAAGAGCGAAGTAAATTGTGACCAATAGGAAGGACTCTGTAGTCGTACTGGCAAGCATCCAAGATTTGTGTTACAAGAAACTAGCTTGTACACTGTCTGACGGGTGCATGTGAAGTTCCCTGTCTACTTTATCTTATCGTACGATGTAGTATTGTTAAAAGAAAAATCTCTGTGTCAAGTTCAACCCTTTTCTAAGGGGGGAGCGCCTGTGTGTGTGTGTGCTGCATGACAGTGTGTGTGTGTGTTCAGATTTTAAGGGGAGGGGTCTAAACCATAAAGCGCTTCGATTTGTTTGTTTTTTACAAGATTCAGCGCTATATAAATTCCATATATTATTATTATTATTATTATTAAACCTAAGCTTGCCTTGGCATCATTTGGACATATCATGTCATTTTACTGATCATCACATAGCAATATAATAATCAATGTAATGTACTTTTGTCATAACAGTCGTCTCATTTTTGGCCAAGTCAAATGTTTTATTAGGTACCCGTGTAAGTGAAGTGCCAAGGCCTTCTTTCAAATGATGGATGTGCTGGGCCTGACTTGTCAGGCACTTAACGGCAGCACAAAGCATTTTCGCTCATATGACAGACAGCAATTGCTTCCTGAGCATTCAGCGATGACAAAGAAGAAGAAAAGATGTTATGCTTTAAAATGTAATATTGAGATTGTCTTCATACATTGTCTTCATACGTTGTCTTCATATGTGACAAGTTCTTACCATACCAAAAATTTCTTACCATACCAAAAACCCATACTCTTCAGTAAAGGGGTTTTAAAAAACCCCATCAGAAGTCAGAATATGGCTGCCTATGTGGCGAGATGCTTTTGAAAACAAGCCCTACATGCCGCCAAGTACTCATCCAATGCGTATGGTCTCAAAGTGATTCCTAGGTGAGTGTAATGATTGAGGCAGTGAGTCTGTTCTGGGTGATCCCAGTTGTGTTATCAATTAAGCTTGGGAACATCCAACCACAACATTTCAGTTGAGAGATCTGTAGCTGTTAGCGCCAGGACCTGCAGCCTTTGGAATGGTAGGAACAGTTTGCAGCAATAATGTTTTCATGTTTGCCGTGTGAAGGTACTGTCAAGCGTTGCCTATAATCAGATGTCTGATTGTAATGATTGTAACTCATGAGGTGTTGTTACAATAGGATTTTATTGCTGAATATGATAGGGTTTTTCCCTTGTGTCACAGGTGGCGTTTTTGATCAGAAAGCGATGAGAACAATTCTTGATTTTTTTTTTTAAACAAATTTTTTTTCCCAGTGCTTGTATACGCAGATTTTTGTTCTTACTATACATTCATTGTGAAAACTGGTTAGATAAGGTATGCTTTATATGTAGTGTGTCTCTTGTTTCTTTCTGTGTCTGTCTCCATCCGTTTGTCTGTCTGTCTGTCTCTCTCTCTCTCCCTCTCTCTCTGTCTTGTCATTGTCTCATCTCTCTCTCTCTCTCTCTCTCTCTCTCTCTCTCTCTCTCCACACACACACTCTCTCTCTCATATTTTGTTTCTTTCTCTTATGAATAATTTAGTGGAGTACTATTAACTGACATGACCCTCACGCTACTTATGATAGCGATATATCTTGATATCTTTTAATGCCTTCACTAACTGATTGATGTAATTCGACACCATTTAAGATAGTATTATATATATTTCTGAAGAATTTGTTTTAATTTTTAATGGTCATTGGCTGAAACTGAAATCCACTGTACTTAAGATATTAGACATGTTAATTGTCTGTTTGCTGTGTATGCTAATGCCATCATTGTTTGAAATAGGCTGAGAAGGTTGTAGGCTTATATATATATATATATATATATATATATATATATATATATATATATATATATATATATATATATGTTATGATAGTTTTCATACCACTGTCTAGTCATATATTGTGTATTGTGAAGATGCTATTTTGATCATTAATGCATTATCTTAGTCAGCAAGCCAAATGGAGAGGTCAGGTTGGCTTGTACTGGTATGTGTGTGTGTCTGTGTGTGTGTGATTACTTATACAGAAATGATCTACTTTTAGTGAACAATTTAGAATTGCATATTAAGTTTTTGCATGCACACACACACAAACACACACACACACATGTGCGTGCAGAGTTGTGTGTGTACATGTGCAAATGCCTATGTGTGTGATATCTGTTCATATGATTATGTACCTAGTTTGTATAGGATTTTAAAAATTATTTGATTATGAGATTGGTTTGTTTGAATAATAGATTGCTTTGCTTTGTTTGGGGTTTGTTTTTTTTGTTTGCTTGTTTGTGGGGGTGTTTGGTTAGTTTTTGTTTTCTGTTTTGTGTGTGTATGTGCGTGCGCATGCATGTTCAAGGGATAGTGATGAAGGGTCGAATGCACTCGAGTGTGTGCGCATGATGAGATGAGATTTTTCGCAGATGTGCACCTTCCATTTTCATTTTGTGTTGTTGTTGGGGGTTTTTTTAAAAAATTTGTTTGTTTTAAAGATGTAGAGTTCTTTTTCTGTATAAATAGTAGTCTTTCCAAATCATGGAAATCTCAGCTAAACACATTCACAGTTCCCTGCTGTTGTTTCTCTTTTTTGCCCCCGTAAATTATCGTTGTCTTCTTCCTCCCATTGTTCTAGCTTGTTTTAGTTTTGTTCTGTTGTTATTTTTGTCTATACTGTATGACCGTCTACATCACCGATTGGTAAACTTTGTAAAAAAATGTTCTTACTGCAATGATTGGGCACATTTTTTTAAGTTACGCATGCATGCGCGCGTGTGTGTGTGTGTTCTTGGGCGTACATGTATGTGTATGTGCGTAATGTTTATTACCTCTTGGTATTACATCGCTTTGAATTTGTTTTGCAAATTGATTCTCAAGTATTACTATTAGCATTAGTTATCATCACATGACATGTTCCACCCACCTCCCACCCCCCCATCCATGTTTGTTTGCATTTTTGCTTTGCTTCTTGATCGATTTGCCTAGTTTTGTGAAGTTGATTTGTTTGAGGGTGGGGTTTTGTTGTTGTTGGGTTTGTTTTTGTGGGGAAGGGGGTGTACGTTCCCCCTCCCATCCTCAGCTGACTTTCCCATACCTTCTAGTAAGAAAAATGGTTTGATTTCATGGTGCAAGTGACATACTCTATATTCAGGTATTGTGCTGGATTTTTAATTTTTGCTTTATCCATACTTTATATTTATATATATCTAAATATATCTATCTAAATATATATATATATATATATAATATAAATATTACCATTCCTCCATTTACTTGATACAGCTCGCAGTTGGTGGTCAGTAGCTGCAGTACTGATTTTCTTTCTTTGCTGTTGTTTTCTTTTTTCCTTTGGATCTCCTGCACAGAACCTTATATATATATATATATATATATATATATATATATATATATATATATATATATATATATATATGTTTGACTGACCCTCCACCACGAAATGAGTCACACTGCACCTCACCCACTTTTCTGCTGGGAGTCATAATTTGCGGCAGGTGGGGGTCAGGTTGTCGATTTTGAGATTTTGATGGATGATAAGACTATAAGCTGTCTTCTACTTTGTGTACTGATTGAAGTATCGATGGGTCATTTTGCTTCCTTTTCATTTGAAAACTATTCAAAAACACCCATCCTGACCACATTGATATATAATGCAAAATATGTCCATTTCTTATTTCGTCTCTTCTTGCGAGTTAAGCAGTTTAATTTGTAGTAATAACTTTTCGTAGAATAATGTGATTTAGGGGGTTAGTAGCTATTTTTCCTAGTGCAGATTATTAACCTGTTAACAGTTAGGCACTGACCTCTGGTACAATGTGATAATTTGTGGCAATATATGATTTGGTTTGGTTGATTGGAGTTACAGAGGTGGGTTTTATTCTTTTCCTCTATATGGTTTCTTGAAAATTGATCAAACAATGGCGCTCATGGATGTCTTTTTACTTCTTTTTTTTTAAAGGGGGGGGGGGGGGGGGGCGGGGGTGTTATCCAGCCACTTCTGAGTACAAGTATGTACTTTCTTTGAAAATACAGTAATTTCTCTCTCTCTCTCTCTCTCTCTCTCTCTCTCTCTCACACACACACAAAACACACACACACACACACACACACACACACACACACAACCTTCCCAAGAGAAAAAAATAGGGGAAAAAAATCTTCAGCGCTGGCAGACCACTACAGGAAAATGTAACTGCTGTCTTGTATGTGTGTGTGTGTGTGTGTGTGCTGACTTAAGTAACACTTTTTTTAATGAAGCCCCCCTTGTCCACCGTCTTGGAGTCTATAAACAGATTATTTTTCTCGTAAACTGGTAGACTTACCCACCAGAGAAAAAACAAGTTCAAGCTGTTAAAAATCTACAATTTATATCATTTTGATTTTTTTGTTTTCATTTTTGTTTGTTGCTGTCGTTTTTTATAATTATACTATACTTTACCGGTTTGTAGCTTCTTCTTTTTTTCTAATGTCGTTTCTGTCTAAATGAGATATTTTCATAAGCTAGGGAAGTGCTGGTGCTTTGTTTGCCTTAAGGAATAAGGATTTTATAAGTACTATGTCATCAGTATATATGTATCATTTTATTTGTTTTCGGGAGGGGGGTGGGGGGGGGGGGGTCTGTTTGACAATGTTGGGATATTTTAGGGGATTGGTGTTGATAACTTTGGACTCCAGAAGATGTGGTCTTTGTGATTGCTGGGGCTATAAACAAGATGAAAAAATGGACTGTTCGTGTGTGTGCGTGCGTGCGTGCATGCGCGCGCTTTTGTGTGTGTGTGTGTGTGTGTGTTTTAAAAATTCTTTTATATCGAGGATAATGGAATAAGCACTTATGTGCTTTTTACATCCTGTCCCCGTGTGTATGCGTGTTGTGTGAGTTTGTGTGTGTGTGTGTGTGTGTGTGGTGTGTGTGTGTGAAAGAGAGAGAGTATTCCTTCGGCTTTTTTGTTTGTTTGGGTGGTACAGCTAGATGAAATACAGTTCATTCTTTCAAGGAATTTGTGAGGAAGGGGGTACATATATTTTGCTTCTAAGTAACGTGTTCAAGCAGTTTCTTGAAAAGTTGGTTATCATGTGCTGTATAGGCAATAAGTTTGGTCAGATCCTGAATTTTTTTTATAAAAGTGGAATAGTGACAAGATGGCTTTTGATCTCATTAAACTGTAGGGTTGAATGATTAGATACTATGTGGTAGATTGTTGGGTCGTTGGTTTTTTTTTTCCAAAACAGACACAGACATGGAAACTACATTATGAATTCACACATTCCAGGGTGATGGTCATGATGATTGTGATGATGACAATGACGATGATGATGGTCGTAATTACGATAATGGTGAAGATGATACAAAGGACTAATGCTGAGAAATATTGCCTCGTCTTGTTACCTTAAAGGACCAACAATCACTGATTTTTTGTTGTTGTCGTTGCTGCTATTTTTTCGGGTTTTATTTCGTGTTTGTTTTTAAGGGCAGTTAAAAAATTGTGTGATGTAGTTGTTTTGGGATTGGGTTTTTTTTGTTTGTTTTTTTAAGATGTGCTATGACTAAAGATTGAAGCCACTTCTTTATGGTAAAGAACAGGCCAAGCAGTTGTTTTGTTTTGTTTTGTTTTTTAAGGGCAAGTCAAGAAATTTGCGATGTGATTTTTTTTTTACTATTTAGATGTGATTTGATTACAGATTGAAGCCAAGTTTTTTCCCTAAAAAAGCAGGTTGAATGTTTTTCCTTTTTGAAAGAGCAAGTCAAGAAATTTGTGATGCAATTTTTGGATGACTGTGCTTTTGTTTTGAGACCGAGACTGAGAATGAAGCCTGATCATAGTTCAGTAAGAAGAAGGGTCATGTTCTCTCCTGGACAACGATTGTCAAAGCACCTCCAAGCCAGACCTGCCTGCTGCTCTTGCTCTGTGTATAACTCAAAGAGGGGTTAAGAACATACTGTGGAGAGGAGAGGGGAAAGGGATTTAGGGCGGAGGGGGGGGGGGGGTGTTGTTCTTAGGTATATTCCTATGTGTATTTTTGTTTTCCAGTGTGCTAGAGAGTAAAAGACAGAAAGATGGAAGCTGTGTGACTCTGCTGTAGACGACTTTTTAGGTTTTTGTTTTTTTGTTTGTTTGTTTTTAATTCTGTTACATAGCAGCTTTCATATTAAAATGTTTGTCATAGGAACAACGGTTTGGGTTTTGGTTGCGTTTGTTTTGTTGTTGTTGGTTTGTTTTGGGTTGGGTTTTTTTGGGGGCGGGTGGGTGGTTGTTGGGTTTTTTGGGTCCCCCCTACTCCCCCCCCCCCCCCCCCCCCCCCACCAAAAAAAAAATCTTTTGTCTATGAGAAAATAATGATTGACAAAAGACTGTGTTAACTATTGACTAAGTAAACGGGGAACACGTACACGCACACGCGCGCGCACACACACATTCAAAGGAACAAACACACCACGTTGGTAAAAAAACAACAACCCCAAACCCCTTAACTTTTCAAAACATACAGGCGTACCAATGATCTGCAGAAAATGATGTCAAACGTCAGGTATTCACCTCAACAACAGGAAATGATATAACTCCCAGGAAATGACGTCAGGTAATGACGTCAGCGTCCAGAATAGCATCGGCGTTTAAAACTTTCTGGTGGTTGTTTTTTGCCTTTTGTTGCTTTAAAAAAAATTTGGGGATGGGGGGTGGGTGGGAGTGGTCTGTTGATTTTCTTTGGGGGGGGGGGGGGGGGGGGGGGGTTGTTGTTGTGTGTGTGGGTTTTTTTTTTAGATTGCCGGCAGCAGAAATGTCAACAACTTCTAACTAGATCTACAGATGGATAATCATACATTTAATGTTCGTTTCGATAACACAACTGACCAAGCCGCATATTTAAATGATGACATGGTTTTTGTAGCCAGTTGCTTCAGTTGACGCTTTATTTAGATTCCGGCCTCTCTTCATCTGTGTGTTGTGCACGTGCTTAATTAAAAGCCCTGAGACCATCCTCGAAACAGCCATATCACTACCTACCTATTTATTGATGACGATAATCATGCTGGTAGAGAAATGTTTCACTGTGCTGTATTGGCGTTGATTGTTATTGGGGTTTTTGTTGTTGTTTTGTTTTAGGGTTGGGTTTTTTCGGGGTTTGGGGGGTAGAAAGTATAGTAAGGACTGCTAGTAAGCGTGCATATTAATGAGAGAGAGAGAGAGAGCCGAAAGGCCTTAGCTGTATGTGTATAAATATGTGTGGGGGGTTTTTAGTTTTGGTTGGGGTTTTTTGTTGTTGTTTTTTGTTTGTTTTTGGGGGTGGGGGTCTTTGCTTTGCTTGTATTTGTTTTGTTGGGGGGGGGGGGGGGGGGGGGGGGGTTGGTGGTGGTGGTGTGTGTCTGTCTGTTTTGGGGAGGGGGTGTAGGGAGACAGTAAATGGGAAAGAGGCTAGGCTAGTTTATTTCTTTATGCTTTTGTGTTTTATTGGCTTTGGAATATGAAAATGGGTCTCCTTTTTCCATTTGCCATTTTTCTTTAAAATCCATTTTCGTGTAGGCTACATTTATCTGATTTAATTGGATGGAGAAACTGTGTTTCTTTGCCTCCGTTCTTTTGTGTGTTTTTTTTAATGAAAAACAAAACACACCAAAAAAGTTAGGGCACTGCTGCTTTTAATACGAATAAATACGCTCACCAGCGCTTATGTGTATGTCCTCGCCGCTACGGGGCGTTTCCTCGTGCAGATTGTGTGTGTTTATGCTTGTGTGTGCGCAAGACTTTGAAGATTAATGACTATAATACATGTCATGATTCACAGACAGATACCATTATTTTAGTGCTGGACACACGAGAATTTGAAATCATTCGAAGTGAATTATTTGAATCCATATGTTTTTGTTTGTTAATCCGCCAGTGTGTGTATATGGAAATTTCTTTTTTCTTGAGGTTTTTGTTTTGTTTGGTCTTCATTTTTGCAATGATTTGTGTATTCAGTGTGAAATTGATATGCTTATGATGATGGTGATGATTGATGATGATGATGTTGAACTTATTGAGTGAATTGATGATGATGGTTAGCAGGTAACTTATTGTAACGCTGATTTAGACTTGCTGGTGTTACACTGGTACCCCTTTGTGGACGCTCCAAGGTCATTAAAAAAATATATATATCAATATGAGCCATATTTGCGCTTGTTGTGTGTGAGTGTGTGCGCGCGCGTATGTGTGTGTGTGATATTTTCCTCTGGTATACCAGTCAAGAGATAGATTACAGCTGATTTCCCGACGTTTAATTCTGGACGACGGCTGTTCTTAAGGTGAGGACGTCGCCCTTTAAATACTTTGTTTTCCTGTCTGCTTACACAGATTGTAGTGTAGTGCCCTTTTCTTGCAGAACTGTGGCAAAAAAGTTCAGCTCTCATGTTGCCTTGATGCTTTAGTTGTTGTTTCTTTGTTTTGTTTCGTTGCGTTTTTATTGTTGTTGATTTTTGCCATGGGCGTTGCACTCTGGACCTCGTTCAGTGCGTCACCTCATTTTGAAAGACTTGCACACCGCGACCCTGTCTCTGTCTCTCGCCTTTGTCGCTGTTTCTGTCTGTCTGTCTGTCTTTCTCTCTCTCTCTCTCTTCTCTCTCTTCTCCTTCTCTCTCTCTCTCTCTCTCTCTCTCTCTCTCTCTCTATATGTCTCTCTTCTTACTCCTCTCTCTCTCTCTCTCTCTTCTCTCTCTCTCTCTCTTTATTTTTTAATCTACACTCTCTCTCTCTCTCTCTCTCTCTCTATATATATTATATATATATATATATATGTATATTTGTGTGTGTGTGTGTCTGTCTGTCTTCTCTTTATCCCCCTCCCCCCCCCCCCCCCCCCCCCCCCAACACACACACACGCGCGCGCGCACAGTGAATTTTCTTCCTTTTTTGTCTTTCTTTTGGGTTTTTTTGGGGGGGAAGCAGAAGCTGAAAACTAAATCAGAAAGAGAATGCTGACAGACTGCTGTAAGGGGCTGAGACCCACCTCCATGTAGATGTAATCCAATTTCTTTTTACGCGCACACGCCTTTCTTCCAGCTGCAGGCCCTGCCCGAACCAATGGCTTGAAATAAAAGACATGTCTACAGGAAAACAGAGAAAGAAAAGGGGAAAAAGGAGTAGAGTGAGTGTGTCCTATAGATATAGGTGGGGACCTGATGTGCGGTGTTGTCTGTGTGTGTGGTGTCTCTATTGTGTGTGTGTGTGTTGTCTTCTCTCATCTTTTCTCCCTTCCCTTCACACCATACACACATCACACACACACACAACACTATATATATATATATATATATATATATATATATATATATATATATATATATATATATATATATATATATAATATATATATAACAATACTATGCACACAACAATGTATATATAATATATATATGTGTATATATATACTCAGCACTACACGCTAACCCCTCTTCGCCTCCTCTTCACCCCCAACCCCAACAAAAATCACACACACCATCCCCAACCACCCCCCACTCCACCCACCCCCCCCCACACACACAACAACTATATTCACATCATTTGAACAGTATAAACAAGGTTATATCTGTACAGGAAGACAACTGAGAATAACTTCTCTCTATTTTTGAGCATTATCATGTATACTGCTGCGCCCAACCCAAACGGCTGTTGCCGCAGCATGAGGCCTTTTTAACAATTTGCATGGCATTCCATTCCCCCAACAACCTACACTGGCCATTCCAGAACGAAACTAGTGTATAAAAGACCGCTCCCTCAACCTTCCGAAAAGTGCATTGGATTCTGAATATAATGAGAATGAAAGCTGTTTCTTTCTCTACCAAGAGAGAGAGACAGACAGACAGAGGGAGAAAGACAGACACAGAGAGAGAGAGAGAGAGAGAGAGAGATAGAGAACAAAAATCTTGGAGATTAGTTTTTTTGAGTAAACACACATATACACACATATTGAGAGAGGGGAGGTGGGCGGGTGTGCAAGTAGGCAGACAGAGACACAAACAGATTCAGACAGACAGACAGACAGGCAGACAGATAAAGAGAACGCATGCACGATAACATTATTATAAAACAAGCCAACCTGATTTTCTGGCACCGGAGCAGAACAAACAGCTTCACTGCATGTCTGCCAATGCGACAGAGAATTATTCCAGACACGATCCCCTGCCTTTACCGCAACAATGTCACACTTCAGTCACTTGTTCTGCCCTAGGGGCCTTTTTAGCTAAGAGAATTCCTTTTCCTTCCCTCCCCCTCCTTCTACCACAACCACTCTTCTTCTCCTGCACCATCCCCCTCCTCCAACCTTACACACGCGCGCGCGCACGCGTGCACGCACACACACATACCTAAACACAAACACACACTTTCACACACTTTCACACACACAAACACACAACACACACACACACACACTCACTCACTCACTCAACTCTCCCCAAAAGTCCGGATGAGACTATAAACCCATGTCCCGTGTGCGAACGCACGCAGAACATCTTGCACACACGTTAAAACCCGTTCCGCTTTTTGGAAGAGTAGGCCATTGTGTGCCGGTGGGAATGGATGACAAAATTGACAAAACTACATTCACACGGGGACTTGATGAAAAAAGCACATGAATGCTTATTCCATTATCCTCGATATAAAAGAATAAATAAATACACACACCCACAACACACACACACACACACACACACACACACACACACACACACACAACAACAAACACCACACAACACACTCACACAGACACACACACTTAGACAGATAGGCTTTTCACTTTGTTGTTGTTTTAATTGTTAAAAAGAAAAAAACAACCAAAAAGGTTATCCTTGAGTATAACTGCAATTACTTGTCTGCCCAAAACAGTTCATTGGGGTTCAACATAACACTTTTGATGAATATTGCTATTCTGACTGGTGTCTCATTAAAACAATAACAGAGAAGTAACCACGGATCACGATCCTTATCAAAAATACCATGCTCATTTTTGTTGCTCAGACTAATAGCAAAAAGAAAACAAAAGCTTATTTTGTTATTGTTGTTTGTTGTTGTTTTTACAGAAAAGCTCTTTATCTCCTGCAAAATGAAAAATATATTAAAGGGATAGCCTCATGTTCTTTGTTTTTTAACATGTAATTATCAGTGAAACTTAATTAGGACAATTCTATTCATATAAACGTGCACATGAGTGTATGTGCGCGGGTGTACATGTAGCACATGTGCAGTTGAGTGTGTGCATGCTTTTGTATACGATCGCGTGAAATTGACCAGACAATTTTGCTCCCACCACAAGATTGTAAAGCATCTGCACAAACCAGTGATTAAAAAAACAACCCCACCAACAACAAAACACCTCGTCCTGTCTAGAGATGGTATCGTGCTTTACGTGTGAGCCAGCATATTCCCCCCACTCTTTGACAATAGGGGTGACAGGTTAGAATTCTTCCCTAAGTCAGAGCCGTTTCCAATGTTATGATGAATTGTGTCACCCCCCTGCCTAGATGAGTTCAAATTTTGTGTCGCCTTCCCTTTTTTTTTTTTTTGCCAGTTCCATGCAAATGGCGGATTTACAAGTGTTGTTGTGTGCAGTAGTGGCAGGTGTTGAAAGTGCATGTGTATGTGTGACCATTTTTGTACTGTGATAATGCACGTTTGACTGTTTTTGTTCCCGAATGTTCCAAGGAAAACAATTATTGTGCAGCTGTTTGATCGTCCAGGAGTACATTTTTCAGCAGCATTTCAGCGTCCTTGGTGACAATATTCGGTAAGTTGATCCACTTTAGATAATTATTTTGGTTGATGTTTGTATCAGGAATTTTTTTTATTGCTCCGTTGAGTAGGAGAGGGCGTTTTAGTATAAATAGATTCCTACGGTCTGAAAATTATGTACTATACATTTCCTTTTCTTCTGATTCTGTCATTGTTTTGCTAGAAAATTACTGTTTTGTTTGTCTCTGTTTCGGTGCAGTTTTGCAAGAAATTTGCTCTTTATTTGTCTTTGTTTCGGTGCAGTTTTGATAGACATTTCCTCTTTTCTGTTATTCTGTTTGTTCCTGATTCGTTTTACTAGACATAATTATCGTCTTTTCCATTTCTCTTTGTTTTTGCCTGATATCTTTTCTTGCAGACGACATTTTCTTGATTGGTGTCTTGACATGCGCCATTAAAGAAAATTGCTTAATATTTGTAAACGCTAAGAATGGCAAATGATGCCTTATTCTGCTGTGCTGCTTTCCTTGTTTGTTTGTTTTTTTAGTTTGTTCTAGTTAGATACTGTGTTTGTTGTTATTACTTACATAAGTTCTGGTAATGTGGGGGGTGGTGATTTAAGCAGAATAGTTGGGTGGCTTGGCATAGCCCAGTATTATTATATTGGCGCAAGGATTAAGTGATCTTTTATGCTTTGTGGTTTTGTTCTGCTGTCGTTGATTTAAAAAAAAAATATATTTAAGGATAGTATAATACCAAAATTGTTCGGTTTGAAACATTTTCTGTTATGTGGTTTGATCGTTAAATGTTTACACGATAAACCTGCAGGTAATCACAGTATTTTGTTGTCTTTGGCTGTTGTGTTAGCTATTTCTGTAAAATGATGATGATGATATTGTTATTACTATCATCATCATCATTATTATTATTGTTGTTGATGTTGTTATTATCATCATCATTATTATTATTGTTGTTCTTGTTCTTGTTATTAGTGGTGGTAGTGGTGGTGTGGTTGTCATCATCATCATCATAATCAGTCACTATCATTATAAACATTATTATTATTATTATCATCCTTATTATTATTATTACTGTCATTCACCATCACTTATCCTGTAACTTGGCTCACCGTTGTTGCAAAATCTTCTGTGGTGACACAACGGTCAACCAAACTGTGAATAGGGAATACAGAGAGGTAGAGGGATAGATGAAGATCAACCGCAGTAATAATAATAATATAATGATAATGATAATGATGATGATGGTATAATACTAATGATGATGATGATGATGATGATGATGATGATGATGATGATGATGATGATGCTGCTGCTGCTGCTGCTGCTGCTGCTGCTGCTGCTGATGATGATAAATAACTATAACAATAATGATGATAATTTAGAAATAGTTGGCTACGATCGCCCATGCCAAAAAAACAACAACAAAAGCTAACGGGCTACATTGGACACGTCCTCATTTTTTGATAAAGAAATGTTCATACCGTTTACTTTCCGCGTGAATGAATGTTTCGCTTCGCTGAAACCTAAAATGCCATTTGCTTTGACAAAATGAAGGGTAGTAGAGCGATTCCAGCGGAAGAGTTATTTAGAATAGATGGTGAATTGTGTACCTTGTTGCCCAGGCCTTCTTCAGGAATGGGTTTTTTTTTTAGAATAGGACTGATAAGTTCCGTAGCAAGCGCTCCATTAAAAAAAAAGTAAATTGTATTTTTGGAAATCTCTTTCTCTCTCTGTTTGTACGTGTGCGAGTGTGTGTGTGTGTGTGTGTGTGTGTGTGTGTGTGTGTGTGTGTGTGTGTGTGTGTGTCTGTTGTGTCTGTCTGTCTGTATCTCTTTCTCTCTCTTCTCTGTGTGTGTGTCTTTCTTTCTCTTCTCTTCTCTTCGTTGTTGTTTGCCATCTCTCTCCCTCCCTCCTTCCCTCCCCTTCTGTCTGTCTGTCTGTCTCTTTCTCTCTTCTCTGTGTGAGTGTGTGTGTGTGTGTGTGTGTGTGTGTGTGTGTGTGTGTGTGTGTGTGTGTGTGTGTGTGTGTCTTTCTCTCTCTTCTCTTCTCTTCGTTGTTGTTTGCCATCTCTCTCCCTCCCTCCTTCCCTCCCCCCTCTGTATGTCTGTCTGTCTGTGTCTGTTTGTGTCTGTCTGTCTCCCTCTCTCTCTTTCTTTGTCTCCGTTTTTCGATCTCTGTATCTGTCTCTCGGTCTCTGTATCCATTTATCTCATAAAAGTATGTCAATATTATATGAAACCCTTGGAAATATAAGATTTTCTATCAATTAATGAATCAGTCAATCAGTCAATCTCTCTCTGTCCTTCCGCTCTCTCTCCTTCCCTAACCCCTCTGTCTGTCTGTCTGTCTTGTCTGTATGTCTGTCTGTCTCTCTGTCTTGTCTCTGTCTATCTCTCTCTCTCTCTCTCCACATCCCTCTCTCCACCCTCCCTCTCTCTCTCTCTCTCTCTCTCTCTCTCTCTCTCTCTCTCTCTCTCTCTCTCGTCAAACAGATAGTCGAGGAGAAACGCTCATAACTACCTCAGGCCCTAAGGGCATGTCCCATGGGTTGACTTGGGGCTAAAACGAAAGTGACATTCGGTAAGTAAGAAGATAAATCACGGGGCCGATACACTGCCCATGTCCACGTGGACCGCCACGGTGTCCGGCTGAATTTAGCATGGTCATAACTCTCGTAAGCAGCGTCGAGTGTGGTTACCAGTTGGATGGGTGACCGTTTGCGCGCCTTGGCTTCAGTACAGTTCCCCCAGTTCACCCAGCTGTAAATGGGTACCTGCCCTCTTTAGGGTCAGGGAAGGTAAAGCAGCGAGGGAGAGGAGATGGGCGCCGCCCTCAATATGCTGGCCCTAGAGAAGTGAGGTCTCTGACGCCTCGCTTCCCTACGACCTTATAGGTTATGGGACTCCTTTACCTTTTACCTATAACTCTCATGATACTTAAGACTTCGCAGGGTTTTTATTTCTCTCTCTCTCCGTTAAAGGACAGTGCAGGTTGTTATTTCTAAGTGCTGGTATGACTGAAGACTATTTCGATTATAGACCTTTTAAGGATAACATTTCAATGTTAGGACATGGCGCTCAGCTTGTATCAGTAACTGTCAATGCTTTTTGCCTGAGCCAATAGCCTTTTCAAGCTTGGATTTTTTTAAAAAGGCAACATATGATTAAATGTTGAATGATTTGCATCAGTCGTGCAAATTTTTCTGTGGCCCAGCATTTATGATCGCAATTTGCCACACTGACTCGTTGGTTCTGTGCGCCCTACCAGGACATGTGTAGAAGGAATGACCTCCCTTTCTCCCTTCATGAAAAGCCTAGTTAACGACACTTTTAACTCCAGCCTCAAGACATACCTATTTCAAACCTAAGACTCTCCCCTCCTGTTTCATCTTATATCCGTCCCTGCCTTTAACAGCCAAAATTCCCATCACCCTCCTGAAGTGCATAACCTGTGTGTGTGTGTGTGTGTGTGTGTGTGTGTGTGTGTGTGTGTGTGTGTGTGTGTGTGTGTGTGTGTGCGTGCGTGCGTGGGCGTGTGTGCATTTGAATTTCTTAAAAACTGTTAATCATTGTTGGTTGCATGTGTAGGAGTGGGCTGAATGGAAGCGCTTTGATTTGTTTTGTAAGATATAGCGCTATATAAATTCCAATTATTATTATTAGAAGTCCTCTAAATGGTTGCATTTTGAAGGCTCAGGTTTTTTTTTCTCAACTCTTTTGTCGAGGTCTCAGCTTTCACATCCGTACAGCATTATGGAAATAACGAGTTGTTTTTTTCCCTCCCCAGAAAGCCTAAGAATATTTACAACCAAAAAAAAAGTTGTGTTGCTTCCCAACAGTTACTGACAATTTTACATTTCCGTTTTTGTTTTCAATCTCCTATAGCTGTGAGTAAAGTTTGAATTTGGCAAACCTTTCAACCACTTAGCACTTGTGTGTGTGTGTGTGTGTGTGTGTGTGTGTGTGTGTGTGTGTGTGTGTGTGTGCGCGTGTGCGTATGCTTTTTTTCAAATATGTTCACATTTGGCATCAGGGGTTGAAAACATTTGTTGGCCCAGACTGCCAATAATTTGAAATTGAAGCACGTGCGCGTGCACATGCACGTAAGCACATGCATATACACACTCTCTCTCTCATGCTCAAATAATTACAGAGAAAGTGAGAGACAACTAACCCCCTCACACACACACACACACACACACACACACACACGCACGCACGCACGCACGCACGCACGCACGCACGCACGCACGCGCGCGCGCGCGCAGACAAGGGTAAGCTATCTACCATAAAAAACCTCGAACAACAAACACAACACCCATACTTGAAGAAATCTGTAGAGTTTGACATATTGACGTAAACAAGCGCAGTCCATTAGAACGTTTCAAATTTTTGTTTTTAGTTTTGCTCCCTTGGGTTTTCCCCCTTATATATTTTGTTTTCAATCGTATGATGAATGTTTCTCTTGTTTCCTTTTTTTTAGGATGTTGCACAGGCTGTTTTCATATTAGGACACAGTGTACTGTGTTTGTTTGGCAATTTAAAAAACCCAAAACAAATTACGTGCGCGCGTGCGGATCAGTATATATGCTATATCTATCTATATCTATATCTGTCTATTTCTCTCTGTCTCTGTCTTTCTCTCTCTCTTCTCTCTCTCTCTCTCTCTCTCTCTCTCTCTCTCTCTCTCTCTCTCTCTCTCTCTATATATATATATATATATATATATATATATATATATACTCAACACACACGTGCAACGCTCTAACCAACCAGGCTGTCTCTGTATGTCTGTCTGTCTGTGTATCTATCTATCTGTCTGTCTGTCTGTTTGTCTGTCTTTCTATATAGATATGTATGTATGCATGTATGTATGCATGTATGTATGTGTTTGTATCTATGTATGTGTGTCTGTATGAATACTGTACGTATGTATCTGTCTGTCTGCCTGTCGGTCTGTCTGTCTATTTGCGAACATATGATGGTAGTTTTGTCGGTTTGCTTTTCTGTTTCCTTTTTGAATAGACATGAGGTGGGTTTTTACAAAAAAATTGTGTGTTTGCGTGTGTGCGTGCGTGTGTGTATCTGTACGCTGGCGCGTGTGTATTTATGTGTGTGCGTGGGTGCATATGTGTGTGCGTGCGGGCGGGCGGGCGTACACGCGCGCGCGTATGTGTGTAGAAACTGATTCACTTCGCTTCCTTAACAGGCAGGCAGATAAATATGTAATCCTAGGAGCGTGGAGAACAAATTGAAAAAGAAATGGTAATGAAGTGGATATCTTGTCAATGAACTGTATCTGGCGACATTATCAACATTTTGACGGACATAACACACAGTTCGCTAGTTGTACTACGCTCAGAATACGCAACGCGCTAAAAACCTACCGTAAGTAATTACAGTGTTGTTAACACGAAGCAACAGACGTCTACTAATAATCCTTACGGTCCTGATGTTGCTAGCTGAAGGTTCGAACCTCAACGGCGCCTAGCGGCTTAAGGGTAGGGATGTTTACAGTCTCCGGGATCAACCTATCCGTGCCAGTGTCTCCTCCTCCGCCTATACCTGCATGCATACGAGTCATTACGCTCAGACAGAAAGCAGACAGGTAAACAGCTAGTTGGGAGACAGTCAGATTGCCGGTAATTGGAGATGCAGCCAGGGACAGAAGTTCAGAGAAAGCACGGGATGAACGGGATGCGGGGGTCAGACGTTGTGTGTCCTCTGGAGGGGATCAAAGGCAGACCGCGCGAGACAAAGAGGAGAGAGATATCGGTGGATAGATTAGTGGGTCAGTAACTTCATCGTGATTCCTTCCCCTGACAGGAAGTTGTGTTAGCCCGCGTGTCTGGTGGCAGGGAAGGGGGGGGACAATGCATCTCGGCCGTAAAGGTTTTTCTGTTTTCTTCTTTTTTCTTCTAGCTGGAGTTTTCAGGCTTCTGTGTGGGCAGAACAATACTGATTACGCCTTTTTATCTCTTTGGTCAAGAAATCTGATGGAAAGTTAGTGGACAAACTGTAGATGTGTATGAGCTAGGTGCATGCTTGGTACTGACGTTTTCTGCCACCCATCGAATGCTGAGAGGAATTGCAAGATCATGATCATATTTCGGTCTTATGAAAGCGTGTTTTTTCTGCAGAGAGAAGTTAAAGCACTAGCAGGTCTGCCATTCGGAAAAAGAACTGTAACCTGACAAACTCAAAATAATTGTTTGATAGCAGTAGTATCAAGAGAAATCGGTTTCACTCCACAAGAACTGTGAAAAGCGTCAATTTAACGATGACGATCTTCCCACTCACTTCGCGTGCAGCTTTAAAATGCCCGTCTCCCATCTTCTTTCCCATCTTCACCGCCTGAAACTACCATACATTGACCAGTGCCCTTGTGGCACATGCCTACACGCCCCTCTCATATCCTGCAGACCTGCCCACCTTCAAGACTCTGAGACATCAGACGTGGCCAACCTCAGTGGAGCTCCAGGAAAAATCTGTGGGGACCAGCAGGATCACTGCGACAGACTGCAGACTTCGCCATTCAGACCGGACTAAAAAAAAAAAAAAAGATAAGCAAGGCCAGGGACGTGAAAGCAGAAGAAAATGTCCGTCTTTATCGCTTTTTCATGAAAATTGTGATTCTGGAACTATACAAACATCGTGGTTTGTTGTATCGAAAAAATGAATGTTTGAACTAGACCATGTCTTTCCATGACTTGCTTTTGCAGCAAGTTGAGTAGTAGTAGTAGTAGTAGTAGTAGTAGTAGTAGTAGTAGTAGTAGTAATAATAATAATAATAATAATAATATATGGAATTTTTATAGCGCTGAATCTTGTAAAAGAAGCAAATCGAAGCGCTGAGAAGCAAAGGAACATCACTCCTGCTGCACGAATATTCAGAGCTTCGGTTGACCAATCGTAGTTTTTGCAAACTTTGATAAATGCACAACACATGAGGGAATCATTTGTGTATAAGCAATGTGTATGCAGGACATACAACTGAGTTTTCCAAGAGAACTGCAGCTAACTTTTCTAGGCATCACGCAAGAGCTACAGTAACTCACAGATGGAATAAACTCCATACTCACACCACAGCCAGTTTTTGCTTTGAATGTGCTGCATATATATATTATATATATAATATATATATATATATATATATATATATATATATATATATATATATATATATATATATATATATGTGTGTGTGTGTGTGTGTGTGTGTGTGAAAACCTATTTTTTCTAAAGTTGATTTTTTTTCCGACCTTTTGTTATTTTCAAGTTTTATGTTGTCTGATTATCTGAAAAATGTTTTAAGAAGTGTCAAAAAGGGGTATACAGTCATATTCTCCTGCATAAGTTGCGATTCAGTCTGCTACAATCTACAGTGTGCCACTGTAATCCGATGATACGCTTTATAGCTGTATGCCAAATTTAACGGCTTACTGTTGAATTTTTGTTTTTATTGTCATTGTAGCCTACATGATAGCAGTCTGCATGAAGTGACACCCATCTCTGTGGAGGGAAACTGAACTGATAACCCGCGTCAGAAAAAAGTCATATTGTCAGCATATCGGTCGCCTCAACAAAGTCCATGTCTTGATGCAAATTTGGTTGGCTAGCAGTAACGAAAAGGGCATGATTCTTCCTTTACCAGTGCCTTGTTCCTCACAAACTAGAGCTATAGCCGTCAGTGAAAATCAGGCTGCTATTATCTGGGAATGAGTCGGCATACAGCGGTGCCGCTATTGCCTCTTAGTAGAACAGCTCTTGTTTTACATCGAGTTGTTTAATTGCGCTAAGTGTAAACGAGGCATAGGGCTGGGTTTTTTTCTCGTGATCTCTGAAAGAAACACTGTTCGGACAATGTTTGACATTAAAGTAGCGTTAAAAAGGGGGAGGGGATGGGGGGAATAGTCGATGGTTACAGCGCTGCCCTCGTGAACTGACTTTCCGAGTTTGAGCCCCAACCAAGGCACCCTTTCGAGGGTATTTTCCCCTCGGGGTTAATATCAGTACCGAATCTCTCCCGCAAGTCCTTCACATGAGACTATAAACCGAGGTACTGTGTGCGAACGAATGCAGAATATTTTGCGCACACGTTAAAACCTGTTCTCCTTTCGGAAGAGTAGTCAGTTTGTGCCGGTAGAAACGGATGACAAATGTTTCATAAAAACACATACACACTGGTTCTTTTCCAGATATCACCCCCAAAGTCGGAATATGGCTACCTTTATGGCATACACAACATCTCACAATTGGTGAATCTCGGAGCTCTAGCCAAAGAAAGGCAAAAGGGGGAAAAAATCTAGCTTCGAATAAGATTCGAACCATGGACTTCTTGCTTCCTAGATAGCTGCACTGGTCTAGACCAACAGCTTTGTCGGTTACTGCTAATATAAGCAAAGTGCCACGGCATACATCAACATGTTGTTATGCTTTGAAATACCATGTCAAAATTGTCTTATCTATGACAAGCTCTCAGTATAACAACCATTACATGTACTCTCCATTCAGGGACAATTTTTTAAAATAATCCCCTGAAGTCGGAGAATGGCTGTCTAGACGATTCTATATGGCGATGTAATTTGAAAATGGCCATACACGGACAACTTCTCATCCAGTGTGTGTGTATGTGTATGGTCTGGCGGTGATCTCCAGCTGGTGGGACGAGTGAGACAGAGCCCAACGTATCGCTGCAGTAACCCCTAAGGCACCAAACTAAATCAGAGGAGCGTAACCAATAAACCACCGTCTTCAGGATCACTATTGATTCCAATAACATAGATCCAGGGACAGAGACGGAGTAGACAGACAAAGAAAGGAGAGGGAAAAGAGCGGGCAAGTAGGCAGACAGATGGACACCCCACCATCAGGTAGCGGGTTGCTTTACTGTGGTCATCGTGAGGGCGGCTAATGAAATCACTGACTGACCGGGGCCTTCAGTGTCCGGTTGCCGAGGAGATGGAAGTGAGGAGGACGGCACAGTCCGGAAAAGATTTCCGACTGTGACAGCTTCACGGGTCCTCTGTCTACACCCCTTGGGGACCTAAAAGGAAACCGCGTCCTTCCCTACTTCTTGTCTCTTGTTTCTGTGGGGGCGGAATGCTTTAGTGGCCAGAGCGTCGGACTCGTGATTTAGACACCAAGGCCGAGTGTAAAAGCAATGGTGTATGTTTGCAGGGAGACTTTGTAGACTACCCCCCTGTGGGTAACTTTGTGAGATAGAGGAGTAGGAGAGGGACGGGAAAAGAGCACAACAAAACAGTGACAAAGAGAATGCAGTCGTCTGAGAATAATGTAAATACTGCTGACATATTCTAAAAAGACTGTGTAAGCAAACAACGTTTACAGGATATTAGCACTGCAAGACCCTCCTGGTGTACCGATAAGCTCCCCCTAGACTTCTGATTCGAAGGATGCAAAATATACGTGCCTATGTACCAGTCAAACAAAGCTACACAAAAACCAAAAATACCCAAAACAACCACAAAAACCCACTATCCAGAAAAAAGTTCACTCCTTGTACTGTATCGTTCAAAAGAGAATATGCCTTTCCCTAAGAAGTAATCAAATACTGAGTGCAAGTAATGTATACTATCTATATAAAAAAAAGAAAGTAATATATATTTTCTTTTTTTTTAAAAACCCGACTTCCAAAAGTCTATATAAGTTCACATTGGCAATATATATATATATATATATATATATATATATATATATATATATATATATATATATATATAATATATATAGAGAGAGAGAGAAGAGAGAGATGAAAAGAGAGAGAGAGAGAGAGATATTACTTTACGAGCACACTTAAGCACAGTTACCTTAGGAAGAAGGAAGGACAGTATTACGCGCGTGTGTGTGAAAGTCTGTTGTATGTAACCAAACAGTCCTCAAATATGATATAATAACGGGATAGGATTTGAACCTACGATTTTTCGCCGGCACGAGTCCAATGTGTCAGCATACTTGGTTTGGAGTTCTGCTTGAATTCGCTCACGGGACCTCAGTTTATCGGCTCATCTGAAGAAGTTTCGGGGGAGTGGATTCAGTAGAGGTGTTGTTAACTCCAGGGGGGAAATCCCCTGGAACGGGTACCTCAGGGGTGGCTTGAACCCCGGCAGTCAGAGTCGGATTACGAGTGCAGTGCTCTAACCGCTAGGCTATCCCCCCACCCCCCCTCATTGATTGGTATAAAATCACTCCATAAGCTTATTGTTTTAGGGGTGTGTAATGTTGTCGTGTTCTGCCGAGCTTTTTGTGCCTACATACAGCCTTACAAAGACACGCAGACAAACACATTTACTCACACACACACACACGCACACACACACACACACACACACACACACACACACACACACACACAACACACACACACACACACACACACACACACACACACACACACGCACACGTTGGCATGAAACACACGCATACAACACCACTATTCCACGATTTACTTCTGATTATGTATATATGGCATGCATGCTTTCTTCTCTGTGTAAGGAAGAAAAGTATTTCGCAACAACAACAAAAAAATCAAAACAAAACCCGAAGTAGCTACAAAGCACTTTGCTTAAATCCGGGGCATCTTTTTTCAGGGCAAAATGCTGTCGATTATGCAGACAACACGAAGTCACTTGAAGTACAGAATTTCTCCTTGTCTCAGCTCCATAGAATGATTTGTCCGTCCCCACTGAATCTGGACCAGACATCATTTGGGTTTTTCTCATTACTTGTCTACAGCTTCCAGGATCACCAGTGATGAGATTTTGCATATGCGACGGTTTACCCACCAGCTGTATTCCGACTTTGGTGATCTAAAGATGACACCTGTCGGGGTTTTTTAATTTTTTTTGGTATAAAGTGTGCGCAAGATGTTCTGCCGACGTTAGCACACGGGTTTGTAGTCTCTTTCGAAGGAGTTTCGTGGGAGTGGAGTCGGGGCTGATGGTAACTCCAGGGGGAAAATCCCCTTGAACGGGCGCCTATGGTGAAGGCTCAAACATAAACCATCAGATCACGAGCTCAACACTCTAACCTCTAGACCTTCCTGCCCCATAGCCAGACATAATGCCATCAACAACAGTGGTGCCAGCCTCTGTTGTGCCCGTCAGGCAAATCTTTAACACCTTATCTCTATGTTCAAAAAATGTAGATCATTGTATGTCATGTATTATCACAGCTGTGTAAAGATATTACATGAAATTACTACTTCTGCTGCTGCTCATTGCTCCCCCTGCTCCTCCTACTGCTACTACTACTGCTGCTGCTTCTGCTACTGCTACTACTACTATACTGGTCTGGATAGCTATTTTTCATGTGTTTTGTTAAAGGAAGAGACGGCTTTTATTCATCTTTATGAAAAATAGCACGAAAAGAGAAGATTGCTTCAGAATTTTCTGCCAATCAAGCCGGTATGATGACAGCGTTAAAGATGGATCCATCAAGACTTGGGTTCATTGAGGGTGGAAACTTTTGTTGGGAAAATGTCATTTCCTCCACACAAGTTCATGTGTCCATTTGTGAGTGAATTTCATTTCCTGCAGCGGTTCATCTGCCGTTTTGTGGAAGAGTTTCATTTCCTCCGCTGGGGTTGCATTTGTAGGGATAGGAAATAGTCCACTTTTCGTTTAAAACATCTGTCATTCAATAACTGGGGACAAGAAGACAAGTCAGTGATAGCGCAACAGGCAAAGAATATCAAACCATGGTACACCTTTTGGCTGTCACTGTTTGCACTGTTCTGACCCATTCCTGTGTTCAGCATTATCTTCATCTCTGATGTACCTGATATGTATGGTCAAAGTGGGTGTTCAGCATTATCTTCATCTTTGATGTACCTAATTGTACGGTCAAAGTCGGTGTTCAGCATTAATATCTTCATCTCTGATGAACTTGATGTGTATGGTCAAAGTCGGTGTTCAGCATTAATATCTTAATCTCTGATGTACCTGTTGTGTATGGTCAAAGTCGGTGTTCAGCATTAATATCTTCATCTCTGATGTACCTGATGTGTATGGTCAAAGTCGGTGTTCAGCATTAATACCTTCATCTCTGATATACCTGACGTGTATGGTCAAAGTCAGTGTTCAGCATTATCTTCATCTCTGATGTACCTGACGTGTGTAGTCAAAGTGGGTGTTCAGCATTAACATCTTCATCTCTGATGAAACTCTCGGTCACTGGGAAACTTTCCTTTAGGATAATTCTGGGTCGTCTTTATAACTGATCGTATGCTTGCACACACGCACGCATACACACACGCGCACGTGCGCACGCACGGACGCACGCACACGTTTCGTGGCCCACATTAAAACCAGACTCTCTGGAGAACAGACTCCAGTCAGCACAGCCGGCTCAAAATGACTGTAAACATAATCCTACACCTCCCTCCTGTCCAGATTCCATGGAGTTGTCTCATCACCACCACCTTCCCCCCCTCGCCCCCCCCCCTCCCCCTTCAGTCCAAAACGGACATGACATCATCAACAACATTGGCGCTCCAATTTATCTTGTTTGCTTTTTTGTCTTATCCTCTGTTGTCTAGCCACCTGTGTGTGTGTGTGTGTGTGTGTGTGTGTGTGTGTGTGTGTGTGTGTGTGGGTGTGTGTGTGTGGACCTATCACATTTGGTATTTCAGTCACTGTGACTGATGTTCTGTCAGTTCATGATACGTTCTGTAGCTTCTCAGGTCTGGCTGGCTGGTGCTCTGTTAGTTGTTATTGAGCATGCCCAAGCGTTTACACACACTGTAGGGGTCTCACAAAATATGCACTATGCTTCACTCATCACACCAGGCCGAAAGCGTTGTCAGTTATTGATGTAAGCTTAGTACCAAAGCCTATATTGAAACATGTTTGAAATGTTACGTTGAGATTGTCTTCGTCTACTTCAAACTTCTAACATACCTTTTTTAATTGGAGAAAATTCCTTTGAAGCTGGGTGCATAACTGCTTTTCATTATAGCGAGGAGTTTCAAAAGGTTCATACATGTAACCTTCTCATCCAGTGAGTACTTACAGTTTCACAATGGTTCCCAGGTATGGGGAATGAGTCAAGAGAACTGACAGCCTAGTGGTTAGAACATTGAGCGCTTGATCTAACATCCCGGGTTTGCGCCACAACCAAGGCACCCGTTTAAAGGGATTTCACCCTTGAGTTAACAACAGAACTGACTCCTTTCTCCACAAAGTCCTACGAATGAGAGTATAAACCGAGGCCCTACGTGCGAACGCATGCAGAACATCTTGCGCACACGTTAAAACCTGTTATCCTTTTCGGAAGAGTTGGCCATTCGTGCCGGTAAGGACAGATCACAAAAGATAAATTAGAAAAAATTCCATGCGCTGTACTGCCATGTTTAGACACGATCCTGAAGTCAGAATGCAGCTACCTTAATGGTGGGCAAAAAGCGGTTGCATAGACCCCCCAAAATGTCACCATTAGTAAGCCTCGGAACTCGAGCGGAGAAACGAAAAGGAAAGAGAGGAAATTCAGGACAGATATAGCTATTTATTTACGGTAATGGTAGTTATTTTGAACATATACGACTGTTCTAGACCTTCCTGTCAGTTCCAAGGCATTGTTTGTTTGTTCTAGCTATACAGCAAGGACATTTTTTGGGGGTAGATTTAATTGTCTTTAATGCTCTTTTTTTTTAATGTGCAAGGAAAAGTAGATTCAGCTCATTACCATAAAAAATGGGATACGGGACAACTCATTTTCTGGTATGCTTTAGTCAAGTTGTTTTTCAATATAACTGGCTGTGCCCAATGAAACACACGCACGCACACACATACGCACACACATACGCACGCACACACACACATCACACACACAAGCACACACACACACACACACACACACACAACACAAGCGCGCGCGCGCGCGCGCACTGTCTCTCTCCAGTTTTCCAAAATGAAAAATTGACCAGATTAAAAATTCAGAGCTGATGATACCCAGCGTCTGGCATAGCAATTCTCTCCTGGACTTTCGGCAGAGCAACCCCCCCCCCCCCCCCCCCCCCCCCCCTTCTCCCTCTCTCCCCTTCCCTTTCCCCAAAAAACCGAACAAACTCAATCCCTTCACAGACGGCACAAGATCCCTTTAAAGTAATCCAAGCACCGTCTCCTGTCCCAGTTCCGCAGAGTTTACTCCATTCCCAGCCTGAGTCAGGCGTGATGCTAGCAGCAACAATAGCACCCGAGGTTCTTCTCTCTGTTTGTCTGTCTTTGTTATGGGGCCAGCTTGTTTGTAGTCCGTAGAACCGTTACTGTCGCCACTTTTGTCATAGTGCTGATGTTTAGCCAGGGTTTTGAGCAAATTGTCATGTCTGGATCTGCGTGTTTGCTCTTGCTACGGTTTGGTTTAAGTTTCTAACTCTGTTTTCTGTCCTAAGTCTGTTATCAGTCCAGTTTGTAATCCACGGAGCTTTTCGCTGTCGTCAGTTTTGTCACGTTGCTGGTGCTTAAGCCAGTAGTTTATTTTTCGTGTTTGGGTCTGTCTCTGTTTGTCACGGTTTAGTTAACGTTTGTGTTTTCTGTCCTAAGTCGCCGTGATGAGGCCAGGTTGTAGTCGGAGAAGTCATCGCTGTTGTCGCTTTTGGCATGTTGTTGGTGTTTAGCCAGTATATTTTAGCTCACTTTTCAGGTTTGGGTATGTGTTTTTTCTGTTGTCACGGTTTGGTTGAAGTTACTCCGTACATCTCCGTTTTCTTTCTGTCCTAAAGTCTATTTTGGGGCCAGCTCGTAGCGTGTGGAGCCATCATTGTTGTTATTTTTGTCATGTTGCTGGTGATTAGCCTGGACGTTTTGTAAAGTAAATTTTCATGTCTGGATATGTGTGTTTCTGTTGTCACGGTTTGGCTAAAGACAGCTACTGGCTCTGTCGTGTTCGGTGTGACAGAGCTGTAAGGAGACTCCTGTCAGGACTTTCATTCGGTTTCCTGTACTGTTTAACAGTCATGGCAAAGGTGTGTTCATTTCCCTCGAAGTTTTCAGAGGTGTGATGTTACAAGCAACGTTTAGATTTGTCCACAGTCACTGAAAAAGCTCACCACTTCTGAGGTGAAAATGTCAAGGTTTATAATAATGATGATAATAATAATAAAGAAGAAGAATGATACTGTATGGAATTTATATAGCGCTGAATCTTATAAAGTAAAAAATCGAAGCACTTGCATTCAAATCATTCACACGCATGCAACCGTCCACAAATACCAGGATAAACAAATATCAAATGATTACACACACAGAGCAGAACGCGCATAGGTGGGGTGGTGGAGGTGAAGGTAGCTATTAAAAAGTAGGAATGGACAACAGGGGAAGATCTCAGGTAGAAAATACGTGCGATTTGAGGCTGGATTTGAAAGTATCAATTGAAGGCTTTTGGCGAAGTGGGAGAGGAATGTCATTCCATGTGGATGGACCAGAAACAGAGAAAGAGCATAGGCCAACAGTGGTTTGTTTTAATCTGGGTGTTCGAAGCAGAAGTGTCTGCGACTGAATGAAAGGAACGGGATGGAGTGTACAGGTGAAGACAGTTACAGAGATTGGAGGGTACAGATTTGTGGAGACATTTGAAACAGAGGGTTTTGATCTTATACTTTACCCTTTGTGGACAGGCAACCAGTGAAGAGATCGCAAACTGTTGCCGTGTGCGTTTGTGTGAGAGAGAGAATAATTTGAGTTTTTTTCCCTTTAAAGCGATTGATTGTACGCTAAATCTAGTGTGACAGGGCAATAATTAAATGCCCTCCCATGCGATCAGAGACCTATCCCAGCATCCTTTTTCTAAATCGGGACACACCTCTAAATTGTGCGACACTTTTTCTTTGAGTACCGGTTGTTAGTGTCAGAGAAAGATCTGGGCAGTGCCATTATCATACTGAGCACATATTAAAAACAGATCAATTTTCAGCTAATGCTCTTGAGTTTTCCGTTGCTCAATTACGATGGACTGTTTCAATCTGTCTTTAAAGTGCCCTTGACCTTCGGCATAATCACATACATCTTTGCTTCTCAAGGATAATACATGGACGTTGTAGGACGGACTTAGTGGCATGGTCGAGAAGACCACTCGATTTCAATCCCATGGGTTCGATTCTCGGAGGCGTCCAGTAAATGAAATGTGGGGATTTTCTATGATCCTTCCCAGGTCGACGTCAAGTGCAGATCTGCCAGTGCCATAGTAACACATGCACAAGATAGAAAATACATATCAATTCTCCAGTTACTCGTGTCAGCGTTCGATGGGTTTCAGAAACACGAACATACCCAGCACACATCTTTAAAGAATTTTTTGGTGTCATGCCTGTTCCTGCCTTCATCAGCCAAAATTCCTATCACCCTCCTGAAGTGAATAGCCTGTGCGTGTGTGCGCGCGCGTTTGAATTTGTTAAAAGATGTTAATCATTGTTGGTTGCATGTGTAGGAGTGGTTTGAATGGAAGCGCTTTGATTTGTTTTTGCAAGATATAGCGCTATATAAATTCCATTTATTATTATTATTATTATTTGTTGTTGTTGTTGTTGTTATTAAACCTGAATGCGCGACCGTTGGGCAAAACCATTCGCAAATTTCACCATTGATGAACCTTGAGGCTCTATCCGTTGAACAGGAAACATATTTGTAGTCCTATTTTTATCATCATCATCAGACCCGTGACCTTGGCGGTCGTGGGGGAGACACGAAAGACGATGCCGTGGTAAGCCTCCTCCATCCATCTCGGTCCTCGGCTCTGCGCAGTAGTGTCGAGTCATTCATCCTGGTCCATTCCCTGATGTTGTCCATCCATGACTTGTTCTGTCTTCCCCTCTTTCTGCCACCTTCGAGTGTTCCCTGCAGTACTGTTTTTGGCAGAGTGTTGTGGCGGGTGACGTGGCCGAACCATGTCAGCTTTTTCTTCTTGACGATGGTGAGAAGGGGTTCCTGTGGACCTGCCAGCCGTGTTATTTGACTCTTGACAAATTCATTGGTCTTTCGTTCTCTCCAGGATATGCCCAGTAGTTTTCTATGGCATTTTGTTTCAAATGACTGGATTCGCTTTGCTGTTTAAGCAGTCAATGTCCAGGTTTCACTTCCGTACAGCAGGATAGTCTGAATTAGGGCTTTGTAGAGCTTTAGTTTGATTGGGAAACTGATCTCTTTACTTTTCCATATGGTGGTGAGTTTTGTCATGGAAGATGTTGCCATGGCTATTCTGACCTTGATTTCTGTCGTCGATCGCCCGTCCTTTGTGAGTGTAGCGCCAAGGTATTTTAAAGCGTCTACCTCCCCCAGTTGTTGGCCGTTCATGTAAATTTTAGCAGTGGCGTTGCTCGTGCTGTTCACAAGTACTTTACTTTTCTCCGAGCTCACCTCCATCCCATATGCTCCAGCTCTGTTCTCAAGTCTGGTCGTAAGATCTTGCAGCTCTGTGTTACTTCCGCCCATGAGGTCAACCGCAAGTTGTTGAGGGGTCTGCCACCAATGGAGATGGTAGAGTGGAAGTCATGGAGGGTCTCTCTCATAATGTTTTCCAAGAAAAAGATTAAACAGGACTGGAGATATTAGCAGTAAAAGGAAAAAGGAAGAAAAGGAAAAAAAGTGTATGCATTTTTCCCAGTTAAAGAGGAGGTTGTTGTAAAGTCACACCTAGTCTGACGAAATACATGGAGTAGGTGTCTTTCTGTAGTATTTGGGCTGCTTGTTACCTACCTTTGTTCAAAACATCCGGAAAATTAAAACAAAAAATATAATTATCTGGTGAATCTGTGGATTAGCTAATGCACACCCATACAGAGAACGAGAGAATGGAGGTCGGATTCTTGTCAGAATCTGGAATTTTCCCTAACCGCTAGACCATGTGTTGTTGGTATGGGTGACAAGCCTTTTGAGTGAGACTATAAACCAAAGCCTCGCGTCCAGCTTACAAACGAGCACGTCTGAAAGAATCCACGACAAATCACTCGTCCCTAACAAAATTCCGTAGAAAAAGGCCATTCTAAGAAGAAGAAAACCCTGCTGAGAGGAAAGGGTGGGAGGTGAGGGTTAGGGTGGGGGGTTTGATGGGGGGTGGGGTGAGGATGGGGGGTTTGATGGGGGGTTGGGATGAGGGTGGGGGGTTTGATGGATGGTGCTGCTGTTGTGGCCATTCACTCTCTTGAGGGAGGGAGTCCATGCCGATTTTATGCAGAGAAAGCTATATTATACTCTACCATACCATACCATACCATACCATACCATACCATACCATACCATACCATACCATACTGTACAGCACACTACTATACTAGATATACTATATTAATATTATATAGTACATTGCAGTACACTGCTCTACACTACACTACATATAGACTAGACTAGACTACTATACTGTCGTAGACTAGACTAGACTAGACTAGACTAGACTAGACTAGACTAGACTACTATACTATACTATACTATACTATACTATACTATACTATACTATACTATACTATACTATACTATACTATACTATACACAATACAGTACAGTGCACTTCAATACAGCGTAATGTTACGTGTAATACTAAAATCGTTGCCTGCGGCGAACACAGGAACCGCTGTTAATGTTACGTCTCCTGAACAAAATGTGAAAAGTTGCAAGCCGTCTGCACGCAAACTGATTGTGCTTCAAAGGTCAGTGACCACAAGCTCCCGCTTTCTCCTACTCTAAAAAAAAAAAAGAAGAAAGAATGAAGACGTATGTTCAATTCCCCTGATGTTGTAAGAGTGACGTCACTGGCAATGTCCGCATTTTTTAAACAGGAAAACTGTACACATCTTTACCCTTGTATTGAAAGAAACTGGCATATATAAATCTCACATTTCAGTCTGAGCAGTGGCCAGATTTTTTTCGTGAATGTGTAGAAAAGGGTCGATACTGTCACTGACGTCATATTTACCATGACTTCAGGAGGATGGGACATACATCAAAGAAAATGAAGATGTATTATGCCTGTATGACTGTAAGCTTTGGCCACTGTTTCAGGCAGCTCTGCCACCACATGGGTGGATGGGGGAGGGGTTGGGGGTGGGGGTAGAGATAAGTTTTATGTGCTCTGTCGAATGGGCGAAATGCCTCAGTGGTCGAAGTGTCAGGTTGAATGTATTCGGCCTGCATGACTGTAAGCTTTATGACTGTATGACTTGAGCCCTTTGATTTGTTGCTTTACAAGATTCAGCGCTATATAAATTCCATACATTATTATTATTATTATTATTATTATTGAAGTGATCTCAAAGCACGGGTTCAAATCCCGCTAAATATACATCTTAAAGGATTTTTATTTTAACACTATTTTTTCCCTCTTTAGTCACACCAATGTCCTGTGGATAAGACTATGCACACATCCTCTGAAGTCGAAGTGGGGCTTTCAGTATGGCGAGGCGCTTGCAAACAGCCATACACGCAGACTCTTTCTTCTTCTTTTTTTTTTAATCCAGTGCCTACCTGAGGCCTCACGGTGATTACCAGGTATCAGCAGGGAGACAGAGTCTATACTGTGGTGGGTGACTCTCAGGGTGTTAAGCTAGGGAACAGGCCGCGTCAACACTGTTAGATAAACTGAGATCTTGGTGCCGATGCATGCATGTAATGGTGAGGGTGGTGGTGGTGATAAGGATGATGATGACGATGATGATGATAATAATAGCAATAATAAAAAAAAATGTAATTCAAATACCGCTGTACCTTGTACAAACAAATCAAAGCGTGTATATAATAGGTTGAAAACCCATCCGTTCTTTGTAGAAGACGAGGTCGACTATGACTGGTACGGTGGCGTGAATGACTCAAACATACCCAGCATGCAACCTGAGACGAGACGAGATACGAGCTCTGCCAGGTTTCACCTGCCCAAAACTTAGATAACTAATTGCCTGAAGATTGAGTGCAACACTCAGCAAATACTCAAAGTGTTAAGGAAGAAGCTAAGTAGTGAACAGTACATTCACTTGGTTATTCATTTAACCAAAGTCTGACCAGTTAAAAAGGAAATCGGCTGGGCTGGTTTCAAACGGATATGAAGAATTTGAAGATACATCTTTAAGCCATTAAAAGGAATAAATGGTGTTCAAGTAGGTGACGTTTTCGATTACGACGTAGGGCACAGCTAACGAAAAGAATCTAAATACAAAATATATGTAAGGGCCCAGTACACACACACACACACACACACACACACACACACACACTCCTCTCTCTCTCTCATCTCTCATCTCTCCTCTCTCCATCCTCTCTCTCTCTCTTCTCCTCCTCCTCTCTTTCTCTCTCCTCTTTCTCTCTCCTCTCTCTCTCCCCTCTCTCTCTCATCTCTCTCTCTCTCTCTCTCTCTCTCTCTCTCTCTCTCTCTCTCTCTCTCTCTCTCTCTCTCTCTCTCTCTCTCAGAAAATACAGTGTGCAGCTTTTCCCGTTTCTGTC
>CM054140.1:37148746-37166246 GCA_028751875.1 Rapana venosa
TTGAGTTGAGTTGAGTTGAGTCTCGGTACATCTGCTATAAGGAAGGTGGGAACAGAAGGGGAGTGTGTGCTGGACAAGGAGAAGTGAAAATGAGAAGATATATTGACCCGAACCTTGTTTACCATCTATCAAGTTCTTTTCTTAGTTTTGTGATTTTTTTATATATAAAAATTAGGTTATTATAACTTAAAAAAAAGAATCCATTTGTTTTTATAAAAGAAATTCACAAAATGCACTGACAAAAACCCCCATGATTTTACTTTTTTTTTAAAAAAAAGACTTGTTTTTATAGAAAAAAAACCCCTCAAACGACAAAGCACAAAAACGCATGTATTGAATAAAATATTAAAGAAAAACACCGATGAATTTGAAACGTAACATAGAGACACACTGAATCAAGTTAAGTTGAAAAAAAAACCCATAATAAATAACATTTAAAAAAATCTAAAACAATACAGAAAGAACCCGGGAAAAGGAGGAATTGAACAGGAAATCAAAGAGGAGCACAAAAAAGCCAGAAACAAAACCCAACAAAAAAATCGCAATACTAGAACTTTATTGATTAGGAGCCGCGGGGAAGAGAAATGGAAAGTTAGTTGGCTACAAGATTGCAGAATGAAGAAAATCAAAATTCTGTCCAATATTTCTTTTTCTTACGACATGGTCACGAATAAAATGATGGTAATGATGATGATTCTGCTATGTCGATGCCATTAGGATTTAGGGAATCTGAAGGATAGAATGTAGGTCCTGCCTTATCAATTTATTTCAATTTTTTAAATATTATTCCTGTTCTTGTTAATTTTTTTAAGTTTTTCCCTCCCCTAATACCAGCATCACCATTGTTGCTGTTATCATTATTATTATCATCATCATCAGTGTTGTTGTTGTTGTTCTTCTTCTTCTTCTTGATAGTAGTAGTAGTAGAAGTGGTAGTAGTAGTAGTAGTAGTAGTAGTAGTAGTAGTAATAGTAATAGTAGTAGTCGTAGTGGTAGTGGTGGTGGTGGTGGTGGTGGTGGTAGTAGAAGTAGTAGTAGTAGAGTTTGTTCACGGTTTTACGTTTCCATACAAACTACACATTGGAATAACACGGGAAAACCGATAGCATGGTGTGTGTGTATGTGTGTCAAGTCAAGTCAAAATTTTATTTTCAGATGGTACATTGAATAAGCAATGCATTTGCTTTTTTTCATCAAGCCATCTATCTAAGAACAAATTTCGTAATGATTATACTAAGACACTACATTATTGCATCATTTACCATTAAATGAAACCAGTAAAAAAAAAAAAAAAAAAAAAAAAAAGGAAAAAATCGATAAGGAAATACATTGAAAATACAAATTACCACATATACATATACACGCACACACATACTCATGCACACCTGAGCGCGTGCGCGCTCACGTCCACACACACATTTAAATAAAAATGTTTTAAGAATTAAAAAAAGAAAATCATAAAACGTCAGGACAAACAAATTACCTCACTTACTGTTTCATCCATTTTTTCACGTTTATACTTTAGATAATAAAAAAGGTACAGGAATAAAACGTTAGAAAATACTAGGCATTCGTCATTACTGATAATATTACCTTCAATGACCCCCCTCCTCTCCTCCTCCACCCAGCAAACGTGTGCTTTTTATGCGCTCATACTTTTCAAATAGCGCTTTTTTTAAGAATGACATATTCACACAATAACTATCAAAGCAAGAGAAGTGAAATAAGATTACAATAATGATTATTATAATAGAGATACAATTATAACAACAATCACCCATCACCATGAAACAACAATATAACAAATGCTCCCCATCACCATGAGACAACACATAACGATGATAACAGAAAAGCATTGGAAAGGATGGGGGTGGGGGAGGAGTATCAAGGGGGAAGGGGAAATACACCTTCAATGTGTGTGTGTGTGTGTGTGTGTGTGTGTGTGTGTGTGTGTGTGTGTGTGTGTGTGTGTGTGTGTGTGTGTGTGTGTGTGTGTGTGTGTTGTTTGCTTGCTTGCGCGAGAGAGAGAGAGACAGAGACAGAGAGAGAGAGAGAGAGAGAGAGAGAGAGAGAGAGAGAGAGAGAGAGAGAGAGAGCAAGCAAGCATATGCATGTTTGACTGGGTAGAGAAATAAACTTTGTAATTTCTATTTTATCAGTTTTAAAGTTTTGACGAAAAATCGGAGATTTTCATGTCTGCAGTCTGGAGAAAACGTATCTGCATAGAAAGCGAGGAGTAATATATTTGGTCAGTGTTTGATCCCGAACTCGCTCCTCCATCCACTAGGTCTTGAGTGGTCTGGGTGCTAGTCTTTTGGTTGAGACGATACAATCAGGTCCCGAGTACCAGACACATTTAACGCACATAAAAAACCCAAGGCAACGAGTGAGCTGTGCCTGACAAAACTGTGTAGAAAATGCCACTCTCGCATAGAAAGAAATGCATCAGCTAAGAAGAAATAAAACAAAAAGTAAGTAATGGTGGGTAGCGCTGCTCTTGTGGAGACGAGCTCACCCCGGAGAGAGCGGCCCCAATGACACACGGAGAAACCTGCCGTGACAGTGATATACAGTACATTGCAATACGACATGTCTAGTTATGGTACATTTTGTTGTTTTGTTTGTTTGTATGGAGTTGATAGGGGCAGGGGTGGGGGGGGGGGGGGGGGGGGGGGGTAGGGTTTGCGAGTAAGAAATCCGTTGTAATGTGGTATTGGTTCGCAGTGATACGTCCGGATAATAACGTATAATTAGATATAATTCTGAACATGATATATGTATGTCAGTGTTGAGATTGTTTTAGAAATGAGTTACAACGCTTTGCGTGAACTGTATATGACAGTTTTAAGCCTTTAGGTTTGGTGTGTTTTACGCAAATTTTCAAATTCATTCATTTTTTGTCGATCCTCTGAGATTTCTAATGCACAGTTCTTTGTTGCATTTTTTGGTCAAAATCGATTGCACGTTGCTTCCATCTTGATTTTGGTCGATGCTGTCTGTCTGTCTGTCTCTTTGTCGGTGTAGTATTTATGTATGTGTGTGTGCGTGCGTGCGTGTGTGCGTTTGTGTGTGTTCTCGTGTGTGTGTGTGTCTGTGTGTCTGTGTGTCTGTGTGTCTTTGTCATGTGAATGCTTTCTGGAAAAAAAGATCGGTGGATCGGTGGTCTAGAGGTAACGCGCCTGTCTAGAAAGCGAAAAGTCCGGGTCGGAAGTGTGCGGTGGTTCGTATCCAATCTGGGCCCGAAACTTTTCCCCCATCCATTAGACCATGAGTGGTGGTCTGGGCGCTAGTCTTTCGGATGAGACGATAAACCGAGGTCCCGTGTGTTACAGAAAATTATGCAGCGCACGTAAAAGAACCCACGGCAACAAGATAGTTGTCCCTGGCAAAATTCTTAGAAAAAAGCCACTCTGATAGGGAAACAAATATAGTTGCAGACCAAAAAAAAAACAAGGGTGGCGCTGCTCTTGTGGCGACGTGCTCTCCCCGGGGAGAGCAGCCCGAATTTCACGCAGAGAAATCTCGTGACTTAAAGTGGTATAAATAAATAAATAAATAAAAATAGATTGAGATTGACACTAGTGTGTACTATTGTTGCTTTTTATATTGCTAGTTTCTGCTGTTGCTGTTCAATATTGTGGTTTGTTTTCTGTCTTACTGATTGTTTTGATGCATGAATGCTTACAAAGGCAGACTGCAAACTAGCTTTAATCTACAACCTGTATCTTTACGTACTAAAGGTAATTCGTTTCTCCACTCACCCATCCATCTATCGATCCATCCATCCATCCACCAGTCCATCCATCCATCCATCCATCCATCCATCCATCCATCCATCCATCCATTCATTCATTCATTCATTCATTCATTCATTCATTCATTCATTCATTCAGTTATTTACTTTGCTTTTTGTACAAATGGATAGAATATTGTTTTCGTTCATAAATTTTTATTCGGGATCAGCCACAAGATTATACAGTATCTGCCCTACTCTACTTCCTTCAGATTTTATAACAATTGAGAGAGAGAGAGTGAGACAGAGACAGAGAGAGAGAGAGAGAGAGAGAGAGAGAGAGAGAGTGAGAGGGGGGGGAAGGGGACTTAAGGAGATCAGATGTGATGGTAGTTAATGCTGTTTAATAATACTCAGCAAGACATGTGTAGATCAACATTACCTGATAGTGCAACAACTGTAGCCGGGTTTTAAAAAAAAAACAATACTGTAATACAATGATTACAACGATTCTCTGACCCAGATAAAAGTTTTTGTGAGCTATTGATTGAGGCAAGGCCTCCATTCAAAATGTTGTGCTTAAAAAATATCGTGTTCAGATTGTCTCCAGCCACGAAATCATGCTTTAAAACGTTAAGTTGAGATCGGCTTCAATGTTAAGAAACCTTTGATATAACTGTTTCAGAGGAGGTAACAATACTCTGAAATGGAAGTATTCCAAAGAAAGAAAGAGAGAAGAGAAGAAAGAAGAAGAACAATTGTTTACAGCCCTGCCGACCATAGAGGCCATATTGGGGCTGTAAGAAGAGAGTGAAGGAGAAGGAGGACAAGTGGAAGATGAAACGAAGAAGAAGAAGAAGAAATGTGAACAAGATGTGCCTCTACCGCAACCCTCACCACCGCTACAGAATGACTCTCGAAGACACAGCAGTTTCTGAAAGCCATAACTATAGCCCTGACCTGTTTAACCCTCGGAGTAGGGTAACTTAAACAGTTTCTGAACAGTTTCCTTGAGAACAGATTTGTCCATCGGGCTGTAAATACACAAGTGCATGCTGCTGAGACTCTTTAGGGGAGAGGCTGAACTCAACGAACCACACTGGGAAGCGGGGAAAATTGACCTAATATCTTAAGAACTGGGGGAAGCGAAGGCGGTGCGCGTGTATATTCCAGAAAAGTTAAAGTTTCTGGTGACACCGTTTGTTGCTGGTGACAAACTACGCGTTCTTCCCGGTGACAAACTACGCGTTTTTCCCGGTGACAAACTACGCATTCTTCCCGGTGACAAACTACGCATTCTTCCCGGTGCCAAACTACACATTCTTCCCGGTGCCAAACTACGCGTTCTTACCGGTGACAAACTACGCGTTCTTACCGGTGACAAACTACGCGTTCTTCCCGGTGACAAACTAAGCGTTCCTCCCGGTGACAAACTACGCGTTCTTCCCGGTGCGTTCTTCCCGGTGACAAACCACGCGTTCTTCCCGGTGACAAACTAACTACGCGTTTTTCCCGGTAACAAACCACGCGTTCTTCCCGGTGACAAACCACGCATTCTTCCCGGTGACAAACTATGCATTCTTCCCGGTGACAAACCACGCATTCTTCCCGGTGACAATCTAACCATGCATTCTTCCCCGTGACAAACTGCGCATTCTTCCCGGTGACAAACTACGCATTCTTCCCGGTGACAAACTATGCATTCTTCCCAGTGACAAACTACGCATTCTTCCCGGTGACAAACTACGCATTCTTCCCGGTGACAAACTACGCATTCTTCCCGGTGACAAACTATGCATTCTTCCCAGTGACAAACTACGCATTCTTCCCGGTGACAAACTACGCGTTCTTCCCGGTGACAAACTACGCATTCTTCCCGGTGACAAACTACGCATTCTTCCCGGTGACAAACTATGCATTCTTCCCGGTGACAAACCACGCATTCTTCCCGGTGACAATCTAACCATGCATTCTTCCCCGTGACAAACTGCGCATTCTTCCCGGTGACAAACTACGCATTCTTCCCGGTGACAAACTATGCATTCTTCCCAGTGACAAACTACGCATTCTTCCCGGTGACAAACTATGCATTCTTCCCAGTGACAAACTACGCATTCTTCCCGGTGAAAAGCTAACTACGCGTTCTTCCCGGTGACAAACTACGCATTCTTCCCGGTGAAAAGCTAACTACGCGTTCTTCCCGGTGACAAAGTTCTTGTTTTCCTCCCCCTGTAACAGCAGCCTGAATTACACGCAGTGTCAGTTACGAGATAAGTTTAGAAGATAGACTGAAAATGCATAGTTGCGTGCATTGGGCGATGCTCAAGTTGTTGCTTTTGCTGCTGTTGTTGTTGCTATTGTTCTTGTTCTGTTGGTGGTGGTGGTGGTGGTGGTGGTGGTGGTGGTGGTGGTGGTGGTGGTAGTGATGATGGTTTTACTTGTTGGATTGTTGGGCATTTCCCAGCTTAACACCCTGGGAGTTACATAGTACATGATTATACGCTGACGAAGCTTTATGAGACTGTAAGCACACGGTCTATGCGAAGTTTTGCGTGCGAAGTTGTTTTTCAACTACCTCACCAAACAGGCAGCCATATTCCGACTTCAACGGATTTTTTTCTCCTTTAATGAAGAGTACAGGTTGTTATGGTAAAAGCTTGTTACAAATCAAACAAAATTAAAGATGTCCTGTAACCTGTGCGGTCGTAGGAGGGCGAGGTGTCAAAGACCTCAACTTTTCCAGGGGCCAGCATCTTGATAGCGGCATCGATCTTCTCTCTCTCGCTGCTTTACCATCCCTGCCCCTAAAGAGGGCAGGAATCCATTTACAGCTGGGTGAACTGGGGATAGTGTACTGAAGCCAAGGCGCGCGAACGGTCGCCCGTCCTCTTGCTATCTACGCTCATCGCTGCTTAACCTTAATTTGGGGAGAGCCAGTGCTCTGACCACTACAGATAAAGACATCGCAAAAATAGTATTTCAAAGTATAATATTGTTTTAACGTAGGCCTTGGTACTTTGCTTACATCAATAACTGACAAAACTTTTGGCCTGCGCCGAAGTAAGTACGAATACGAATGCTTGAATCAGAGAAGCTACTGTGGCGTGGCATGGGAAGCATTGGAAATGAAAAGAAGGAATTTATTTATTTTATTTATTCTTTTATATCGAGGATGATGGAATAAGCACTCATGTGCTTTTTTACATCCAGTCCCCGTGTGTATGCGTTTTTGTAAATTGTGTCATCTGTTCCCACCGGCACACAATGGCCTACTCCAACGAAAAGCGGAACAGGATTTAACGTGTGCAAAAGATGTTCTGCGTGTGTTCGCACACGGGGCCTCGGTTTATAGTCTCATCCGAAGGACTTTTGGGGAGAGTGGAGTCTGCACTGATGTTAACTCCAGGGGAAAATATCCCTTTGAACGGGAATCGAACCCGGGTCGTCAGATTGCGAGCGCAATGTTCTAACCACTAGGCTGTCCCGTTCCCCCTGAATCATCACGGGTGAACCAAAGGGATGGAACAACGAGAGAGTCTCAAAGGGTAGAACAGAACCCATAGTGCAGACTCCACTCTCACCAAAAGTCCTTCGGATGCGACTATAAACCAAGGTCCTGCGTGCGAACACACGCAGTACATCTTGCGCACACGTTCCGCTTTTCATAAGAGTAGGCCATTGTGTGCCGGTGGGAACAGATGACAGAATTTAAAAACCGCATACACACGGGGATTGGATGTTAAAAGGAACACAAGTGCTTATTCCATTATCCTCGATATAAAAGAACAAAATAAAAAAATATAAAAAAACAAACACAAGTAGAACCAAACAGTATACACAGATAGAATCACACAGGCGGAACCCAACAATCAAAAGAAGTTGTACAGAAAACATTCACGCCAAATAAACAAAAAAAAGGAATCGTAAAAAATAGTTAGGGCTAGAGTATAACAGTTAGTCTGGAGTAGACTCCTATTATCACAGCGAGACACAAATGAATACTCCACCACTTAGCTGTAGCGCTAGCTAAGCGTGCACCTGGTTATCTTCTCTGTTCTGGCAGCCACTCCCAACAGGAACCAGGTGGCAGGCAGGCAGGCAGGCAGTGCAGGCCTGTCGGCCATGGCCGGCTAATCGGATGACAGTCTGGCCCTGGTCCGACAGATTTGTGTTTATCCCGCACTGATCAAACGTCTGTCATTCGATTTAGAAGCCCGGGCGGATGAAACACAGAGAGCTGACAATTCAATGTGATCACTCAGATATAGGCTCAAGGCAGAGACGTAAGGGAGACGCTGGCAGCAAATTAATGGAGAGAGGGAAGTAGGATGGGAGAACCGTAAATAAGTGGGTGCATCCTCTCTTTTTGTTTGGGTTTTTTGGGGGGTGAAGGTGCTTTGACATAAAAGAAATGTTTGTGTCAATGCCCTTGTCAAGATTTTTTTTTTGGGGGGGAGGGGGATGTCTGTACGAATGGCATAAGCTGAGTGCTATGGTATTATCCCCGCCACAGTTACCAACACCAATATTGGCGCTGCAGTTCTTACCTCATTGGATAGATAGATAGATAGATAGATAGATAGATAGATGGTCTGATCTAGAGGTAACGCGCCAGTCTAGAAAGCGAGAAGCCACGGGCTCGTTCCACATAATTTTGAATCTGCATTGTCACCCCCACTCACCAGACCACTGGGCCATGAGTGGAGGCCTGGGGGCCAGTCTGTGGGATGATACACAAACCTGAGGTCTTGTGTGTAACACATCTTAAGCACATGTATAAGAATCAAAGGCAGGAATGTCAGTTGTCCTCGAAAAATTATTTTGTAAATAGCCACTGTTCCTAGATGAACAAATACATATACAAGTAGGATTTTTTTAAAGAGAGTAATGGGTGGTGCTGCTCTTGTGACGACGCTATCTCTCCGTAGAGAGCAGCCCAAATTTGAGGTAGAGAAAACTCTGGCGTGACAGAGAGTTATATAGAAAACAATACAATACAATGCAAGGTAATACAATACTCTATTGTACACTACACTACACTACAATGGACTACACTACACTACACCAAAATACAAAACAATAGAACACAATATAGTAAAATACAATTGTTTTTACAGCTGCAGTTTCTAAAAGATCTGGCATACCAAAGGGAGCAGGTCCTGAACAGCTGGATTGAAGATAATGCACTACAACTCAAATGAACCAGCGAGTAATTGAATGAATGTGGTTGGGCTTGCTATCGAATGAATAAACCCCAATGAGCTACCCAGGGAATGAACTCAAAAGAAACGTCATTGAATTAATGAACTTGAACTAGTCGTTGGATGAACAAACTTGAATGAACTAGCGAGGAAATGGATGAAATTAAAGAACTAGTCACTGCACGAACTTGTATGAACTGGGCTAAAGCATGAAAACTACAGTCCCAATTTTGTTTTAGTTTTGGTTTGGTTTGTTTTATTCATATCTCAGCTAGAACTCCCACTTGCACTAATGGTGAAATTTTTACCACTGCTAATAACTCAGTGGTCAGAGCACTTGCTTTCCCCCAGCCAAGGTTAAGCAACATCGAGCGTGGTCACCAGTTGGTGGGTGACTGTTTGCGTGCCTTGGCTTTAGTACAGTCCCCCAGTTCACCCAGCTATAAATAGGTACTTGTCCTCTTTAGGATCAGGGAAGGTAAAGCAGCGAGGGAGAGGAGATGGGCGCCGCCCTCAATATGCTGGCCCCTGCAGAAGTGAGGTGTCTGACGCCTCGCTCCCCTACGACCTTACAGGTTATGGAACACCTTTACCTTAATACTAATACAAATACCAATACTTTATTCTCCCAAAAATAGAGAAATTCACGCGGGTTACATGAATTATCATAGATTTTGAATAGATTTTTCCTATGCAACCGTTTTTCCCACCACTAAGGTAACCGCACTCCGACTTAGGGGATGATATCTAAACACGAAACCAGTATGTGTTTTCTTTTTTTCTTTTTCTTTTACAAATGTTGTTGTCTGTTGTAACAGGCACACATAGCCTACTCTTTCGAAAGGAGGAACAGGTTTTAACGTCTGCGTAAGATGTTCTGCGTGTGTTCGCTCACGGGACCTCGGTTTATAGTCTCATTCGAAGAACTTTTGGGGGAGCGGGGTCAGTATTGATGTTAACTCCAGGGGAACAGTCTCCTCGAACAGGAGCCTTGATGGTGACTAGAACCCTGGCTGTCTGATCACGAGTGTAACGTGTTAACAGCTAGGCTACCCCACCCCCATATACAGGTAAAAACAACAATAAAACAAAAAACACACACAACACAAATATAAAAATGGCATTGGTTAAGAGTAAACAAACAAGCAAATAAACTTCTTCACGTAAATTCCGTACGCAGCCCCTCACATGCATTAAGCTTCAAAATAGAGAGTGTGCTAGCAAGAACGGGGATGATACCTTGGGGGTGCTCCATGATGGAGAGCTACTGTCTTGGTTGGTGGCTTTACACCAGGAGAAAGCTTCGTCGTCTGAGTGGCTATTATTTCAGCAGTTAGGTGCATGAGAACGAGTAAACATGTTGATTAACTGGCCTTCAGTTGATCGCTCCATCGCGTGCGCTCTCTCTCTCTCTCTCTCTCTCTCTCTCTCTCTCTCTCTCTCTCTCATCTCTCTCTCTCTCTGTCTCTTCTCTCATCTGTTCTATCTTTATTCTCTCTATCTTGCTTTCAGTCTGACTGTCTGTCTGTCTGTTTCTCTATCTGTGGTTGTCTCTCTGTGACCTTTTTGCTTCTGTCCGTCTCCCTCCGTTAGTCTCTGTCTGTCTGTCGTCCGTCCTGTCTGTCTCTGTCTCTCTCTGTCTCTCTTTCTGGATGGCTATTTGGCTAGCTCTTGTGTTTGTGTGTGTGTGTGTGTGTGTGTGTGTGTTGTGTGCGTGCGCGCGCGCACACATACACACACTTTAGTTACAATGACAATAAATACTGAAAAATCATGGTAATAGCGGTGGTGGTGGTAGTGGTGCCAGTGTCTACCTGTCTATCTGTCAGTTTGTGTACCTGTCCGTCTGTTCGCGTGTAGGGTGGAGAGAGAAGATGTAAAAATAAAACTAAAAGAAACGAGGGAGGGGGTTGACAGAGGAAGGAAGTGAAGAAAAGGAAGAAGAAAAGCGAGGAGATTGTAAAGCGGCACGGAATCAGCGTGATCGATGGGGAGTGACTGAGGATAACTTGCAAGCAAAGCGAAAAGAGGGGCCACCGCACTGTTGGAATGCTTTTACTTTCTGCCAACAAGGGGATCTGTTCGAAGCAAAATGTCGTGAGGGAAGGTGGGATTTATGAAAATATGTCCCCGAAGTCAGAATGCGGCTACCCTAATCGTGGGTAGAAACGCTCGCCTACGCAAAATGTTACCATTGGATAACCTCGGAGCTCTAGCCAAGGAACAAAGAAACAAAATTGAATAGTACTACAAATGGCAAGGGTACTGTGTGGCGCTTTTACCTTCCTGCCCACTCACGGGATCTGTTTAATTAAAGAAGAAGGGAATGAATGAAGGAGGGATTTAAAAAGAGCATCACAGGTGGCTGAGGTATTGTGTGGTGTGATCCAATTCCTCCAACAATTGGGGCTGTTTAATGCAAATGGAATGAATTGAAGGCAGGATTCGTAAAAAGCATCAAAAGCTTCAAACCCATAGCAGGTGTGTCTTTTACCTTCCCACCAACTAAAGGATCGGTTTAAAGCAAAGTGGAAGGAATGAAGGATGGGGGTTTATGAAGTGCATCAGAAGTGGCTGGAGTACCAAGTGGTTCTACTGCCTTCCCACTAACCACGAGATCTGTTGAAAGCAACAAGGAATGATTGGAGGGTGGGGATTTATAACGAGTACTCTCTCGAGGGAGAGAATCCCAAATTTCACTGGGAGAAATCTGCTCTGACTGAAAGTTGTGTGCAATACAGTATACAGTACAATATATTAGAATGCCCAAAAAGACATTTTTGTTTGTTGCAAAGTATAATTCTCTTAGACCGGGTTCTTCGTCAACAATCCAGGGGAAATGTGACTTTTTGTGTTGTTCTCCTCTTTTTGCAAAATGTTGTACACTGTATGAAAATGTCCAAGAAGTATAGCCTGCAAGGGTTGATATGGATATACATGATTCACTTCAGCAATTTTGTGACCAGAAGGTGCTTACCATGCATTTTAATGGGGGGTAGATACAGTGGAACACAAACGCCCACGTACACCTACCCTCGGGCTTGCACACACACACATACACACACGCATACACACGCGCGTGCACGCACACACAATACACACACACACACACACAACACACACACACCACACACACACACACACACACACACACACACACACACACACCACACCACACACACACACACACACACACAAGGGTGGCAGGATGGTTAAGACGTTCGCCTGCCAACAAGCAAACCGTGAGGTTCTGGGTTCGATTCTCAGCCTCGCCCTTTCTTTCCAGTTTGACCAAAAAATCGAAGTGAATGTCAAAGTCAGTCGGATGAGACTATAAACCCGAGGACCCGTGTGCGAACGCATGCAGAACATCTTGCGCACACGTTAAATCCTGTTCCGCTTTTCCAAAGAGTACCACTGTGTGCTGGTGGGAACAGGTGACAAAATTGACAAAACCGCATACACACGGGGACTAGATGTAAAAAAGCACATGAGCGCTTATTCCATTATCCTCGATATAAAGGATTAAAAACATAAATAATAAAAAAAATAACAAAATCAATAAAATAAACACACACACACACTTTTTTCCTTCTATTTTATACTGATAAGGCCCCACACTCTGTCAAAACGCTGGCAATCTCAGATCAGCTGGTCACGGCGTGCATTGAGATCAAAGGCCAACAGCAAAATCAGCAGGCCACAATCTGCTGCTGCCTCCGGAGAGGATTCCCCCAAATCTTCTCACGCCTTTGTTCACATATTATTGCAGACACCATGAGAATGTTTATCCCTCCCCTCAGGGTTACAAACCAGGAGATATTTCTTTTTACAGCTTAGGGATGTTTTTTGTTGTTGGGCGGTTTGTTAGTTTGGGGGTGTAATTCATAGATTGTATTCCTGGATTCTGAGATATTAGGTGGAGGATGAGGGGTGGATGAGGAGAGAGAGAGAGAGAAGAGAGAGAGAGAGAGAGAGATGGGGGGGGGGGGGGGGGGGGGGAGAGAGAGAGAGAGAGAGAGAGAGAGAGAGAGAGAGAGAGAGAGAGATTGATTGAAACAAATCAAAATTTTATTTTCAGAGGATAAGAGAATAAGTACAAAGACTTTTTCATCCAGCCAGCCAGCCAGCCAGTCAGCCAGAGAGTGAGAGAGAGAGAGAGAGAGAGAGAGAGAGAGAGAGGAGAGAGAGAGAGAGAGAGAGAGAGAGAGAGAGAGAGAGAGAGAGAGAAGAGAGAATATGAATGGGCTGAATAAAAGAATGATATTTGATAGGCAAGGATAAATATTTTAGGAAGAGCCTAGCCTTACTCTCTGTTCTTGAAAACACAGATACATTAAAAACAAGTACGATCAGTAAAATACCTGGGAAAAAACTAGTTTTTTGTTTGTTTGTTTGTTTGTTGGTTGGTTGGGTATTTTTTTAACTGCAAACCACTGAAAGCACACCATGTTATTTTAGGTCAGGTTGCATGAGTCTGAGAGAGAGAGAGAAAGAGAGAAAGCGAGAAAGAGAGAGAGAGAGAGAGAGAGAGAGAGAGAGAGAGAGAGAGAGAGAAGGAGAGAGAGAGAGAGAGAGAGAGAGAGAGAGAGAGAGAGAGAGAGAGAGAGAGAGAGAGAAGTGTCCTGACTGAATTTTTGGAAAAAGTACGTCATCATATGTTTAATGTCACTTGTCAGAAGACATGCATACTTTATTCTAAATGTTGATTGGCATATTACTTATAATAAAACTGATGTTCACTAACGACAGTGTTGCAAAAAGCATCATACTCGCAGACATAGGAATTCTGTGTTATATTGTTTAAATTCTTCTTGAAACATGTTTCATTATCATAGATGCACACCAACCACCTTGGTCAATTAATTTTATGTCCAGAGCGCTTTCACAAGATGATAGGACTTTTGTGTATGTATGAAATTTACAACAGTACCTGTAAAAGACTTGGATTCTTCTTCTTCTTCTTCTTCTTCTTCTTCTTCTTCTTCTTTCTTCTTTATATCCTCTTTTACTTCGTTTCTTTTATTTTTCATCTTAGCTTTAGTATTCTTCTTCTTCCTTCCTTTTTTTTCCATTTTAAATAAATACACTCGAAAATGACTTAGCTCAGATACTTCCGGTTTTCATATTTAATGCTATGCTCTAACCCACTTCAATTCTTATTTTCTTTGTTCTTTGGAAACAAAACTCTTAAATATTGGTATCTAACATTATGTCCATTTTTTTGGGTTGATTCCTTAGCTAGAGCTCTGACGTTCCCACAATTATAATAAATTAATAATTAAACGCCATTGTGGACCGGGTTTTTTTTGCCCACCATTAAGAGTAGTCACAGTCCAACTTTCGGGATGTTGACAGTATAAAACAGCAACAACAAGAGTTAAAGTGAAAAAAATCCCACACAGTACAAGTCACATTGTCGGTGTTGTTTTTTTTAAGCTGTCAGGAATTAAAGAGTATTCACAGTGACAGATGATTCATGTCTGCTTTGATAGCCGCAAGTTTTCCTTTTATATTTAGATTGCTTTGTGGACTCCTTTGCTGCTGTGAATAATTGCTACATGGGGAGAGATGGAAAGGCAGTATTCATATCGATAATATAACGCTGTGATTACACATTCTGCTTGGAGGCAACAGCTTTAAAGCCCCCCCCCCCCCCCCACACACACACAGCTTGCATGAACACAGCTTATTTATTTATTTATTTATTTATTCTTTTATATCGAGGACAATGGAATAATCACTCATGTGCTTTTTAACATCCAGTCCCCGTGTGTATGAGGTTTTGTAAATTTTGTCATCTGTTTCCACCGGCACACAATGGCCTACTCTTCCGAAATGCGGAAAAGGATTTAACGTGTGCGCAAGATGTTCTGCATGCGTTCGAACACGGGGCCTCGGTTTATAGTCTCATCCGAAGGACTTTGCATGCACATATGTGTGTGTTGTGTGTGTACGCCACCACACCCACACGCACACACACACACACAACACACAACACACACACAACACACACACACACACACACACAACACACACACACACACACACACACACACACCTCTCTCCACTCTCTCTCCCTCACTCTCTCTCTCATCTCTACTCTCTTTCTCTCACAACTCCCCTCACTTCACTTCACTCACACGCACATGCACAAACACACAAGCACACACACACACACACACACACACACACCACACACACAAACACACACACACACACACACACACACACAACACAACCACACACACACACCAAAACAGCACACACACAAGCACACACACAGATTTTTGCTCTCTTTCAGTCTCTCTGCCCCTCCTTCTCAATCTGATTCCACAACTCTGGAATACAATCTTTACATTGCACCCAAACAAACAATCAAACACACATACAAACATACAAACAAACAAAAGGCATCCCTAAGCTGTAAAAAGAAATACCCCCTCGTTTGTAACCTTGGGGGGAAAGGGATAAACATTCTCATGGTGTCTGCAATAATATTTGAACAAAGGCTTGAGAAGATTTGGGGCAATCCTCTCTGGAGGCAGCTGCAGATTGTGGCCTGCTGATTTTGCTGTTGGCTTTTTATTTCACTGCATGCCGTGACCAGCTGATCTGAGATTGAGAGCATTTCAACCAGGATGTATCCCTTGTGTTGTTTTTCTCTTCTTCTTCTTAGGAGGAGGAGGAGAGCGAGTGTGTGTGTGTATATATACGTGCATGCATGCAAGTGCTTTATCTGTAAAAAAAAATCAAAAAATTCCTTAGTCTTGCTCTTGCTGTTGTTGTTGTGCATTCCCCAGCTTAACACTCCAGGGATCACCCAGAATGTGCACTCTGACTCACTCATTCCACCTGGGAATCACTGTGAGATTGAAATTGTACACTGAATTAGAATTTTGCGTGTATGACTGTTTTAAGTACCTCGCCATACAGGCAGCCATACTCCGACTCCAGAGGATGTGAGTCTTGTAAAAAGTACACCATCTGCCAAAACACCTTTTTGGATGTAGGATAACCAGGTGGCTAGAGCAGTGTACAGGTAGTAGCGCTAGTAGTATCGGCCGAAACAGCAGCAGTAGCAGCAGCAGCAGTAGTAGTGGTTGTAGTAACAACAGCATCATCAACAGCAGCAGCAACAGTAGTAGTGGTAGTAGTAACAACAGCATCAACAGTAGCAACAGCAGCAGTAGCAGCAGCAGCAACAGTAGTTGTAATAACAACAGCATCAGCAACAGCAGCACAGGCAGTGATTATAAAGAATGACATGGTTAAATAATATCACGATGGATAGCAGTACCAGTACTATTGGTTTTTGCCATCACCATAAAGTTAAAGTGTCACTTTTAACAGTTATATTGGACAGGTGTAATATTTGGTGTGGTGACAGTAGTCTACAAAAACAACATGATTTTCCTTTCAGTAATGTAAGGTTACTATGTTTTTAACTAAAACCGAATGTGTTAAAACATAAAACAATGTTTTAGAGCGATGTAACATGGTAGTCTTGCAAAAATAGAAATCTAACTGCCAGTCTCTCTCTTTGTGACTGTGTGCACGTGCGTATGCGCGCGCGCATATGTGTGTGTGTGTGTTTGTGAAAATCAAAGTCCAATTCATCTCTTTATTTCCAGATGGTACGTAGGTTTTAACACATTGATTTTCCATTCCTTCATCAAGCTGTCCATCTAAAAGAAAAACTTGTAAAAAAAAGCAAAAATAACAATATAATCTCACACACACACACACACACACCCACACCCACACCCACCCCCACCCCCACCCCCACCCACCACCACCACCACCACCACACAACAACAACACAACCACCCAACCACCACCAACCACCAACCACCACCAACCACCACATATATCGCGTTTGCGCGAGAAAAGCTGATGCAAAATGACCCGAAATACAGGAGGGAATGGAGGCAATTAGAGAGCACATTTTAGCTATCCATTGCCGGAATCACGTTCACCTCTTCAGAGACTTGCTTTTAGTGCCGATAGTTTTTATGCCTCACGTGCTCACGAGGCCGATAGGTCTGGAAGGAAATCAGAAAAATCTGCCGTACGGTTGGAAAATTTTCTATCCCTCCCATTATTCGTCTCTGAAGGCCACAATATATTATTATTTATTATTATTATTATTATTATTATTATTATTATTATTATTATTATTATTATTATTATTATATTATTATTATTATTATTATCCGTTCCATCTTTGCCGTCTTTTTCTGTTTGTTTTTTTGTTTGTTTGTTCAAAGGGTGGTTTGATGTAGTTTTCCAGTTGCTATATACCCGTGAGTCGAGCGCTACTTGGTGAAACTGGACTCGTTTGTGTTGTGAAATATTCATGTTACCTACCCATGCATACACACCAACGCGCACGCACGCGCGTGCACAGACATAGACGCGCACACCCACACCCACACCCACCCACCCACACACACACACACACACACACACACACACACACACACACACACACACACCACACACACACACACCACACACACACACACACCAGGGCACACATACTCACGGATACGCACGCGCGCAC
>CM054140.1:37171246-37181246 GCA_028751875.1 Rapana venosa
CTCTCTCTCTCTCTCTCTCTCTCTCTCTCATCTCTCTCTCTCTCTCTCTCTCTCTCTCTCTCTCTCTCTCTCTCTCTCCCGCTCAATCCATTTGATTTACTTAATTATAATCAGTGTATCTGTTTTGACGCTAGTGTACGGTTCAGTTGAAGATTATGTGTTTATTGAATATGTATTTATCTCTTTTGTTTAAATAATTATAACCAATGTATCAATTTCGACATTAGTGTTTAAGACATTTGGAGATAATGTGTCTGTTGATTATACATCAATCTGCTTTCTTTAAATTATAGGTTGAACTTTTGTTGCTGTTAGTTTTCTTGTGGGGGTTTCGCTGTTACTTTTTGTTGTTTTAGTTTTTGGCTATTGTGGGGGGGTTGTTTTTGTTTCTTTATTATGTTTTTATAGTGCCTAATCAGGGCAAGGGCCGGATGAAAAAAGTATGTGAATGCTTATCTGTCACCCTTGAAAATAAAGATTATTCATTCATTCATTCATTCATTCATTCATTATCTCTCTCTCTCTTTCCCTCCCCCTCTCTTTCCCCCTCCCTCTCCCTCTCTCTCACTCTGCGCTTTCAGCTTTCCATTTTTCTGTAAAGGTATAGAAGGTGTTGAAGGCTTGTCAGGCCTATACTGGACTGGATGTAAAATAAAAATAAAAAGCACATGAGTGCTTATTCCATTATCGTCGATATAAAAGAATAAAATTTAAAAAAATATATATATATAAATAAAATAATTATACACTGTCTATGTCTCTGTCTGTCTGTCTGTCTGTCTCTGTCTCTAACTCTGTCTCTGTCTGTCCCTTTCTCTCTCTGTCTCTCTGTGTCTCTGCCTGTTTGTCTGTCTGTCTGTCTGTCTGTCTGTCTGTCTGTCTCTCTCTCCTCTCTCTCTCTCTCTCTCTCTCTCTCTCTTTTAAGCTTTCAGGTTTCCATCTTTCTGTAAAGGTATAGAAGGTGTTGAAGGCTTGCCAGGCTTAAACCTTCTTGTCCTCTCTCTCTCTCTGAGTCTCTCTGTCTCTGTCTCTCTCTGTCTCTCTGTCTCTGTCTCTGTGTCTCTCTCTCTCTCTCTCTCTCTCCTCTCTCTCTCTCTCTCTCTCTCTCTCTCTCTCCTTTAAGCTTTCAGCTTTCCATCTTTCTGTAAAGGTATAGAAGGTGTCGAAGGCTTGTCAGGCCTATGGCTTCTTGTCGTGTCACTGAAGGAGTTTCATCCACTTTTGCTATCGTGAGGCTGGTCATCTGTTGGGGAGATCAGTCCCCCCCCCCCCCCCCCCCACCTCCTCCCCCCTGCTCCTCCCGTTATATCTCTGATCTGCCCATTCACTCCCACGATTCAAACACTTAAGTTTAGAGATTCTCTCTCTCTCTCTCTCCTCTCTCCTCTCTCTCTCTCTCTCTCTCTCTCTCTCTCTCTCTCTCTCTCTCTCTCTCTCTCTCTTTCAAGTCTCTTTGCCTCTCTGTAGCTCTGTCTGTATGTCTCTATCTCTCAGTCTGTCTCTGTCTTTTTATCTGTCTGTCTGTCTGTCTCTCTCTCTCCATCCCCTCTCCCCTTTCCTCTCCCTCCCTCCCCCCTCCCTCCCTCCCTCTCTCTCCCCTTCCCTACCCCTCTCTCTCTCCCCTTTCCCTCCCACTCCCTCCCCCTCCCTCCCTCCCTCCTCCCCCCCCCCTCTCTCTATCTCTGTTCATTTATTTACTCCCTCCTCCCTTCTTTCCATCTCTCCCATCTCCCTGACCCTCCTTCCCTCGAAAATCGAGCAAGTCGTCAAGCCCCACGCGCGAGTGTGCGTGCGCGTGTGCGTGTGCGCGTGCGCGAACCGTACTGCGTTTAGCTCTGTTGGTAGAACACGTAGGAATTGCAACTAACGTGGGAGCTTTGGACAAGCGAAAGAGTGAGAGAGAGAGAGAGAGAGAAAGAAAAAGAGAAAGTGGGAGAGAGAGAGAGAGACGGTAGATACGGAGGACAGAGTTTTAGCAGACAGACAGAGAGAGAGGGGGAAAAAACCACAGGCAGACAGACAAAAGTGAAATTGTGTTGATAAACTGAAGAGTTTTGTGTCTTCATCCTCTTCTGCTGAAACATCTCAGTCTGTTGATATTTTCTTGTTTTGGTTGTTGGTTTCGGTTGTTTTGCATAATCTGGTATTATCTTTTCAGAACTAAAATTGTGGATTATTTGGTTTATTGATCGTTGTTGTTTTTTTTTCTTTCTTTCTCCAGTTCTCGTGGAAGTTTTTGTGCGGTATTTTTGGTGACGGGGGAGAGGCTTGCGGCGATTGTTTTTGCAGGTGAGAAGGACATTTTTTGTTTGATATTATGTCGGTGTTTTTTAGTTTGCCTAAAAGAAAATCCATTCTTTTTTCCTTTCCTCTCTTTTACCTGTATTTTCGTCTATGTTTTTTTTCCTTCCGTCTGTTTTTTTTCTGTTTCTGTCATTTAGAAAATGTTTGTAGCTCTGTGTGTTACTTTAAAATAAAAGCATTTTCTGTGTGTCTATGTGACTGTCTGTCTGTCTGTATGTATGTATGTCTGTTTGATCTCTCTCTCTCACCCCCTCTGTCACTTTCTCATATTTGATTGGGGGGGGGGGGGGGGGTCTTATTGTACCTTTTTTTTTTAACCCATCACTCCTTTCTGATCATTTAAATTAATTTTATTTCCTTTCTCGTTAACTTTTGTCTCTAGAAAAATGATTGAGATAGCGAGAACAACAGAGACCATCCCAGGTGAATTCATTTAAAAATGAAAAAAGAGGAAACACAGTTGTTTGTAGCAATCTTTGTGTGTTTCTTCGTTTCTGATTTAATATTCTATCTGCCTGTCCTTTATTTTGCTCATCTTTTTTGTTGTTGTCTTCTTTGATTTTTGTTTTATATTTCTTTGTGTATTTCTTTTTTTGTTGTTGTGTTGTTGGATTTTTCTTTTTTTTCATTCTTTTAATTCTTTGTATGTTTTTCTTTTATTTTTTCTCCTTTTTTTTGTTTTCTTCCTTTTGTTTTTCGTTGTTTTAATTTTTGGCGGTTTTGTTCGTACTTTTTTGTGTCTTTCTTTTTTTTATTCCGTCCTGCTCCCTGCCTGCCCGTCTGTTTATCTCTTCGCTTGTTATGTCTATGTCTGTCTGTCTGTCTTTCTCTCTCTACTCTCTCTCTCTCTCCTCCTCTCTTCCCTGTACTCTCTCTCCCTTCTCTCTCTCTCCCTCTCCCCCTCTCTCTCCCTCCCTCTCTCTCTCTCCCTCTCCCCTCTCTCTCACTCCCTCTCCTTTCTTTCTCTCCCCTCCCTCCTCCCCCCCTCTCTCTCTCCCTCTCTCCCCCTCTCCCCCTCTCTCTCTCTCCCTTTCTCTCTCTCTCTCTCTCTCTCCCTTTCTCCCTCTCCCCCTCTCTCTCCTCTCCTCTCTCTTCTCTCTCTCGCCTCTCTCTCCCATTCTCTCTCCCCTCCCTCCCTCCCTCTCTCTCACTTCTCTTCTCCTCCCTCTCACCCCCCCCCCTTCTTCTCTCTCTCTCCTCTCCTCCCTCTCTCTTCTCTCTCTTGCCTTTCTCTCTCTCCCATCTCTCTCTCCCTTCCTCCCTCCCCCCCCTCTCTCTCTCTGTCTCCCTCTCCCTCCCTTCCCCCCTCCTCTCTCTCTCTCGTCTCCCTCTCCCTCCCTCCCTCTCTCTCTCTCTCTCTCTCTTCATTGTCGAGTGGATAGATCGTTAGACTTATCCTCATGTTTGTCTTGGGGGGATAAGGGCTTGAGCCCAGGTTGCAATAGAGGGGTTACAACTAAGCAATCTTACGATCCTCCGATTATGTGTCAGATCCGGCAGCTCGTTTGTATCCACCATCTGCAAACGCACAAAGAGAACCTAATATGCGCGTTATAGATCCCCCAGTGCTGCTTTATATCAGCCTTGAGTGGTTTCTAAAAAGAAAATTAAAAACTTGGCCTGCCCCCAACGTTTCACCAGCGTATTTCGTTATACAGGTTAGTTAAGGGTTTTATTGTTGCTTTTTGCTGTTGCTATTGTTTGTTGTTTTTGGTGCGTTCCTTAGCTTAACAGTCGGGAGTTTTTCCAGTAGCTTTCTGCACTGTCGTTATCATTCATCACATCTATGAATTACTACGAGACCGTAAATTTATACACTCTGGATGAGAAGTTTGCATGTACGGCTGTTTTCAAGCACCTCCCTCGCCATATATATATATATATATATGTATATATAGGCAGCCATACTTAGACTTCAGAGTAATTTTTGTTCTCCTTTAACGGAGAGTGTAAGAGTTGCTGTGTAAAATAGCTTGTAACAGATGAAAGACAACATCAGCAAAATATTTCAAAAGCATAACAATATTTTCCTGACATAGACGTTGGCGCTTTGCTTTGCATCAGTAAACTGACAAAGGTTTTGGATTGGGCACATCCTCCGAAGAGACCCACAGTCAATCACAAGAACAGCATTGTACTGGACCCCAGAAGGAAGGAGAAAGAAAGGAAGACCAAAAGCAACGTGGAGGAGAACTGTAGAAAGTGAGATGAAGGCCATGCAGCAGCACTCTTGGGGCTCGGTGACTAGGTTGGCCCAGGATAGGCAGGAGTGGAAGCGCTTTGTTGCTGCCCTACACACCACCGGGTGTAATGGTTAATGATGATGATGATATTATAGTCAAGAATCCGCGGAACAACAGTTTTCCAGGGAGTTGCAATACCCTGTATGTACGGAATACACTGCATTCATTAAGAAATCACAACCTTTCGTTTCATTCCATGTCGTTTACAACCCCGCCGTCTACGAAGGCCTTACCAGAAATGTCACCTCCCTTGATATAATAAAATCCTGGTAGGGACAATCATCTCATGCGGATCGGCGATGGTCTAGAAGTGATGCACCTTGCCTAGAGATCGAGAAATCTCACGCGGATCGGTGATGGTCTAGAGGTGATGCCTCTGCCTAGAGGGCGAGAAGTATGGGTTCCATCCCCGTTTGTGCCCCAAACTTTTCCCCCATTGACTAGACTATGAATTGTGGTATGGGCGCTGGTATAATTTGGGAGGATGAGACGTTAAACAATGATTCTGTGTTGCAACATGCATTCAGCGCATACGAAAGAACCTACAGCAACAAGAGAGTTGCCCCTGGCTGGTAAAATTGTTTAATAAAGGGCAGTCTGATAAGGAAGTAAATACACATGCAAAGAGGAACAAAAAGTAACAGTGGGTGGCGCTGCTTTTGTGGTGAAGCGCTTTTCTCGGGGAGAGCAGTCCTAATTTGACACACAGAAATCTGCTGTAACTTACAATGGTTTATACATATATGTATGTATCTCTATCTCTCTCTGTATATATATATTATATATATATATATATATATATAATATTATATATATATATATATATATATATAATATATATATATTTGAAAAATATAGTGAGAAAAACAAGTGCAGGTAACCAGCTACAACTTAATTCCCATCATAAAAATGACTTTTGTCCAAGATTCGATTAAAAAAAAAGGGGGGGGGGGGATGTTCACTACAGGATAAAACTTTGAAGGCAGCATTTGGGGAATAATTCAGTAAGGACCCTGCCTTTGGCCTGACCTGGCTCGAGTTTCGGCTCCTGGTTGAGCACTCTTCAGAGGTCCTGGCAGTGTTTGAATCTTCACTCATCCTCTGTGGTAGGTAACAGCAAGACACCCTCGATAATTTAGAAGCGTCTATTGCCACCCGAAGAATAAATAGATATGTTGTGGCCTACCACTGCTGCCAGCAAAAGATGAAAAATAGAAAGAGAAGAAAACTATTCGAAAATGATAGTGGTAAAAAAAAAAGTACATGAAAATAAGTGGCTAACGAATCTTTGTGCCTTATGTTATATATACAAAGTATATATAACTTAATATACAAAGTCTAAACAGTTGATTCTGGCTCATATTTATTCCCTTAAACCCCAAACACCGTCAACATGGAAAAAAATACCCATGTCAGATGACAATACCTTGACTATTCCTTTTTTATTAAGACAAACTAAACCAGGTTGTGCTAAGGACGCCAGCCACTCCTCGCTTAATCTAATTACCCCTAGGTTACAAAAAAAACAACCGCATATAAATGATAACAAAAGTAATAAAACATACTCAGGAAATTCCAAATGAACAATGAATAATAAAGAAGAATGGACATCCTGTGCCCATCCCAGTGTCTACAATATCACTGTCTGGCCGTTAGAACAAAACAATAAAGGAAGGAGCAGAATGGACTGGTAAGGCAGAACATACGAGAGAGAGAGGGGGGAGGGGGTGAAAGAGAAAGAGAGAGGGTGAAACAGAGAGAGAGAGAGAGAGAGAGAGAGAGAGAGAGAGAGAGAGAGAGAGAGAGAGAGAGAGAGAGAGAGAGAGAGAGGAGTGAACAGAGAGAGAGAGGCGAGTGTGCGAGTGAAAGAAGAGAGAGAGAGAGAGTTGAGAGAGAGAGAGTGAGTGAGTGAAAGAGAGAGAGAGGGGGAGTGAAAGAGAGAGAGAGAGAGAGAGAGAGAGAGTGAAACAGAGAGGAGGAGAGTGAAGAGAGAGAGTGAGTAAGTGAAACAGAGAGAGATGAGAGAAGAGATGAAAGACAGTGAGTGATTGAGTGAAAAGAGAGAGAGTGAGAAGAGATAGAAAGAGGAGGAGAGGAGAAGAGAGAGAGAGAGAGGAGGGAGGGGGGGGGGGGGACAAAAACGAAGAAAGTGATAAAAAGGGGGGAAATTTCTAGTTCAGTTTCCAGAATGTAAGGACGCAGCCTCTACTGGAAGAACGTCCATCACGTAACACTCGCTTGGGAAAACTGTAACACGAAAGTTTACTTTTCCTTCCATTATTCATTTTTCATTCTTCATCTGTTTTTCTACTCGTTCTTTCTTTCTTGTTTTCGTACACTTTTTTTTTTCGTTTGCAATTTTATTTTAGAGTTTTCTTGCGTGGTTTTTTTTTTTTTTTATCTCCTTCTTTCGTTTTGTGTTTCCTTCTCTCGTCATGCGTTTGTTTGCTTTCCTATTTTTTTTCTACATTTTTATGTGAGGGTTTTTTGGGTTGTTATTTATTGATTTTTTTGTTCGTTCTTTAGCATTTCCTTCCTTTTCTTTCCTTTTCGTACTTATGCTTGCAGCTAAGTGAAAATGACACAGACAGATAAAATGTCCCTCGCTAGATTAGAGTTCCAAACAGAACAGTTATGTTTTCGTATTAAGTTAAGTCTGATTTTTCTTTTTCCCCCCACCCTTTTTTAAAAAGTTGTTGCTCTTGTTGTTTTTTCTGTCTTTCTCTTTTTCTTCTGTCTTTTTTTCCCTTTACGTCAGTGAATGATTAAACGAGGAAATAAAACCTTTCTAGATAAATCAATAATCTTTTTTTGGGGGGTCTGCTTTTTTATAATCTTTTTAAAAATTGTTTTTCTCGCTTTGATCCTTTCTTTTTCTTTCTTTTCTTTTCCGTTTTAAAAAAAATACTTCTCCCCATTTATTTTATTTCTTGCGCACGCGCGCGTATGTGTGTGTGTGTGTGTGAGAGAGAGAAAGACCAAAAGAGATAGAGACGGAGAGACAGAGAGGGAGAGAGAAAAGGAGAGAGAGAAAGAGAGAGAGAGAGAGAGAGAGAGAGAGAGAGAAGAGAGAGAGAGAGAGAGAGAGAGAGAGAGAGAGAGAGAGAGAGAAGAGAGATGAGGGAATAAGATAGAGAAGCTGAGAGAGAGAGAGAGAACTGGAGAGAGAGAGGACTGAGAGAGAGGAGAGAGAGAGAGAGAGAGAGAGAGAGAGAGAGAGAAGAGGAGAGAGAGAGAAGGAGAGAGAGAGAGAGAGAGAGAGTATAGATCGTTTAAAAAGGTTACGAATCACCACGTTCTGCTTTCATCCATCTTTGTCCTTTTCTTTGTTTGGTTCGTTATTCTTTCTCCCTTTTGTATTTTTCCGTTGTTCTTTCTTTTCTCCCCCCCCCCCCCCCCCCCCCCCCCCCCCCCCACCCCCTACATTTCCCTCTAGGTCTTTTTCTTTTAGTCCTGCGCTTTTCTGTTATTTTTTTCTTGTCTTCTTTTGCTTTCTTCATCACTCAACTCTTCTCTCAACTCTCTTTCCCTCCCTCTTTCTATCTTTATCTCAATCCCTCTCACTTTCTCTCTCTGTTTATCTCTCCCACTGTGTCTCTCTTCCTCTTTTACTCTCTCTCTCTCTCTCTCTCTCTCTCTCTCTCTCTCCTCTCTCTCTCTCTCTCTCTCTCTCTCTCTCTCTCTCTTCTCTCTGTGCGTGTGCGCGCGTGTGTGTGTTTCTACCTCTCTCCCTGCCTGTGTGTCTTTCTGTCTCTGCCTGTCTGTTGCTCCCTCACTCTCTTTGCCCCTCCCCCCTATCTCCATCCCTCTCTTAAGCTTTCAGAGTAAGAGATATGTTGTTATCTTAGGTAATTTTTTTTTGTAGCTGCCTTTTTTGTTATACAATAACATTTTTTGTTCTTGTTAGTGTTGCATCTTCCCCCCTCACTAAAATACTAAGTAGTTCGGCAACCCCCTTCATGTATGGGTCAATGACCATTTTTGTGAATATATCATTCGAGTTCGAGTTCTCTCTCTCTTCTCTCTCTCTCTCTCTCTTCTCTCTCTCTCTCTCTCTCTCTCTCTCTCTCTCTCTCTCTCTCTCTCTCTCTCTCTCTCTCTTCTATCTATCTATCTATCTATCTACTCTATATATCTATCTATCTATCTATCTATCTATCTATCTATCTCTGTTTCTGTCCGCCTTTCTTACTTCCACTTTAAAAATTATCTCTGCCTTTGCCTGTCTGTCTGTCTGCCTGTCTCTTTCTGTTGTGTCTGTGGTATTTCTTTTTCCGCTCTTTATCTTTGTTTCTTCTTATTTTCTTCCTTCACTCCTTTCGTTTTCTATGCGTGAAAGTAGATTTACTTAATCCTCTTAGAGCAAAGAGTACGGGCTTGATTAAAAATGTTTTAAATTCCTTCTTAGCTTCATAGGTGAAAGTCCTTTAAATCCTCTGTAGACGTATTAGATGTAGCCTCACCCGTACACGGAGAAACAAATTAAAAAAACAAAGAAAGAAACTGAAGAATAGACTCTCTGTGCGTCTGTCTGTGTCTGTCTGTCTTCGTGTCTGTCTGTCTGTCTGTCTTGTCTGTCTGTCTGTGTCTGTTTGTGTCTGTCTCTCCCTGCCTTTCTCTGTCTCTGTCTGTCTGTCTGTGTGTCTGTCTGTCTCTCTTCCTCGGTAATACCACATGAAAAGAAAAATAGTAAAATTAAAGAATGAAAAGACACGCACATGCACGCTCACGCACGCACGCACACACTTAGACACACACACGCACGCACGCAAGCAAGCAAGCGCACACACACATATAAACACGTGCGCGCGTAAGCGCGAGTACGCGCGCATGCACACATACATATACACACGCACCAACTCACACACATTATATTCGCACGCACGCAAGCGCGCGCACGCACACACACACACACACACACACACACACACAACACCACACCACACACACACACACACAACACACCACACACACAACACACACACACACCCTCACACATCTTACACACACACACACACCCTCACACACATCCTTACACACACACACACACACACACACACACCACACACACATCCACACACACACACACACACACACACACACACACACACAGCACACAACTCACACGCACGCACGCACGCACGCACACCTCTTATACCTCATAAACATACCAACAGACCCCCGCAAAAAGAGTCAGGCGACTCTGGTGTCGTTAAGTGGTTTTCTTGGCGTTAACTGGCTTAAAGCATTCAACTGCTCGAACCCGGTTCTAAAGTAAACCGGAAATCACTTTTAAACTTCCAAACACATGGGTCTACATCAGAAACACAGATGGAAATACGACCCATATTAACGGTAATGTAAAAAGGTAAAGGTGTCCCATAACTTATGTGGTCGTAGGGGAGCGAGGTGTCAGAGACCTCAACTTCTCTAGGGGCCAGCATATTGAGGGC
>CM054140.1:37186246-37188746 GCA_028751875.1 Rapana venosa
CGTACGTACGTACGTACGTACGTACACACACACACACACACACACACAAAACACACACACACACACACACACACACAACACATACACACACACATATACAGAGAGATGTGTATGTATGTGTGTGTGTGAAATTTGGTATGCCATTATCTTCTTTTTTAATGCATATATGTTATTCTCTTCTCATTTTTTTAATCTGTGAGATTTGTTTTTGTGCATATACCGTTGCTGTCGTTGTTGCGGGGTGTTTTTTAGGGGATGGGGTAGGGGAGGGGAGGGTGTTCACATTGATGGATATCGGCTGAGACTTATTCTTTCCTTTTTGTCAGAACCTTATGATTTTACGTGGTTTGTTTTGGTGATTGTCCTCAGTTTGTTGTGAGAGCTTTTCTTATTTTGATTTTCATATTTTATTTGTTTGTTTGGTAATTTGTTTTTCACTTCAGGGCAGGCACTTGATGGAAAAAAAAGCATACGAAAGCTCGTTCATTATCCTTGAAATAAAATAATTTGGTTTGATATGATTTTATTTTATTTGATTTTCTCCACCCCTTTCCCTCCCTCCTCCTCCTCCTCTCTCTCCCACCTTCTCTCTCTCTCTCATCCTCCTTTCCTCTCTCTCTCATTCTCCCTCCCTCCCTCTCTGTGTGTCTCTGTCTCTCTCCTCTCTCTTTCTCTCCCCCATCCTTTCCTCTCTCTCTCTCATTCTGCATCGCTCCCTTCTCTGTATCTCTGTCTCTCTCCTCTCTCTTTCTCCTCCCCATCCTTTCGTCTCTCATTCTCCCTCCCCCCCCCCCCCCCCTCTCTCTCTCTGTGTCTCTGTCTCTCCATTCTCTCTCTGTGTGCCCTCCAGCTTGCCCGTCTCTTTGTCTCTGTTGATCTGTCCTTATGTCCGAATGTCCGTCAGTTTGTCTGTCTGCCAGAGTGTCTGCCTGTATGTAAGCATGTCTGTCTCTCTGCCTCTCTCTATGCGTCCATCTGTCTGTCTTTCTGTCTGTGCCTCTGTCTGCCTGTCTCTTTCTTCTTCTTTTCTTCTTTTGTTTTTTTTTTTGGCCTGTCTGTCTGTCTCTCTGTCTCTTCTTTTTCTTTCTCATTCTTTCTCTCCTCTCTTGCTTTTTCTTTTTTTTCTTTCTTTCTTTCTTTCTTTCTCTCTCTCTCTCTCTCTCTCTCTCTCTCCTCTCTCTCTCTCTCTCTTCGTTCTCTCTCACTCTCTCTCTCTCTCGCACACAAACACACACAAAAACACACACACACTCTCTTTCCTCTCTCTCTCGTTCTCTCTCTCTCTCTCATTCTCTCTCTCTCTCTCTCCTCTCTCTCTCTCTCTCTCTCTCTCCTCTCTCTCGCACACACAAACACAAACAAACACCTCTCTTTCTCCTCTCTCTCTCTCTCTCTCTCTCTCTCTCTCTCTCTCTCTCTCTCTCTCTCTCTCTCTCTCTCTCTCTCTCTCTTTCTCTCTTCCTCGGTCCTCCAGCCCGTCTGTCTCTCTGCCGCTCTTTATGCGTTTATCTGTTTGCCGCTCTGTATGTCTGTCAGTCAGTGTGTGTGTGTGAATCAATCCATACAGGCAGGGCGTCAAGGTTTTCAACACTGGTAGTGTCACTTTCAAAGTCAGTCTCCCAAGTGACCATCATGGCGTGTGGCCTCAAGTTTCCTTTTTTCCCAGGGGATGAGAGATCATCGCATGTGGGATAGTCCACAAAGGCTATACCTCGATCAGAAACTGGGGAAATGGGAAATGAACAATTCTATCATGTGGAGATAACAACAACAAAAGGCTGCGATTGCACGCATCCATGCATTCGTCTTTGCTTGAAAGTGTCAAGCATCAATACAGGCAAATCTACATACCCCGCCCCCTCTCTCTCTCCCTCCCTCTCACTCTCTCCCTCCCTCTCCCTCCCTCTCTCTCTCTGTCTCTCTCTGTGTATCTCTCTGTGTCTCTGTCTCTTTATCTGTCTGTCTGTCTCTCTATCTCTCTCCCTCCCTCTCATTCTCTCTGGCAGTACAAATCATTTTATCTGCTGTCAGTTGCATTTGTTCCCGGTTGGAAACAGAAAATGGCGGATTACCGGAGAAAGCATGCGACCTGCTATGATAATATATCTCCATGCTAATGGTGAGGAAGAAGAAGAGGCAGACCAAGGAAGAGCTGGGAGGATAACATCAGCGAATGGACAGGCCTAGAACTCAACAAAACCCTGAGAAAGGCAGAACAGAGAGAGGAATGGAGGGAACTGGTTGTTGAGTCTTTGAGGGTGCCCCCACGGTCGTCAGACTACGGGACAGATAGGATAGGATAGGAATGGTGAGATCAACACAGTTCCTGATGTTCGCCTTTGAATAATTATGGCTTCGGATAGCGACATTACAGAGTTGATTCTCTTGGTAGCAGTTTTTTACGCCTACGTATGATTGACCTTTGAATGTGGCTCTGGATAGATACATGAAAAATTGTTCTGGTGACTCTTTTTGCTTGCGTGATGATTGATCTTTGAAT
>CM054140.1:37193746-37203746 GCA_028751875.1 Rapana venosa
TACGAATAAATCCATTTTCTAAAAAACAAAAATCAATGAATACTTCACGGTGTTATTACTCCACTCGAGAAACAAACTCCGCTTCGGCGGGATAGTAGTCCGCCACAGTAACCACTCTTCCCTGCTGGCTTTTGTCCGCTGTCGTTGTCGCTTTTGTTGCTGTAATTGGGGCGCTACGGTCGATGGTGTACATTTCATGGTCAGTGTTGTTGTGGCCCAGTTAGTTTTTGTGGTCAGCTGGTCACAATGTGAGGGTTGATTGCTGTTGACAGTGTCCCTTTGCGTCCAGCATTCTCCCCCCCCCCCTTCCCAACGTCAGGAACGACGACAAGAAAAACGGCTGCTGTTGCTGTAAAACCTCCGTCCATAACCTCAACCACTACGCACTACTTCTTAAACTGTTGACATCACCAGCACTAATACTTCTATCAATATTATAACCACCGTCATTACAACTACTACTCCAACTACTACTTCTACTACTACTACTACTACTACTACTACTACTACTACTACTACTACTACTACTACTACTACTACTACTACTACTACTACTGTTATTGCTGTTGCTGCTGCTGCAGCTGCAACTACTACTGCTGCTAGTGCTACCGCTGCTGCTGCTACCGCTGCTGCTGCTACATGTGTTGAAATTCTACCACGATGGTAAATAAGGCGTCGCACTCTTGAAGTTGCTGGTACATAGTCAGCATTTCTATCTTTCAGACAGATCTCTTTGCCTGACCTACAGTTTCTTTACTGAAAGAGGCTGAGCAGTTTCATCTTTATTCTCTCGGCATGTTGGTGACCGTAGCTCCAAGGTGCCGATATTAACACATAGGGAACTATCCCAGCAGATACAGCACTTTTCTGTCCAGAGTGTGCGTCTTCTAGGGGGTTTCCATGGGATGTTTGATAGAAAGAGCTTTATTCTGCAATCTGCTACCCTGGGTATCTTTTTGGGTCTAAGTTAGGAGATATTGCATGACGGAGAAGAGGGATTAAAGCTGACGCTTCATAGATTGTTTGCACTTCTTACTCTTTCTTTCCTAGTGATATCTGTGTGTGCATGTGTTTTCATAACCCACCAATCCTGATTTATATCTTTATGGGAATAGCTTAGCTTCTTGCACTGAAATACACTAGAGTGAAAAATTAAGGCAATGGTGCTTGTGCAAGTAAATTGAGTGGGGAGCCTGTAACTTAGTGGTTAAAGACATAGTCGGAATACCCGCTATTGATGTAAGTAGCGGTAGTCAAAGTAGTTAATTTCGATTATATGAATATTATCGTCATTGATGTTGTCGTTGTTGTTATTCTTGTTGGTTTGCTGATGTAGAAGGAGAAGGAAGAGAGGCATGGGCATGTATCATCTGAATTGTCTATCACAGAGGTCGCGCGATGCGGGTACCTTAATGGTAGGCAAAAAAACCATAACGGTCGCCTACGCAAAAAATCTTATCATTGGTGAACCTTGAAGCCCTAGCCGTGGAACGAACATAAAATCTGAATTGTCTAGCCAAGCTCAATCCTTAGAGATTTCTTTGCTCTGATCACAATTCTTTTTTTTAAATCACATAAGCACCATCATCACATGATCTCCTTGCGTCTGCAATACTTCATCTAAAGTTTTCAAATAGTGCTCAGGGCATAGACTTCAAGACACACAGAATACGGTTAAAAAAAAAAGACACTCAATACCTGAGAATATTTAAGCACACGGTACTGTTCCCAGCGTTTACTGTCTGGTCTATTATAAAACGGATTCTGGAACCTTTGAAGATGAGCGTCATCAAATTCAGACAGGCTCTTTCAAACCAGACATTACCTGGAGGGAGCTCTCGCTGCTTCCCACCTCCCATCACAGACATTCTTGGAGGTCCAGCATGTGAACAACACGTGAGAGTTTTATGGAGGCAGGTAATTGCCGCTGAAAAAAAACAACCTTCTCAGCATGCGTAAAATTAGCTACAACACAGCATGCGTTAACTGTTGTTGTAGGTTGGCGGCTTCAAGGTTATTGCGCCTGCCTAGAAAACCTTGAATCTTGAGTTCGAATCCTGTCAGAAGTCGTGGTGCTTTAGCCTGTATATAGTTGTGCAGTTTGATTTGAGCTGTAACTGTTGAGCTAAGTGATAGCTTTATGTGGCCTCTGTGGTCAGTGTAGTTATGGCCAATATGGTTTAATTAGAGTGATCTGAAGTTTTTTTTTTCTTCCTGATATCACTAATTTCTTAGTGATAGTGTAGATCTTGGCTTTTGGATAAGAAAGAAATTCGAATTCGTGTGTAAAATTGCAATATTCATTATGAGTATTGAAAAAAGAGCTTTTATAGAAGCATAGTGTGTATTTGATGACCTTTATTTCTTGTATACTCATTTATCTTTTTTCTTGTTTGTTGGTTAGTACTTTGGTTAAGTGGAAACATTTGTTCAGAAAGACGTGTTTAAGGAAATACCTTCTGTGCTTGATTATTGTTCATCCAAGTTATTTTTATGACTTGTTTCTGCTATTTCAGCGTGTCCATTTGGAGAGTCTATCGTATCTTTATTTTAAAGCCTGTTCAAAATAGACGTCATCACAGCGCAGAATATTCTTAATACTTGGAATCCAAACCCATAAGAAAGGGAACTGAAGATAAGGAGCCTTAGTATGAAGTGAACTCTTTGAAAATGTAGCACACGGCAAGTTTTGCCTCTTCCTCTTCATAAAAACCACTGAACTGCTATGAGTATCAGTTCTTGGCTAAAGTCTGCTACCGTCTATAAAAGCAAAAGAGAGTTAAAGGAAACCGACTTGTAACTCGACCCCAATGACTTGTTCAGCCAAAGCTACTTCCTTACAGCCTAATATTGACGGGACTTTGCATGAGAACTGTTTTGGCCAATCGTGAAAAAAGATATTTCACTAAAAGAAAACTTTCATGACTACTAACGGAAACCTTCCTGAAATAAAGACATTTGGACTGAAGTCGATTTTTTTTGGTACAGCACGAGTAGCTCTTAAAGCACGGTCAGTCATGAAATCTAGACCATGGACAACCATGAAATGTGGATACAGTTTATGCCCCAAACTTCAGCCCAAATTTTACTATTCAGACATCCGAGGAAATGGCATCACTCCAACCACAAGCACTCTCCTTACCATACAAAAAAATTGCCACTTGTGATTTCATTTCGACTTGTGATTTCATTTTCTACTCTTGCCTTTTTGTTCCAAAGATAATTATGTATACTCGCTGCATCTCCTAGAGGGCATTACAAAAAATGTTCATAAAACCTCATGCAGGTTTCAGAAAAAGCTCTGCATCGCTATATTCCCTCAAAAGCATTGATAAAGCTTATTAAAATCTAATAGAAGTTTTTTTGAAAATCCTATCCCTTCATGTTGTTACACAAAGCAGCTAAACCATCTCCCCACATCAAAAAATAGCAAAAGAAAGTTTGAAACAAGGAAAAAGATCAGTAACTTTTTGTCCTCTCTGTTCCCACCTCGCTAAGCAAACCAGATCTGTAGACACGACCATCTCGAAGCAATACCACCTTTAAGAAAGGTTACCTCGCAAAAAACCCCACCCTAGTATAAAAACCAAAAAGACATCAAATACAGGAACCTAAAGTACCGCTACAGTCTCAAAGTGCCACATCGACCCCTAGTGACGTCCACCCAACAAAAATGACGTGATCAAGTTTCCTGGGCAAACTTGCTGTGACGTCACAGACGATGTTCAAAGAGGGTTCAGTGGCTCCGTTGGCCTTCGGGTCAGCAGGAAACTGCTGCCGTCTGGTCGGGATAGGGGGACATGTTGTAGAGGTTAAATCAAAGTTAGGGAGCTGTTTGATGCTGGTCTTTAGAGCGAGGGCATCGGGGGTCTGTGGACATTTGTGGGGCTGTTGTATGATGCTTTTGTTAGTCTTCTTGCTTTCGATGTGTCACTGTCTGCATCTAAATCTCTGTCTATCTGTCTGACTGTCTGTCTGTCTGTCTGCCCGCCCCCCCCCCTCTCTCTCTCTCTTTCTCTCTCTCTTCTCTCTCTCTGTCCGTCTCTGTCTTGTATATCTGTCTGTTGCTGTCGCCCACTCTCTCTCTCAGTTTCTTTCTATCACTCTCTGTTTCTTTCTTTCTGTCACTCTCTGTCGCTCTCTCTCTTTGTGTCTTTGTCAGTCTCATTTTGAATCAAAATCTCTTTCCTAATTGCATTATCTACCACGGAGAGAAACAAACAATCACACACATACAGAACACAACACAACACAACACACAACACACACACTCATATTATCTTCTCGTGTTTTCTATGAACATATCATGGAAACAGAAATAGCTGGAACAGAGAGATACTAAGGTACCCAGGTGTCATAGAATGTTTCAATCATCCAGCAAGAATGCAAGGCTTCCACTCTGCCCATGATTTCAGCAACCATTGTCTAGCCCTCTCATTGTCTTCCCCTTGTTTCCTGTCATCAACATAGCTCAGCATCCCCTGCATGACTTTCTGGTGCTGCGATAATGAATCAGTTGTTATGGGTGTGTATCATCCTTGTGTTGTATGTGCATATTGCCATCTTTCGTCTGCTTGTTTGTTTCGGGGAGGTTTCTCTCTCTCTTCTCTCTCTCTCTCTCTCTCTCTCTCTCTCTCTCTCTCTCTCTCTCTCTCTCTCTCTCTCTCTCTCTCTCTCTCTCTCTCTCTCTCTCTCTCTCTCTCTAATTTAACTGCGTTCTCCAACCCCCCACACCCCAACGCCCATTCTCCTCCCCCCTCTATCTGTTTGCCTCTGTCTGTCTATCTCTGTCTGTCTGTCTGTCTGTCTGTCTGTCTGTCTCTCTGACACACACACACAACTTTCTAATTAATTTTCGTTGTGTTTATGCTTTATTGTTTTTTTGGTGGGGGAAAACCCCAACAGCCTGGTCAGCACTTAAATGTTGAAAACACCATTTTCAGTGTCATCCACATCTGCTGTTGTTTGGTTGTGGAAATCACGGCAGTCTTTTCTGTGCACTAAGTACACAGGTCAGCCTCCTCTGCCTACTGCAGTCAGTCACGTGTGGCAGCGCACCCACCAAGTCATTTCAAAACAACTGTGACAGACATTTCCATACATTAATTAAAATCAGAGCTGGCGGGTCGGGGAGATCCTTTTGTAACCTGGCAGAAAACAAAGACCGACATGTTGATGGTAAAATTCAGGCCAGGCACATGCTAGCGGATCGTAGAGACCTTTGTTTCTTTGAGTGTTACATACAACGCAGAAAGAAATCAGCGTGGTGCAGTGGTGAAAGCGTTGGATTTTTGTTTTAAATTGGTGGTTGTAGGTTCGAATCCTGTTACAGGTAAAAGTGTGTGTGTGTGGGTGTGTGTGTGTGTGTGTATGTGTGTGTATGTGTGTGTGTGGTGTGGTGGGGTGTGTGGGTGGAGTGGGGGTGGGAGGATTGTTTTGTGAGGTTGGGGGTGGGGGGGGGGTGATGTGGTGTGTGTGTGTGTGTGGCGCGCGCGCGCGCGCGCGTGTGTGTGTGGTAGGAGGGTGTTTTGTGTATTTGTGTACGTATGTATTTGTGTGATGTGATATGTGTGTGAATAAGTGTGTGTGCGTGTGTGTGTGTGTGTGTGTGCACTCTCACCTCTCTCTCTCTCTCTCACTCTCTATCAAACACAGAGATGTTAGATTGGAAAGGATGTCTGGATAACAGTAACACCGATGCACCACTCAAGTTGAGATGTGAAAAGGAAAAAACCAAAGAATTACCAGAAAACCGAAAAATATGTAGTTTTAAACAAGCTACATTTATCATGCTTAGCAGATGACTGTGCTTTTATCAGATCATGTTTGAGTGTCTCTTTCTTCAAAGAGTATTAACTTTCTCGTTATGGTTAGCTCAAGCTGTCGCAAAGCTTCAGTTGTGTTGTGGTTTTTTTGTTTGTTTGGTATTTGCTGTTGTTGTCTTGTGTTGTTGTGTTGGTGGTGGTGGTGGTGGTGGTGGGGGGGGATGTGATGGTGGTGGTGTGTGTGCATATGTGTGTATGTGCGCGCGCGCGCGCGTGTGTGTGTGCGCGCGTGCGCGCGTGTGTGTGTGTGCGTTAATTTTGTGTGTGTGCTTTTTTAACTGTTCAAGTTTTCCCTGGGTGTCCATACCTAGCCAAATCATCTGTTAGGTTGAATTCTCAGCAAGTGCCGTGTAGTTTCATGGACTATCCGCACTCCATCTAGAACTTGGGGAAAAGTGACTGGGATTGACGGCAAGGGGGGGGGATTGGACGCGGGGGGGGGGGGGGGGGGGGGGTGGGGGGGGGTGGGGGGAACAAACTCGTTACAGCAGTACTTACTCGTGTATTGAACACTATTGAACGTCATTTACAAATCTCAAGCTCTCTCTCTCTCTCTCTCCTCTCTTCTCTCTCTCTCTCTCTCTCTCTCTCTCTCTCTCTCTCTCTCTCTCTCTCTCCCTTTCTCTCTGTCTCACTCTCTCTCTCTCTCTCTCTCTCTCTCCTTTCCTTTCCCTCTCTCTCTCCTCTCTCTCACTCTCCCTCTCTCCCTTTCTCCCTCTCTCTCTCTCCTCTCTCTCTCTCTCTCTGCTCTCTCCCTCCCTTTCTCTGTCTCCCTCCTCTCTCTCCCTCTCCCGCGCTCTCTCTCCCTTTCTCTCTCTCTCTCCTCTCTCTCTCTCTCTCTCTCGCTCTCCGCAGGGAAGACACTGTCGCCATAGCCCCCCCATTCTATTTTCTAGTAATGGGTTGTATAGTGCGGACAGAGGAGGAAAAAAACCAAAGGCATGTCTTAAGCAAACTGTCCACCAAAGAGCCTTATAAAGCTCCCATAAGACGTCCAGAATAGTGTACACTCTTTCTACCACATTTCCAATACTGCCTCTCTCCCTTACCATCCCCCCATCCCTCCCCACAACTTCTCCCCAAAGAAGACAAAAGAAAGTCCGTTATGGTTTGCTAGAAAACCAAAGACGATAGGGGTCTGTTGTATACACCACATGCGCGGGATAAGAATGGAGGAAACATGGGCATCTTTCGTGTGTGTGTGTGTGTGTGTGTGTGTGTTTCGCTCTGAATGTCTGATGTTGATGTTTCGTTGTGTGTAGTACACAGACATGCACATCACGCACGCACGCACGCACGCGTGTAATTGCCCTTCATGGGATGATTAAAGTGTTTTTGACTTGACTTGACTTGACACGCACGCGCGCGCGCACAGAGAGAGAGAGAAAATGAGAATACAAGCACAATAAACATGAGAGAGAGAGAGAGAGAGAGAGAGAGAGAGAGAGAGAGAGAGAGAGAGAGAGAGAGAGAGAGGGGAGAATGGGAGAGAGAGAGAGAGAGAGAGAGAGAGAGAGAGAGAGAGAGAGAGAGAGAGAGAGAGAGAGGGGAGGGGAGAATGAAAATACGAACACAATAAACAACACAAACAGTGAAAAACAAATATCCTGTATCAAAAAATCTCTTTCTGAAAACCACTCTCTTGATTTGACTCGTTTTTTCCTGTTTGTTTGCTTGTATTTATCTGTCTGTCTCACTGTCTGTCTGTCTCAGGTTTCTGTGAGGTTTTCGCACGAATCCGTATCTAATTCATGAAAATTGAGGCGGAGCACCTGTCATTTTCGCTTTAAGTGTGAATCTGAAGAAGTCCTTGCTGAATTCTTTACTATATAGAAATCATTTTCTGTCTCTGTCTCTATGTGTTTCTCTGTCTGTGTCTGTTTGTCTCTGTCAGTCTGTCTGTCTGTCATTCTGTCTGTCTCTGTCTGTCTGTCTGTCTCTGTCTCTCTCTCTCTGTCTCTCTCTTTGTGAAAAGTCCTTCGAATGAGACTATAAACCGAGGTCCCGTGTGCGAACGCATGCAGAACATCTTGCGCACGCGTTAAAACCCGTTCCGCTTTTCGGAAGAGTAGGACATTGTGTGCAGGTGGGAACGGATGACAAAATTGACAAAACCGCTTACATGCGGGGACTGGATGTAAAAAAGCACGTGAGTTCTTATTCCACTATCCTTGAAATAAAAGAATAAATAAATAAATGTCTCTGTCTCTGTGTGTCAAGCCCTCGCTGGCGTTTGGCACCACCCTCTCCGTCTTTCTCTTCTCTCCGTCTCCGTGCCTGTTTTTCTCTGCTTCTCTCTGTCACAGCCCCGCCCCTTGTACACACACACACACACACACACACACACACACACACACACACACACACACACGCGCGCGCGCGCGCGCGCGCACACGCACACACACACACACACACACACACACACACACACACACACGCTTTACAAAACCAAAATTAAATCAAACTGGCCTCTATTTTCTTTGAATCGAACGTTTTCTTTGATTTCTCATTCACTTTTGTTGCTTGTTTGTTCATTGTTTGTTTGTTCATTTGCTTGCTTGCTTCTTTGTCTGTTTTGTTGATTGCCCACATTGTTTGGATTCTAGGGAGTGTGAATTAATTATTTATGGACGCACACACACACCTTTATGCTAGGCAGCAACAAGAGATAGATTGAGAAAGGCTGATGGCAGTCATATAACGGCAACAAAATAAACAACGAAAAAGAAACTGAAAAATAAAGGATAAAAAGACACCGCAGATTGCATTATTATTGTTCTGTTTGTAACTGCTTCTCTTTATGTTTTCTTCTCTGTTCTTCTTGTCATGCCTTTCCTTTCCTTTCCTTTTCGTTGTTTGGAAAAGAGAGATTCAAGAGTGAGCCATGCTGTCAGGTCGTGACAGTTAAGATCTGATTTTTCTGAATGCCCAGTCATTCCATTGATATTGTTTGCAGCTCCACCGACCACAGAGGCCATTTCAGGACCATCAACTCTTTGAAGCTGTAAATCTCTGATTATAATTGTTCAACTATGTATGCATCTTTAGGTTACAAAGAACAGATTAAAACGAATTCTACACTCGTTTCTCTTCTCCCAGTGGGGATGCCGAGGGCTCTTTCAGCATAAATAGCATCCCACTTTTTGTTTTGTTTTGGCGATTCTGTGCTAGAAATTTCCCTTTTCTATTACTCTCTTTGCTCCTATTTTTTTTTCTCCTATTTTTCTGTCTTTTTTGTTCTTGCTTTTTCTGCCTTCCTAGACCACTCTCCTGCCTGTTTTTGAGTGAAATCTTACAAAAAAAATTTTTTTGTTAGTTATGTTATATGATATTTTGCCTGTATTGGTTTGTTCTGGCAAGCAGTTAGTGATCGTGTAAACCCTGGGATGGATACAAGACGTCCATTATGCAGCGTTATTTGCCCTTATGGCATTTTTATTATGTGTGTTTTTTTGTGTAGATTGAAGTGGGTATTATCCTTTTTTTAACGGTATTTGGTAACCTCCAGATGATAACTTTAGCGGAATGGCTGACATCCTGGTTTTATTGGAATGAAATGATTACGGCAATTTGTCGTTAAGTGTTGTTGTTTATTTCCACATTTGAGGGTATTAAGATGATTGCAGAGATAAGATGGTGTTGATTTTAAACTCGAGGTGAATGTAATTGGATTTGCTGAAGTTGATTTAAGGTGACATCCCTGATAATCATGGCATGGCCCTCGTGGTCGGTGGGGTTATAAACAACTTGAAATGAAATAAAATGACATGTCGTTCCTCATATCAACCCCGTAACCTTTTCCCCGTGGGGTTGTCGGGGGCTTGCCAGTACAAATAGCATCCCCACCTTCTAGAAATTCTGTGCTAGAAATGTCCTCTTTTCTATCACTCTATTTGTTTCTGCCTTGTTCGTTCCTTTTCTTCCTGTCACCTCCTTCTTGTCTATTTTCTGCCTTCTGGGTCCCATTCTCTTGACTTTTTTTTTTCCAGAAAGACTTAAAAGATTTCAATTCTCTCTAATGCCGAATTTCGGATGTGCTGGGCCTGACTTGCAGGCGCTTAACGGCAGTGTGACGCATTTTCGCTCGTATAACAGACAAAAATTGTTGCCGTCTGAGCATTCGACAAAGAAGAAGAACCCAACCAGCCGCCATGGCGCAGTGGTTAGCGCCTTGG
>CM054140.1:37206246-37213746 GCA_028751875.1 Rapana venosa
TTTTCATTGCATGTGTCGAAAGAAATGTTTTCCATCTCAGTGTTTAGTTTTCCCGAAAAGATGTTCCTCTTCAAGAAAAGAGCAGGGAAGCCCTGACGAGTCTGTACATTTTGCTAACCATAGAGATTGTACAAAAGATCACCACCACATAATCCAATAGACATGACCGAGAGTTGAACCCGTACTTCATGAATTACAGAACCACCCAGATTAGAAGCAAGTCGCTTTTTTCTGTTCAGCTATTGCGTCCACCTGAACTTGACAAAAGAAAAGAAAAACCAAAATAACCGAACAACTTTACCTATGAAAGGCAAGAGATGGAAGCCGCTCAAAAGTCTATGAATCTCGACAGATTTGGCATCTGTTGCCAGCCATGGAAGTTGGCCTTGCACGTATGCAAAGCAAGCCAAAAGGGAATTGTCGACAAAGACTCATAAATATCCGACCTCAGGTAATCTAGACTAGGACCAAGAGAAGGTCCCAGTGGAGAAGCAGTCTGAGGCATGGGCTTCCCTCAGCGGTTCGGCATGAATCACTTTACTTTACAAGGAAATTGTCGTTGCGCGAAGAGTCTCCTAGCTGCGATTAGTGCGCAGATAGCCGCCCGGTACCCCCTTACATTGCCGGCATATGTCTTTTCTTCCATGCCCGAATCAGATTGTTCGAGAGTTCACCAAGTCCCGTCACATAAGTTGTTTTTTTTCTTTCTGTGTAACGTCTTTCCACGAGGTGTGATGTTACACGATTGGGAGAGAGAATGGGTGAGTGGCATGCGTTAAGGAGAGGTTACTGCGCTGACAACAGGTTTATAGCGCCGAGAAAGAAAAAAGTTCCCAAACTGGAAAAGAGATAGACAGAGAGATAGACAAGAGTTGGGAGAGTAAGGAGGATTGATGGTTCAAGATTAAGATAAGAAAACATGGAAACATTTTTAATGTTGGAAATAGTACCTCTATAACTCAAGAACAAATATCGAATGAATACATGAACTGAATTACGGGAAAGCTACTCTGAAACTACAAATCCATCATCTAGGTCTGACTCCATTCTATTAGATTTGTTCAGCCGAATATTGCTTTCAATTTTGATTTCCTTTAAAAAAAACAAAACAAAAAAACTCCCAGCTACAAATCCAAAGATAAATGGATGCAGATTGTTTTTCAAGTAACAATTGAAAATTTGGTGTTTTTTGTTTTTGTTTTTACCAATTGTAGGTTAAAAAGTTTTAGATCTCAATCCATTTTTTAAAACACCAACAACAACAACAACAAAACCGAACTGTCTTGACCGCTGAAGAGGATTGTACAGAAGAGAAATTCAATTTTCTTTTACAACAACAAAAGCAAGAAGAAATCTTCTCGCAAAAACTAATATTTATTTTCTCAATCTTCCCACAGCTGTCTGTTGTAAGCCAGACACCGGCAAACGAGGCAGAAATTCCCATTCAGCTGCTGTCTTATCATTCTTCTGCTTCGGCAGTTCTGATGTCATTCCCAGATGTGATTCTGGAACGCTGCTGCATGCACGGGTTATAGCCGATAGGCACAATACAATGTGATCGGGTGTGGCGGGGTATAGATTAGGGGTGAGGTTGTTCGTTTGTTTCGCTGGGTTGGTTGGTTTTGTTGTTGTTGTTGTTGTTGTTTGAGGGGTGGTAGTGGTCGTTGACCAATGTGTTGGAGTAAGCTGTCATACGAAGTTTCTGTTAGGGGGAAGGAGTATTAGACGTGGTCTCTGTCTCTCTGTCTGTCTGTCTCTGTCTGTCTGTCTCTGTCTGTCTGTCTGTCTGACTCTGTCTCTCTCTGTCTCTCTATGCCTCTGCCTCTCTGTCTGTTTGTCTGTCTGTCTCTGTCTGTCTGTCTCTCTGACTCTGTCTCTCTCTGTCTCTCTATGCCTCTGTCTGTCTGTCTGTCTGTCTGTCTGTCCTGTCTCTCCTCTCTCTCTCTCTCTCTCTCTCGCGCGCGCGCGCGCGCGCATGTGTGTGTGTGTGTGTGTGCGCGCGCGCGCATGAACGGGCACTGGTGTGTCCCGTCATGTGTCTTTGACGCACATTTTACTTGCAAATTTTGTTTCAATCAGTCAATTTTTTAAAAGCATTTTTGATAAGTTCTGATTATTCGTTCATTTGCTTATTTGATTTTTTCTGCTTAATATTGTCTTTTTTCCCATCGATGTGGGGATATTTGTTTGAAATAATTATTTGTTTGTTGTTGGTGCGTATTTGCGTGGATCAATAGCTTAGAAATAGTGGGGTTTTAAAATTCTACGCGATAAACTTACATATTTTTTTTACTTTGTTTTAAAAACTTTTAAAAAAGATTTGATTATTGAAATACATGAACAAAAACTTCCATACGTTCTTTTATCTTTTCTCTGCAGAATATCCGCACATGCATACACGCTAGACAAACTGCTCAGCAGATTTCAGAGGCTGTCTACATTCATCGTTGTGTTCCTCCCTCTCTCCTCCTTACCACACACTACACACACACACACACACACACCACCACCACACACACACACACCACACACACACCACACACACATATATACACACACACCACGCACGCACACGCGCCACGTCGCTCTATAGAAAAGAAAGTGATCAGATAAGAATTGCATGGCCATATTTGAATGGATATTGGTGTGCGCCCACGCTCGCGCGCGGACGCTCGCGCGCGGGCGGGCGTGTGTGTGTATGTGTGCATGTTGCTGTGTGTGTGTGAGCGCGCGCGCGTGCACGCGGGCGCGTGTGTATGTGGCTGTAAGGCATAGTGCTACTCGTTATGATTCCTGTCGCAGAAATCTTCACATGATTTGTAATGGGCAAACATTGTAATGGAATATCGAAGCGGAAGAGGTGGTTTGTAAACGCCTTGAAGGTAATGAGACCAAGCAGAGACACAAACAAATAGATAAACAAAAGCATATCTATCAACGAATACAAAAGAGCTAGCAGCAACACTATCGTTACCAAGATACGCTTGTAGGCTTCAAATCCAGACAGCAAAATCGTTTTGCCGAATGCTTGATTTGTCTCTGCCTCTCTGTGTGTCTCTGCCTCTCTATCGCTCTTGTCTGTCTCCCCCCCATCTCTCTGTCTTTGTCTGCCCCTGCCATCTCTCTGTCTCTCTGCTCTCTTCTGTCTTCCGTCTCTTCTCTCTCTCTTCTCTCTTTCTCTCTCTCTCTCTCTTCTCTCTGTCTTCTGTCCTGTCTGTCTGTCTCTTCGTCTCTTTTTCTCTGTCTCTCTCTCTCGTCCTCTGTGGTCTGTCTCATGTCTGTTCTGTCTGTCTGTCTGTCTCTCTTGGGGACTGGATGTAAAAAAGTACATAAGTGCTTATTCCATTATCTTCGATATAAAAGCATTTAAAAAAATTCTCTCTTCTCTCTTTTTCTTCTCTCTCTCTCTCTCTCTCTCTCTCTCTCTCTCTCTCTCTCTCTCTCTCTCTCTCTCTCTCTCTCTCTCTCCTCTCTCTCTCTCGGGACGGGATAGCCTAGTGGTCAGAACATTGCGCTCGCAATCTGACGACCCGGGTTCGATTCCCGAACAAGGGGATATTTTCCTCTGGAGTTAACATCAGTGCAGACTCCACTCTCCCAAAAGTTCTTCGGATGAGACTATAAACCGAGGTCCCGTGTGCGAACGCACGCAGAACATCTTGCGCACACGTTAAAAAATCCTGTTCCGCTTTTCGTAAGAGTAGGCCATTGTGTGCCGGTGGGAACAGATGACAGAACTTACAAAACCGGATACACACGGGGAATGGATGTAAAAAAGCACATAAGTGCTTATTCCCTTATCCTCGATATAAAATAATTAATTTTTTTAACCTCTCTGACCGTTGTTAATATTCATGCTTGCGAACTTTTGTTTGCTTGTTTGTTTGGGTTTTCTTGGGGGGGCTAGGGGAAGAGGGGATATTAAAATCTCTTTGCAAAACAAGCAAAAAGCACCAGAAACAACAACAGCAACTCTAAAACAGACGGCGAATACCACCTGCAAACCAGAGAGAATTTATGCTATTTTCCTTCACATTTCTCTCTCTCTCATCATTTATCTGTCCGTCTCGGTTAACAAAGATTTATAGGATAGCAAAGGGATAACAATCTATCATTCATGAACTACAAAAAAAAGTTCTTTTTCTAAGCCCAGACAGAATGTGGGCGACTGTTTCGCTGGGGGGGTTGGGGATCTTGTTATGGTCTTTGTATGTGTTTTGGGACTGACCCCAATACGGTAATCACGCTATATTTTTACATAATCACTGTCGCAGACTCTCTTGTGGACTTTATATATGTGATTTTGCTGTAAATTTGCAGCTTACTCAAATCTCTTTGTTGTTCTGTAGTTTGGCAGATTCAGCATTGCATTTTGCCGTAGCTTACCCACGTTCTGTTATTCTTCTGCATTTAATAAGCTTGATATTCCGGTAATATTTTGTGTTTGAGAATTTTTTTCCTGCAGTGATGAACCCGTGTAGATCCAAACAAATGATTATTTTTGTTGGAATTTTGATGACGCTTTCGTGATTTTGTTTTCTGTAGTTTGTTGTGTATCTGTTTCTAAGTGAGATGCTTGTCTTTGTTTTATCTTATTTGTGTGTCTTTTTGCTTGCCTGCTAATTAAATTGTGAGTGCCTCGCTTCGCAAGGTTTCGTTGTTTTGCGGGTTGTTGCTTTTTTTGTTAGTGTGTTTTATTTGCTACCCTGCTTGATTTGCCTGTTCGATTGCTAGAAAGCTTTAGCTAAGTAAGCGTTACCAGGACTTTCTCTGCTAATGCAACAATTCTGCAGGAAAAAAAGGTTAACACAACGTAGTTCATTCACTACTCGGATTTGGCGACAGCAGAGGAAGAAAGGGAGACAATCTGGTCTTGTGAGGAGGGTAGTCTCCGTTACTGATGGGTATGCACCCAGTGTGCATTTCCGGCCTGGTGGTAAGATGGCCGTGGCTTGTTGGTGAAATACGACTGGCTAAATATAACTGCACCCTTTGTTGCTTGGACGGGAGAATTGAATAACAATGCATTCAGTCGCAGCAATCCGATAACTATCTCCATCGTTTCCAATGACTGTCTGCACTGTTTAGAAGGCTCTGTGTTTTGACGAAGACCATTTTGCTGCGTGTTACATTATGGGTTTTTTTCTTCTGTCGTCTGTGAAGTTTGAGGCTACGTGGGCAGCCATCCTTACAATAATGTTTTCAAGAGGAAAATGTCATCTTTTTTCAGACCAAAGTGTTTTGTCTTGTTCATTATATTATATTTTGTTATCGTGCTTGTGGTCATTATTTCTACCACAGTCGTTATTTTCGATATTGTCTGTTCTCTTTGTCGTATCCTTCGTTCATGTTCGTCAGTTTTATTTTGTGATCATTAATGTCATTATCATCATCAAAGTTGTCGCAGTCGTTGTTGACGTTGTTATGTGGTTGTTTTTTTTTTTATTGACGTCTTTTGTCGTCGTCATCGTTATGATAATTGTCAGATCTTCTTCTTCTTCTTTTTCTTTTTCTTTTTCTTCTTCTTCTTCTTTTTCTTCTTCTTCTTTTCTTCTTCTTCTTCCTTTTAACATACCCCTTCTCCTCCTCCTCTTCCTCCTTCTCATCCTTATCCTTCTTTTCCAACTTTCCTTCTTTTTCTCCTCTCTTCCATATTTGCCCCCTATCTTTCAAACTTCCTTTGTTGTCTTTTTTTCTTCCTGTATTCCTTCCTGTCCCTTTCTGCCTCTCTTTGCTCCTTTCTTCTATCATTCTCATTTCTTCCCACATGCTTCTACTTTCCTGACCTCGGTGGGTTTTCAGCAATGCCCCCCTTCCCTTCCCTCCTCCCTTGTTCAGTTTACCCTCATCAGGGACCAAAAAGACATCAGAAAGGTCAGATCATATGCCTTTGCCCCCTTGGTTGAACAAACACACACTTCTGTCAACTCAGTTGACGCTGCTATAGGTCTGTGGTCCATGAAGGGTGAGGGTATTTTGGGGATTGCAGACACAGACAAGCTGCTGTACAGCACTTAGTGCCAGACAAAAGAGGAATAAACGTCGTGTGTGTGTGTGTGTGTGTGTGTGTGTGTGTGTGTGTGTGTGTGGTGTGTGTGTGTGTGTGTGTGTGTTAGTGTGTGTGTGTGTGTTAGTGTGTGTGTGTGTGTGTCTGGGGGAGAGGTTTTCGGTGGGTAGGTGCGTGGATGGAAGGTGTGTGTGTGTGTGTGTGTGTTTGCGTGTGTGTGTGCGTGCATGCATGTGCGTGTGAAGAACAAAACAATAATGATAGAATAAAAATCGTGTAAAAAGCAAACAAGCAGACAGACAGACACATGGACAGAGAAATAAAGAAAAAAAGCAGGGTGCTTTATTCTTTATCATATTCTTTTTTTGCTTCTCTCTCTCTCTCTCTCTCTCTCTCTCTCTCTCTCTCTCTCTCTCTCTCTCTCTCTCTCTCTCTCTCTCTCTCTCCTCTCGACTAATTTATGCAAGATTTCGACTAAGAGCACTCGGCTTCAATGCAAACAAAAGATGGTTTCAACCTGAGACGTCCACACAGTTCCCATGCCCTATGTGTGGTCATATTCTTGATGATGAAGTGCATTTCCTGTTTCATTGTCAATCATATGTTTCCATACGTGAAAACTGTGGTGTTCTCAATCTAGAAGCTTTCCGAAGGCAAGATATTTTTTCTATCTTATCGTCCGATGATGATATTGTGATCAAATCGGTTGCAAAGTTTATTGCTGAAGCACTGAAATTAAGACAATTACAGCTAAGTTCCAATTAGCTTAACATTTGTGACTAAACTAAAGTAACATTTATATTATGTGAACTCCAGCATTTTGTGAAACACATAAAGAAACATTTATAATTACGCTGTAGTCTCCAGCAAGAATATTTTTTGAAAATTTCACATACAATGTCAATGGATGGTCTAATATAGCATTCTAGAATGTTCTTTTCATTATTTTAGTTGTTGCTTATTGGTTCTTATTGTTCATCCTTGTTATTACTTTGTGTTCATTTTGAAACTGAGTTTACGTCACAGCTTAAAGTCGTATCCGTTCATAAGAGCTCATTTTTGGTTTTTTGGTTTTCGTTACGTTAAATGCATCATGTGATTTTTCTTGTATTTATTTGTATTTACAAAAGAAAGTCGTGTATAACCCCCCTTGTCAATAGGCCACTTTGGGCAATGACAATAAATTGGTCAAAGCGTCAAAGCGTCTCTCTCTCTCTCTCTCTCTCTCTCTCTCTCTCTCTCTCTCTCTCTCTCTCTCTCTCTCTCTCTCTCTCTCTCTCTCTCTCTCTCTCTCTCTCTCGGTCGCTTCCCTTGCTTGGTTGCCAGCAAGACGCATTACTCAGCAGCTGTTGTAAATATTACTGTTTCTGGTGTATATCAGAGTCAGTATGCCAGTTGAAGGATTCCCAACCACTCTAGAATGTCTTTTGAATGCTGTGTTACGTGACAATACCGTGTCATCCTTCAAAATCGACGGCAGAGGCAGTCAAACT
>CM054140.1:37218746-37228746 GCA_028751875.1 Rapana venosa
CCGTCCGGCATCATAAGGTCGCCAACCAAACTCCAATTAATGCTGGATTCCTTCAATGGTGCCGGAGAGTGCCATCCCAGTGTAATAAACGCAGGACACCACCTGTGAAGCTTCCAGATGCTGCTAAGTAAATGCATAAGCTTTGAGACTACTACACATGGCTGAGCACTATGTTTTTTCTCCATAATAATGCATTCCTGCGCCAACCGGACCCGAGAGATTCAGACACCTGCAGTGTTGGTCAGGTAATTTTGAGCGACACTCTCAAACACGCATCCGTAAAGTGGATGAAGCTCGACTGTGTGGTGTCAATCTTAACAGTAAGCCCATAGCTAACTCCCTCTGAGTAGAATTCGGCCAGAGTGCAAATAATCCCTGTGGGATTCGAACCCACGACCTTCCAGTCCGTAACCTTTGGCGTTAACCACTGTGCCATGGTGGCTGGTATGTTTCGTGTTATTCATATTACCAGCAATAACTGGCCAACTTTCCTACAAGGGGTGGAAGGGTTTTTAACGTGTGTGCAGAATGTGAAACAGCACGGGGAATTAATCTGATAGATTTTTTTGGTACTGCACGATGATTCATCATTGTCAAAAAACTAAAGAAAAATGATAACCGCGATGCTATAACAATCCCATTTGTTTGCTCCTCCCAAAGAAACTGTTTCCCTTTCACTGCTATGAATCTTTCGAAATTTGAAGAGCCTGTTTTTTTCTTTTTGTTAAGCTATTATGAAGTAGCACAATTTCAAACACTTCTGAGGACAAAATTGTCTTTGAACCTTATTGAACTGGAGCCACTGTGTAAAAAGAAAACAAGCCATCTTTTACTCGGTTGGATTGGTAGATAGGAAGTGGCTGGAAAAAGGGAGATAATGGAGGTGAAAAGGGAGACGATGGAGGTGAAAAGGGAGACAATCTGGTGTTGGAAGAATGATGGTCTCTTACTGATGTGCACTAAACATGTATTTCATTCTTTGCGGTAAAATGGCACGATGGCGGTCAATGATTCATATGACTTCAGTCCTTGTTGCGGTGATGGGAGAGAAATATTAACCGCAGTAACCATTTATTTGATAGCAAGCTGCATTGTAAGTAATAAAGCAATAACTTCTGCGCTGGTAAACGGCGCTTTGTCATTTCTCTCTCTCTCTCTCTCTCTCTCTCTCTCTCTCTCTCTCTCTCTCTCTCTCTCTCTCTCTCTCTTCTCTCTCTCTCTCTCTCTCTCTGTATATATATATATATATATATATATATATATATATATATGTCTCTCTCTTGTCTGTCTCTCTCTCTGTTTCTGTCTCTGTCTGTTTCTCTGTCTTGCTCTCTGTCTCTTTCTGTCTGTCTCTCTGTCTCTCTCGCTTTTATCTGTCTCCGGGTCTGTCTGTCTGACTTTCTACCCTCGCTTCCACCCACGCTGATAGTTCTAAACTACCACCCTCGCTTGTCAGCTAACCTTTTTGGCGATGCCAAGGGGAAAAATGGCAATGAATAATAACAGTTCTAGCGCTCGATGCTCCGTCCGTATATCTGTATGTCTATCTTTCTGACTGTTTGTCAGTCCCTCCTCTCTGTGTGTCTCTGTCTGTCTGTCTCTGTCCTTCTCTTTGTCTCTCTCTGTATATCTCTGTGTCTCTCTGCCTTTTTGTCTCTGTCTCTCTCTATCTCTCTCTGTCTCTCTCTGTCTTTATGTCTCTGTATCTCTCTCCCTCTCTCTCCCTCCGTCTCTTCTTCCTTCCTTTCCTCTCTCCTAATTTTATTTGTCTATTTATATCCTTCTATCTCTCCATCGTCTCTCTCTCTGCATCTCTCTCTCTCTGTCTCTCTTACGTCTTAGGTCTCGTGTGTTTGATATAGATGTATTATGTGCTGTTTTGTATGTTATATACGCATATACATTATTTGCTTTTTTTCTGCCCCCTTTCATATAAGGTTATGGCCTTACATGAATAAACCATCTAAAGTCAATCTCTCTCTGTCTCTCTGTCTGTCTGTCTGTCTGTCTCTCTGTCTGTCTGTCTTCCTGTCTGTCTGTCTGTCTGTCACTGTGGTTTTCCTCTCCAGTCACACAGCTGAATGCAACGCACACTAATAACCAAATGACTGGTTTTTGCATGGATGAAGAAAATGGTATTTTCAAGGAAGCCGGGCATGCAGTGGAGGGCGAGTGCAGAGGTCAGATAGCAGACAGACAGAATTACAGACAGATAGACAGACAAACAGAGAGAGCAAGAGGGGAAGAGAGAGAGAGAGAGAGAGAGAGAGAGAGAGAGAGATAGAGATAGAGAGAGAATGGTCTGTGCATGCATATCATTACCTTTGGGGCAACCTGGTCGGTTTTGCTTTCTTTTTTAGGGTTTGGGTGTTCAGCTCATGTTGGTTGGTCTGTTTCTCTCTGTGTCTGTCTCTGTCTCTCTCTCTCTTATTTATTTATTCTTTTATATCGAGGATAATGGAATAAGCACTCATGTGCTTTTTACATCCAGTCCCCGTGTGTATGCCGTTTTGTCAATTTTGTCATCTGTTTCCATGTGTGCGTAAGATGTTCTGCATGCGTTCGAACACGGGGCCTCGGTTTATAGTCTCATAAGAAGGACTTTGACATTCAGTTCGATTTTTTTGTCAAACTGGGAAGAAAGGGCGAGGCTGGGAATCGAACCCAGAACCTCACGGTTAACTTGTTGGCAGGCGAACGTCTTAACGTCTTTGTGCTGTTTTCCTTTTTTCCCCTTACATTAGCAAAGATTGGAATTGATTAAAATGTTTGTTGTTGGTGGTTTGCATTTTACAGGTCAGCAGCCGTTATGTTCATGTTAATCTTCATTGTTTAATTGAACACAGCATAAGCTACAAGCTTGTTGTTGCTGTGATTCCAAAATGCTGTTTGTTTTCAATGCTTATACTCATTTCTGAATAAAACTATTTCAACCAAGATATTCTGTGTGTGTTCGCCTACGGAACCTCGGTTTACTTTTCATCTCTCTGTGTCTGTGTCTGTCTGTCTCTCTCTCTCTGTCTCTGTCTGTATCTCTCTCTTGTGTGTTTCTGTCTCTATCTATCTGTTTCTCTCTTTACCTAGGTTTCTCTGAGTCTGTCTGTCTGTGTCGGTCTGTCTATCTGTGTGGTGTGTGTTTGTGTGTCCTCTCTCTCTCTCTCTCTCTCTCTCTCTCTCTCTCTCTCTCTCTCTCTCTCTCTCTCTCTCTCCGTCCTTTTCTTAAGCCTCATCACTTGTGTGTGCGTGTGTACATGCGCAGCGGCAAGCTTTCGCAAATCTGTGTGAACTTTGCGCACCTGCATCAGCGTGAGAAGACAAGGTATAATCCTCTCAAGGGCAAATAACCAAGTCTAGACACCCCCTCCCAACATCCCTCACCCATCAACCCCCTCCCCCCCCCCCCCCTCCCGATTCCATCAGGATGGGAACTGTCTGACGGAACCCAGACTACGATGGCAGACAGGAGGCTTATCGCCACCGTCCAGTGCCACTGAAGCTCTCGCTGACAGTAGTTTCTGCAGCATACTATATACAGTTGGTTTTGAAACAAAATTTTTATTTGTTCAGAACAACGTAGCGCAAATACATGTTTTTTAATTCTTTTATTTCGAGGATAATGGAATAAGCACTTGCTTTTTTTTTTACATCCAGTCCCCGTGTGTATACGATTTTGTAAATTCTGTCATATGTTCCCACCGGCACACAAAGGCCTACTCTTACGGAAAGCAAAACAGGATTTAACGTGTGCGCAAGATGTTCTGCGTGAGTTCGCACGCGGGGCCTCGGTTTATAGTCTCATCCGAAAGGACTAATTTATAGACAGAGAGGGGGGGGGGGGGTGCTGTAAAGCTGTCTTTGATAGTATTGCTACAATAAGATGACGATGTTTGGCTTTAAGTGTCCGAAACAATAGCTTTGTACTGTTTTGTATTCGCGACATTGAGTCTGGTCTTGAGTAAAAGCTACTTTGGTTCTGTCTGTCTGTCTGTCTCTTCTCGAGGGCTGGATGTAAAAAAGTCTTGTACTTATTCTATTACCCTCAGAAAATAAAATTTCGTTATCGTTATCGTCTCTCTCTCTCTTCTCTCTCTCTCTCTCTCTCTCTCTCTCTCTCTCTCTCTCTCTCCAGTCTTTTTCCAAGGGAGCGGCGTCTTTTGAATCTATGTGTTTGCACTTGCTGCTTCTGCACCCGTCGTTCGCCTGTATGGCTGGCTGTGCTGGTGATTGGGAGACGGGAAAACATCTGGCAGGAAGTCGAGGGCGTTACTTATTTCACCATCGTTTGAGTACTCCTAGGTCTGGCGCCTGTGGCAAGTGTTGGGACTCCAGGGAGGTCCGAGGGTCTTCAATGAATCGTTTCCTAATTCAGCTTTCAGAATTGTGGGAGAAAATCAAGGAGCAGTGGAGATCATGCAACGGAATTCATCGCGGACAGATAGAAGAAACTAGTTACGAACTATTGAGCGCCTACTTGGCGCAGTTTGTCGGTATGACAAAGGGAAGGAGATAGACCCGTACACCTGGGTGTGTGGAATGTTCAGCAAAGGCTTGAGGAAGACCGTGGGACAGGAATGGTCGCTCAGCTCTATACCGTATCTCTTACCAGGAAAGAAAACGGAGAAGGGTTGTGGGAAATGAAGATGTGGAGAAACAGTCCATGAGATCCAAAATGCGGAGGCCTAACCAACTCGGGATCAGTCTCTCTTAGTTAAGACTATGTAGTTGATTGTGTTTGGCGTGTGTAAGTATGCCTGCCTGTGTGAATATGCACGAACAAGTCAAAGAAACACTTTAATCATCCCATGAAGGGCAATTACAATAGTATATGAATCCGTGTGTGCTTAAGCATTAACGCACGGATTTGTATGCAAACATTTGTACGTACTCATTTCGGGGTGTTACTGTTTTGATTGATAATGTTTCAAAAGACTAGCGCTCGCTAGCTCTTTCGCTGTCTGCATTCCGGTTTAACCCACACATAGATGACTTAGTGAAAGAAATTTACACGGACAAAACAAAACATTTAGGTTAGGAACATGACACGCTACGTAGAAAACATCCGCAATTGATGTGACGGGAACCGAATTGGGAAAATACTGTTTCTTCATTCTGTTTCAGGAGTCGTGACACGTAGGTTAATGCCTCGTCATAGATCTTTCATTCCCAATTGTGCTGGGACCCAATTTTTCTCTAGCGTCTAATCTGCTTTGCTTCATTTCTGTTTTCAGTCTTCGTGTTCTTCATTTCTTTCTTCTACTATTATCGTTCTATTCTTTCTTTCTTCTTCTTCTTCTCTTCTTCTCTTCTTCTTCTTTCTTCTTCTTCTTCTTCTTCTTCTTCTTCTTCTTCTTCTTCTTCTTTTCTCCTCCTCCTTCTCCTCCTCCTCCTCCTTCTTCTTCCTGGTTTGATGGCGTGATAATCTGTCCCATGTTATTAGCAAGAGCGAACCAGATGAGAACCCAGACATGCGGCGGAATTCTTTCCGTGCTATTTCCCTCCTCCCAGATGACTTAAAGTGGTAAAATTGTCACATAGGTTTTGCTAATCGTAACCGTGATAGTTCAGAATTCGCTTTGTTTTCTTTTAAAATAATTTTCTTTTAGTTTTTTTTTAATGTTCCCATTCCCATGTTTCTGATCCCAGTCTCACTATGTGCACATAAGACACATTCTGCCGCGCTTTAGAATAGCGCATAGGCGGTATACCCGTAACTAATGTTGTTGGAAGACAGAGGGTGTACATAGCTGCTGGGTCCCGTAGGTAGTTTTTGATGGTGCCTGTTTTGATGTCGCACACGCTGAATATCAGCTGCTGGTACCCTTAATGACACCGGTAGGTTCTTGTAACCCAAATTTCCCATAATTATATTGACAGACTATAATCTGAGTAATCTGAGTGCGCTCGCTTTCCCCAGCTAAGGTTAAGCAGATTGAGCGTGGTTATCACTTGGATGGGTGACCGTTTGCGTGCCTTAGCTTCAGTACAGTCCCCCAGTTCACCCAGCTGTAAATGGGTACCTGCCTCTTTGGGGTAAGGGAAGGTAAAGCAGCGAGGGAGGGAGAGGAGATGGGCACCGCCCTCAATATGCTGGCCCCTGGAGAAGTTGAAGTCTCTGATCCCTCGCGCCCTACGACCACATAGGTTATAGCACACCTTTACCTTTACCATAGTCTGAATGGATAAAACCATTTGACTGCTATCACCTGGGTCCATGAAGTCGATGGTTTAAATCTCGGTTGCGCCGTGTGCAGAAGTATACAGGTGTGGGACTTTTACCATCTCCTGAGTCGGTTGTAAACCTGTCATTGGCTTACATCTCTTCGTGCTTATTCTATAAAGAAGATCAAGGATGTACATCAAAGATCTCGTCTTTCATGTCAGCGTTCAGTGCGTTATGGAAACACGAACGTACCGAGCATGCATTCTGTACATGGAGAGGGATGGGCTCCACCACTGAAAAATTCAGTCAAGTGCCCCAAGAATCTGTCACGGAGTTAAGAGAAAAGAGAGAGAATATATATATATATATATAATATATATATATATATATATATATATATATATATATATATATATATTATATATATATATATATATGTATGTATGTATGTATACGTGTGGGGGTTTGTGAGGGGGGGGGGGGGGGGGTTGTGAGAGGCCTTCTTTCTGCGACGGTCCCTTCCTTTATCTGTTGGCGGCTAACACCTAATTGCGGTCTATGGCTGCAGGCAGGCAGACAGACAGACAGACAGACAGGCAGGCAGACAGACAGGCAGGCAGGCAGGCAGGCAGGCAGGCAGGCAGACAGGCAGGCAGACAGACAGACAGACAGGCAGGCAGGCAGGCAGACGTCTCTGTATATCCACAGCTGAACCCAGTCTCCTCCTCACAGCTGCGAGTCTGCTGCTTTACCGGTGTACTCAGTGTTTTGCAACAATAGACAATTTTTTTCCATCGTATGTTTTCCTGCTGTTATGTTTGTTTGCAACAGTAGTCCGCTTTTGTTTGAGCCGGATCTCGATCCACACCCTTTCTCGTGTTTCCTTGAAAGAAGCTTTTCTTTTCTTCCTGAAGAGTAGGTACTGATTTTTCTGAACACGTGTGAACTTACCGACAAAAGTAGACAACTTCAACAACACATTTTCTGGCTCATGTCTCGTATGGGAAAACCAGAAACTGAGGTCACCATGAAACCAGAGCAATCGGGACTACTGAATCAGAGAAATGATGTCCAGTGGTGATGAGGATGATGTCATGATGCTGATATGAAAATGATTGTGCTTTGAGACTACTTGACAGGGCTGTACTCTACGCTTCCTATCATGACATATCCCCGTGTCAACCAGGCCCCCAAAATACAGACACCATGCAGGGAACAGCACTCTCAAAATTGCATCGACAAAGTGGATGAAGCTCGACTGTGTGGTCCCAGTCTTCTCAATGGGTCCATAGCAAATTCACTCTGGGTAGGAGCTGGCCGGAGCGCGAAACATCCTTATGCCTCTTATGGGATTCGAACCCATGACCTTCCAGTCCGAAATCCAAGGCGCTAATCACTGAGCCATGGCAGCTGGTCTCCTATGCTGCTTTGTAGTTTCTGAAGCAAATATGTAGGGCCAGTCCGTAACTACAATGGTTTGCCGATTTTGAACCATTGTGTGATGTTTGTTTGTATGTTTGGCTGGTTTGTTGGTTGGTTAGTGGGTTTTTTAATCAGCTCCAGCAGTTCCTACTGGGATTCGGGGAGTTGTCTGGAACGATGGAAATGTTTTCTTGGATATTCTTCCCATTCTGTAGTCTCAGTTTAGCCGGCAAGGTCATATGAAAATAGTAAGGCTTCTTTTGTTTGGGCTATAAAATTGACAAAATAGTAATGGCATAGTTGAGCAGCCGCCATTTCCTTCAGCTGATGATCGACATGTTTGTGCATCACATTTATATGATTTCATGGGTTTGGTTATTTGGTTTGGTGGGGTTCTGTTTGTTTGTTTGTTGTTTGTTTGTTTGTTTTGGGTTCCTTAGCTAGAGCTCCGAGCACCAATCGTGAATTGTTTGAGTATTTAACTGTTTGTGCCACCATTAAGCTGCCAACACTCCTACTTTATGGATGATGTCTAAACACGACACCAGTATGCATGCGGTTGTTGTTTTTTTTTTCTTAAATACTTTTTGTCATCCGTTCTTACCGGCGCGAATGGCCTACACTTCTGAAAGGCAGAACAGGTTCTAATGTGCGCGCGAGATCATTTACATGCACTAGCACACGGGGCCTCGGTTTATGGTCTCATCTGAAGGACTTTTGGTGGAATGAAGTCAGGACTTATGTTAACTCCAGGTGGTTCAAACACGGGCTCGAACCCAGGCAGTCAAATCGCGAGCGCAACGCCATGACCGCTAAGCTAACTTTGATGAAAACACTACTTCGTGTGTGTGTGTGTGTGTGTGCGTGTGCGTGTGCATGTGTGTGTGTGTGTGTGTGTGGGAGAGAGAGAGAGAGAGAGAGAGAGAGAGAGAGAGAGAGAGAGAGAGAGAGAGAGAGAGAGAGAGAGAGGAGAGAGAGAGAGAGAAGCCAGTCAAAAGTTAACTTTCAAGCTGCAGAGAGTTGCTTTTATCACAGCAACTTTTCAGAACTACTACATTTTGGTGGTAACCCGTTCGTCTCGCGGCTATATTCACAATCCCTTTTGTCAAAGACGTGTGAGGGTTGAATACCACGTTTAGTCTCATTGAACTCAAAGAAATGAACTATCAACAAAAGTTTGATTGCGAAACTTTCCAAAATGGATTGCCAACATGGAAGCACCACAAATTTATGGTTATATTCTAAATTCCTTTAACAAAATTAAAGATGGATTTCATTCATGAAAACAACATCATTTATCGTCATATCCAAATCTCCTACAATTAGCACGTTTCAAAGGTAGATCGCTAACATGGAAACATTATATCAAGACTTTTTTTTTAAACGACGGATAATTATGCGCTCAAATGGAACCCCAAACTATGCAAGAGTTATGGAACCCTCTCTGTTTCTAGTTCATGTCTTCATCTATTTCTGATTTCCCGCAGACTATTTATTAATGACACACTCTTATGAATCACTTGCAGGAATGATTATACAGTTTCTGATAACGTTTCCCGTCCATCTTCTTCACACGTGCACACTCAGGCACGCGCGCGGGTTCAGGAAGAGTGCATACACTCAGGCGCAAGCAAGCAAGCAAGCACGTGCGCGCGTGCGTGGGCACGCCCTCGCACACACAGGCTTAAAAACAGAGGAGCATCAGCTGTGCTGATTTTGAATCTTTACATTTTATTTTCAATATTAATTTGTTTTTCCAGCTGCTTATTTTTTTTTTTCAATTTGAGAAACAACGTCTTTCTATCTGTTGGTCTGATTTCTTCTAATGTGGTGAAAATTGAATTAAAATCTGTCTTTTGTCCTCTTCGTCTGTGTCTTTTTCTGTCTTGTTACCTTGTGTATCTGTCTGTCGTCGTCTGTCTGTCTGTCTGTCTGTTTCTCTCTCTCTCCTCTGTCCCTGTCTCTGTCTCTGTCTCTTCTCTTCTCTCTCTCTCTCTCTCTCTCTCTCTCTCTCTCTCTCTCTCTCCTCTCTCTCTCCCTCTCTCCCTCTCTCCCTCCCCTTCCAGAGGGCTGATTGTCGAAAAGCTATGTTTACTTTTACATTAATTTGCTTTGATCAATTAAATTCATTCGTTCGTTCGTTTGTTCCCTCTCTTTCTCTTCCTCATCCTTCCGTCCACACGTTGTTGTTTTTTATCACAGAACAAAAACTTGCACTGTGTGTGTGTGTGTGTGTGCACTTTTGTCCGTGCGTGCATGCGTGTGTGTGTGTGTGTGTGTGTGTGTGTGTGTGTGTGTGTGTGTGTGTGTGTGTGTGGTGCGCGCGTGCGAGATTATAGCTCAGGCGCTTGTTAGCGCCACCAATTGAAATTTTACAAAGGTTTTGTTTGTTTTGTTAATTTTTGGCTTTTGTTTGTT
>CM054140.1:37231246-37251246 GCA_028751875.1 Rapana venosa
AGTAACTCTTAAGTACAGTAACAGTAAATCACTTTCAAAATCACAGTAAATCAATTTCTAACAGAATCTAACCAGTAAACAGTAAAACAGTATTTTTAATTACAGCCAACCATGTGTGTGTGTGCGCGCGCGGGCGTGTGTCTCTACATGTGTGTGTGTGTGTGTGTGTGTGTGTGTGTGTGTGTGTGTGTGTGTGTGTGTGTGTGAGAGAGAGAGAGAGAGAGAGAGAGAGAGAGAGAGAGAGAGAGAGAGAGAGAGAGAGAGAGAGAGACAAACAAAATTGAAAATAGCTATTCTGTCGTTCCTCCTAGCGATGCACAAGCTAACCACATGGACTTTTGAATACAATCCGCTGGAAGAGTACATCATGATAACAACTGCACCACTTTTTCCTGTGTTCATATTATTGTGTGTACTGATGTTAGAGATTGAACCTTGCAGGTTACAGAGAAAAAGAAAACTCCCACAAAAACCCTAAGTAAAAACACCCCCCCCCCCCCCCCCCCCTATCCCAATTTGGACACGTTTATGCGTTCTTGTTATCAAACACGAGCCCAACATAACGATACATTTTTCTCGATGAGTAAGCATGGACTTTAAAAAAGAGTATTCTTATCTACTGTGGAAGATTGTAGCGTTATCTTATCTATAGATCTGATTTAATTTTGTAGCAGAATTATGAATAAGCTCAGGCTTTGTGGTGTTAACTTTCACGCGTTTATCTAATCCGGTCATTTCGCTGCCTTGATCTATAAATTATATACTCTGCGGGAGGGATTATTTTGTCAAAATTTAATCTTACACCGTATGTCATTCACTCCTTAGGAGAATGTTTGGGGAAAGTGGGTTTTTCAGTAAATAAGGACAAGGTTTGTGCAGGTTATTAGATCAAAGGTGTTAATGTCTGTCGCAGTCTCTGTATATTTTAGAGTATAAAAATTCGAACTGGTTTACTTACGCGAAGAGACAGTAGAGAAAAAAATGTACATGAGCGCGCGCGCATAGAGAGAAACACGCACGCGCGCGCGCACACACACACACACACATACACGCATGCACGCACGCACGCACACACACAGTAAGAGATAGACATATATAAAAAGGTAGAAGGGGCAAAAGGGGAAGAAGAGAAGGGGAAAGAAAGAGAGAGAGAGAGGGGGGGGGGGGGGGGGGGGGGGGAGAGAGAGATAGAGAGAGAGAGAGAGTCTGTGTGTCTGTGAGTTGGTCGGATAGATATAAACACACACAGACAGACAAGCAAACAAACACACACACATACACACACACTCACCACTTACATGTGAACAACAACAACAGCAACCAAAAAGAGAAGGAAAAAGCATGCATCAGGTAGTAGGAGTCAGCTAATCTCCCCAATGCCAGGGAAAAGACGATTCTGAAGAAGGGAACATTCTGACGTAACGAGAAATGATGAATAGCAATGTCAGAGCTTTGGCAAGGAAGACATGCCAAGAGGACATCCAGACAAACAAACAAAACAAACAGAAAAGGAAATAGGCCTTAGAAAAACGCACTCACAAGATTAACTGCAAATAAAAATGCTGGCAGGAATAGTCTGTCATTCCGTTTTTAGGCTCTTGGAAATCAGACAAAGTCATTTTCTGTTCCCTATTTTCTGGTTTAAAAAAAACAACAACATATACTATCAGAACACAAGAGATCCTCAACGTTTTTAATAAGTTTCGAAAGATTTCAGGTTTGTGGAATTTGGGTGTCCCTGTAAAAATGTGTTGCTACGATAACATAGTTTTGTCGTTTGAATCAAACACAACGTCAGCGTATTGAAGGTAGGTTAGTTTTTGCTTGTCGGAAGATGAATGTGTTGCCTATTAATTCTTATAGACCGAGTCTTTAGTTTCAAAACTTGTTTATTGTTAATTTCAACAAAAATGGAAAACACGCTAAAATTCGGGGTGTTTTTTTTTTCCTCCCTCCTTTTCTGTATTCCTCGGCTAGAGCTCCGAGGTTCACCAATGATGACATTTTGCGTATGGAACCTTTTTTTTCTTTTAACCCATCATTACAGTAGATACTGCATTGGTAGGTGTCTTCTTCTTTTGATTTGATAGATAGCAAAAACGAAGAATGGGAAATAGATATAGCTTGTGATTATTGTCCAGTCCAGATCCCATTCCGACCCCCCCCCCCTGTCCTGTCATGACTCGTAGGTTATTCCTCTTCCTTCTCTCTACTGATCAAGAAGAAAACCACAAGAGCCCTCAGAAAAACCCCGAGCAGAAGGAAATGCAATTAAGGCGAGCATAGAAAAGCCGTGCGTGCATGTTCAATCAGAGCAAAAATAATGACAAAAGCAAAATAGGAGCTAGATTTTGTTGAAGACAGTAACGGGATATGATAAGTTTTTAAAAAAAGCAAAAACGTGTTTAAACGCACGCCCGTAGAGCATGCGAGCGTTTCGCGCGCGCCCGCACACACACACACACACACACACACACACACACACACACCCCCACACACACACCACGCACACACAAAACAAACACACGCACGCACACGCGCGCACTCACACACACACGCACGCGCACACGCGCACTCTCACACACACATTAGCGGGCGCGCGCATACACACACAACACACTTACACACACACTACACAACAACGCACACTTGCACACACACACACACACACACACACACACACACACACACACACACACACACACACACACACACACACACACCACACACACAACTTAAACACACACACACAACACACACACACACAAGATTAATTTCTCCGTCGTTATTCTTGTCAAGATAAAGGTAATCAAGCAGGAAGGAAGATGAGGCAGGTTAAAAAAAAAAAGATCAAGAAAAACACTGAGTGAAATCCGAAAGACAAATTGGAATGTCAGCGATAGAAGTCATGTATGCCAGAGACCCCGATAAGAATATAGATGGTCAGAGCTAAAGAAACAAACACCCGTAAAAACTACCATCCAAACAACTGAGGAGATCATTCATTCTTCTTTGTACAAGCTTGATAGAACGAGGAAAGATATGTAAATTTCGGAAAAGTTTTTTCTAAGAAGAAAAAAAGTCAGTAAATTACAGACCTTTCTTTCATTTTCAATTTCAGGAATCGCCAGAAATTAAATAATCTGTTTATAATTTGAGGGAGAGAAATGGGCACAAAAACATGCATTGCACTCGTATTCTAGTTTACTGTCAGTGAGAAAGTTTTTGTTAACAGCAGCAAGCTTAAACTATTTTTGTCTCGTTGCACTGCTATGTGCGGGACGAATGCCTTGTCTTCGTCTAGTTCCATGGGAAGCGTTGGGGGCACTAAACTGAATTTGTCAGGCCTTTGGGGCAAACTGGTGGAGCCCATTCTTCTCCAACTCTACAGTACATGCTGGGTGAGCTTTTGCTGCCATAGCCCAGAGAATTCTGACATGAATCAAAAGGTAAAGGTGTCCCATAACTTATGTGCTCGTAGGAGAGCGAGGCATCAGATAGCTCAGCTTTTCCAGGGGCCAGCATATTGAGGGCGGCGCCCATCTCCTCTCCCTCGCTGGTTTTCCTTCCCTGATCCTAAAGAGGCATGTACCCATTTACAGTTGGGTGAACTGGGGGACTGTACAGAAGCCAAGGCGCGCAAACGGTCACCAATCCAGTTGGCAACCACTCTCAATGCTGCTTAACGTTGGCTTGAGGGAAAGCGGGTGCTCTGACCACTGAGCTGTCCCGTGAATTACTGGATCTGTAAGCGCCTGTTTGATCTTCTGCAAGCGCGGTTATATCCAAACAGAATCAAGGCATCGGCAGGTCTGCACTTTAAGTTGATCTGGGAGATCGTAAAGTTCTCCCCCGTTAATTCACCAGACGCTGTTGCCAAGATTCGAACCCACGACTTCGTTGACTTTTGGAATGGAAGAAAACCGTTCGTATCTAATTGGCTTTTGCCTGCTCGATCAGATGCGTTAATTCAATAGTGGGTCCGTCGTCTCAGTTGTTATTTTCGTTGTTATGGTATTCACTGGCTGTATTTTATGTATTTCTTTTAGTTTGTTTTATTCGTTATTTTCAGTCGTTAGGTGTTTTTTTTTGCAAGTTTAACTATTCAGATTTTGACACTCTGATCTCACTTAAGTTCTGTGATGTATTTTTATTACTAGTTCAAAATAGTAGTAATTAGCGTTTTGAATGAATTATAGGCTACATTACCATTTTAAATCAGTTGGACACCCTGATTAGCATTTTAATCTCTTGTACACTCCGCGCGATCGGCTATCCGGACCTCTAATAGCTTTTAAAAGCGGCACAGAAAATGGCGGTAAAATCTGATCAGACTAGAATGGTAATGTAGCGAGTGAGTTTGGGTAAAAGAGAAAAGAAAGAAAGGAAGGAATATAGAAATGAATAGATGAAAAAAAAAGGTACAGTGTGGATGCGGAGATTCAATTCAATTGATAGAGCAAGGGAAGGGGAAGCATGAAAATATAAAACACAAAATACTCCGTGTTTAAATTTGAATTAACTCTCTCTTCTCTCTCTCTCTCTCTCTCTCTCTCTCTCTCTCTCTCTCTCTCTCTCTCCCCACCCCTCACTCTCCGCCCTTTTTCTTTGCAAGTAGCGATATTATTGCTATCAATTTTCTAATTAAAACAAGGAAACGGTTTTTGTTTCATGGTTTTCAAAAGATTTATTCGGTTTTATTTTCAAGTTATCAATCGTATACTTGTATCTATTTCTGCTGCTGTTACTTCTTTTTTATTTCCTTTCTCTCCCTCTTTACTCCTTTTTTTCCCCACACTGTTTTCTTCTCTTGAATAAAAAACACACAAAAAACAAAAATCAAACCATTTTTTATGGAGTTCAACTTTAAAATTAAGTTAAAAGATATCTTTCACACTTTTGACTAGAAATTTCAGAGTTTTTTACCATAAAAACGTGAAGCCATTAACCGCTGAAGGTGAAAGAAGCGGTGCTCTGTAAACGCATTGTCCCTTGTGTTGTGTATCCCCCTCCTTACAGAAATAGGAACTAGTGTCGTTTTGTGATGGAACGAACCGACATTGGAGAACGAGTCGGCGTGAGATAGAAAAGACAACGGAGAAGGGGAGATAATGTAGGCGCTAGGGAGGGGGACAAGCCTGCCGGAATAATTTGACCTTTAAATCGTGCTGCTCTGTCTGTCTGCCTGTTTCTTTGTCTCTGTCTGTATGTCTCTGTCTGTCTCACTTTCTATGTCTGTCACTCTTTCTCTGTCTGTCTGTCTTTGTCTTTCTCTGTGTCTGTATTTCTCTCTCTCTCTCTCTCTCTCTCTCTCTCTCTCTCTCTTCTCTCTCCTCTCTCTCTCTCTCTCTCTCTCTGTCTGTCTGTCTGTCCTCTCTCTCTCTCTCTCTCTCTCTCTCTGTGTCTGTCTCTCTCCATGACGTGATGCTGTAAAGAAAAACACGTTTAAACACAGGGCTACGTATACTTTTTATCTGATGATTTAGGCTGTCTGTCTCTCGAGTCACTTAGAGAAGCAAAAAAAATTATCAAACGTTTGATTTAAACGCAATTTGTTAGTCGTTCAGAACAACCGTAGCACCACTGCATTGAAATGAGCACGACAAGCGATGATTAAAAAAGCACTCTTAAAACACCTGTGTGTGTGTGTGTGTGTGTGTCAAAAATGGGGCTGCGGTGGAACAAAGTCGTGGGTAAATTGACGGGATAGCTCAGTGGTCGGAGCACTCGCTTTCCCCCAGCCAAGTTAAGCCGCATCGAGCGTGGTTACCAGTTGGATGGGTGACCGTTTGCGCGCCTCGGCTTCAGTACAGTTCCCCCAGTTCCCCCAGCTGTAAATGGGTACCTGCCCTCTTTAGGGTCAGGGAAGGTAAAGCAGCGAGGGAGAGGAGATGGGCGCCGCCCTCAATATGCTGGCCCTAGAGAAGTGAGGTCTCTGACGCCTCGCTCCCCTACGACCTTATAGGTTATGGGACTCGTTTACTTTACCTTACTTAAACGATTAGCAGTCTCTTTTGTAGTAAGATTCGAGCCATTAGCTGTGTGTACTTTATGGTTGTTGTACTTGACTGCTTTCTGTTGTGTTTAATCTTCGTTTATGTTTTAGTGTTGTTTTATGCCTTGCGTTTATTGGCCTCTGACTTGTGCGTTCCCTCTACCTCTTCACAATCGGGGTTACGGGCTTTATTGAATATATTATTGGAATCTGATTCTGTGTCTGGCTGGATGGCTCGCTGGGTGACTGGGTGACTGTCTGTCTCTCTGTCTGTCTGTCTGTTTATCTATCTATCTGTCTGTCTATCTATCTATCTATCTATATGTCTTTCTATCTGTCTGTCTATCTATTTATATGTATGTATGTTTGTATGTTTGAGCGCTTTGATTTGTTGCTTTACCAGATTCAGCGCTATATAAATTCCATACATTATTATTATTATTATTATTATTATTATTTGTATGTCTGTGTGTTTGTCTATCTATCTATCTATCTATCTATCTATCTATCTATCTATCTATCTATCTATCTATCTATCTATCTGTATATATGTGTGTATGTTTGTATGTCTATTTGTCTATCTGTCTGTCTGTCTTTCTGTCTGTCTGTCTCTCTGTATGTATGTATGTATGTATGTATGTCTGTTTGTCTAACAGTTAATCTGTCAACCCATCTCTACTTCAGTTAATTAACCAGTCAATCTGTCAATATGTCAATCTATCTGTCTATCTATCTATCTATCTATCTATCTATCTATCTTTCTTTCTTTCTTTCTTTCTTTCTTTCTTTCTATCTGTCTGTCTGTCTGTATACTTTGCCTATCTGTCTGTCTGCCTGCTTATCTGTCTGCCTCCCTAGCTGTCTGTCTGTCTGCTTGTCTTCTTGCCTACCTGTGTGTCTGCCCGCGTTGCTATCTCAGATGGCATGCACTTGCTCATGCAGCAACCTGAGTTCGCCGAGTTGAAAGTGCTTTGATAAAACTTGAGAACCCGGAGATCCATCCACAGATTGTTAATAAAGGAATAACGCACGCATGAACACACGAGCAGATGTTTACAAACACACACACACGCGTACACACCACACACACACACACACACGCCGCACGCGTACACACACACACGCACCACACACACGCGCGCGCGCGCTACACACACACACACACGTACACCACGCACATACACACACACGCACGCAACACACACGCAAAACACCCACACAAACACACACACACACACACAAACAAGACACAACACACCACCCCACACCCACACACACACACACACACACACACACACACACACACACACACACGCACGCACGCACACACGCACGCACTTTTTCCCTCATGATACAGAAAGGGTAGAGTGAAACAAAAACCCGACGAAAATGTTAAAAGCGGTAATTGAATCTGAGTGGCACAAAGTGTATAGTAGCTTGACAACATCCACCTACTCCTCACCCCCATCACCTTTAAACACCACCACCACCATCACCACCACCACCACCACCACTACCTCACCACCACCACCACCACCCACCACCACCACCACCACCACATCCACAATCACCACATCCACTATCACAACCACCATCAACGACCAACCAAAAAAAAAGACCCTTAACCAGAAAGAAGAGGAAAAAACCCCCACCCTCCATCTTTTCTCCATTAGGACGTCACAGATGGTCGACAGTGTTTCACGTAAACCTCCGCGTCACCCATGGCCTACAGCGTCACAGTGCCAGCAGGGCCTGTACCTATTAAATCCATTGAGTTAATCGACTTGTCACGGTGGTGGGTTGTTATTTTTTAACCCAGTCTGACTCCCCTCATCTCTGCCATATGCGGCACATTTATTGCAGCCGCCGGTAGTCTTGTCTGCGTATGTGTACGTACGTGTATGTGGCTTGGGGAAAAGTTTTGTGGCCAGTTTGAGGAGGTCTATGTACGTAAGGAAGCGAAAGGTAACATTTGTATTTGTGTATTTGTATACCACTTTTAAGTCACGGATGATTTCTCTGCGTGAAATTGGGACTGCTCTCCCTGGAGAGAGGGGGAGAGAGAGAGGAGGAGGAGGAGGAGGAGGAGGAGAGGAGAGAGAGAGAGAGAGAGAGAGGAAGGGAGAGAGAGAGAGAGAGAAGAGAGAGAGAGGAGAGAGAGAGAGAGAGAGAGAGCATTGCCACAAAAACAACCGCCATCCATTATTTTATTTTTTTCTTTTCCTGTCTGCATGTGTGGTTTTTCCCTTATTAGAGGAGCTTTTTTCTACCGAATTTTGCCTGCGACAACTCTCTTGTTGCCGTGTGTTCTTTTCGTGCGCCAAGTGCGTTTTGCGTACGGGATCTTGGTGTTTCGTCTCATCCGAAAGACCAGCACATAGAGCCCCACTCACGGTCTAGTGGAAAGGGGGAAGTTTCGGGAACAGTCGGGAATTGAGGCCGGAACTTTTTGCTTTCTAGGCAGGTGCGTTACCAGTAGACCCCGGATCCACATGGAGACAGAAGTTGTGTTCTGCTACTCAGGTGAATTAACTTTCAATGACATAACCGTGACGGTGAAGCTATAAAGTCACCTCTCACTTTTTGTGACAGTAATGTGACAGAGCTGGGAGGATAACATCAGCGAATGGACAGGCCTAGAACTCAACAAAACTCTGAGAAAGGCAGAACAGAGAGAGGAATGGAGGGAACTGGTTGTTGAGTCTTTGAGGGTGCCCCCACGGTCGTCAGACTACGGGACAGATAGATAGATAGATAGAATGTGAGATTCGTAGAAAGTAGCGCGGTTTTTGTCAGTGATACATTCATTCTTACTACTTGTTTTTTATTGTGTTGTTTTGTATTGTAATGTACTGTTGTTGTTTTTGATTGTATACCAGTTTCAGGCGAGGCCAGATTTTCTCTCCTTTGAAAGTCCATTACACCTTCGTGAATGTCTAGGCGCTAGGCTTCCGGAAGAAACGATAAACTGAGATTCTGTTTGCAATGCACATTTAGCACACTTAAAAGAACCTGTGGCAATGAAAGAGTTGTCTCTGGCAAGATTCTGTTTTCAAAAAAAGCTATTGTCATAGGGAAACGAATAAACTTGCAACAAAAAAAGAATTTAAAAAAATTGGTGGCGCTGCTCTTGTGGTGACATACTCTTCCCGGGGAGTGCTTCCTGAATTTGACGAAGCGAAGTCTGCTGTGATTGAAAGTGGTATACAATACAATACAATACAATACAATGTTATAATACAATATAATACAATCTTTCGGTGATACAGATATCATGTGGTGTTATAGTGAGGAAAACGCTGTTTCATCGATATTTTTTACTAAGTTTTCTCTCTTTCTCTCTCTGTCTCTGTCTCTCTCTCACACACACACAAACACATACACAAATACTATGTCTTTGACAAATGAGCAAGTGATCTTTGATTCTAAATAGTAGTGTGTCTTGGCTCCAGCACTGTCCGAGATTTAGAGTTGTTTTTTGTACCTTTTTTGTGGTCTCAGACAGAGGGTGTCAAGGCCAATATAGTTCTCTCTCTCTCTCTCTCTCTCTCCTCTCTCTCTCTCTCTCTCTCTCTCTCTCTCTCTCTCTCTCTCTCTCTCTCTTTCTCTTTGTTTTGTGTACTTTACTATTGCTGTTGCTTTCCATAAAAGCACAATGAATTCGTTGACGTTTCTTTCTGTTACCCAAAATGATACTTTTCACGTGGTTTGTTATCCTTTATATTATGGAATTTTTGTTTGGTTTTGTTTTGTTTTGTTTTGGTTTTTTTTGGAGGGGGGGTTATTCGGTTGTCCCCTCTCCCCTTGTTGTTATTGCTGCTTTTATTTTGCTCTTGGTCTCTTTGCTACTTTTTTTTCGGTTGTTTCTGTTTTCTGTTTTGCTTTCTTTCTTACTTGTTGCTTTTTCTCTCTCTCTTCTCGGTGATTTTCGTGGGGGCTTTTGTGTAGATGTTTTTTTCCCGTATACTGTGTGAGTGTATTGGTATGGGCTTTATTTTATTTTATTATATGTATCCCTAAGGGCGGGGACTGGATGTAAAAAAGCACATGGGTGCTTATTCATTATCCTCGAAATAAAAGAATTTGTTATTGTCATTGTCATTGTCTGTTTTTCTGTCTGTCTGTCTGTCTGTCTGTCTGTCTGTCTGTCTGTCTCTCTCTCTCTCTCTCTCTCTCTCTCTCTCTCTCTCTGTCTCTCTCTCTCTCTCGCTCTGGCGCCTGTAATTGAAACATGATGAATAAATCAGCAAGTCGGTGTGGAGCTTTACTTGGAGCTATTTTGCCCAAATCTTTTTATGGGGATTGGCATTTTTTGCGTCTCTCTGTCTCTGTCTGTTTGTCTGTCGTTCTGTCTGTCTCTGTCTCTCCCGCCCTCCTCCTTCCCTCTATGTGTGTGTGTTGTGGTGTGGTGTGTTGTTTTTTTCTGTGCGCGTGTGCGCACATTAATCTGTGTCTATGTCAGTGCGTGCGTGCATTTATGCGCGCAGTAACTGTAAGGTTTAGAAATATGCCCGTGACCAAACCTTTCAACAGCTGTATGTTTTAAACATGTATTTTGTTTAGACATATTTACGTTTGCTGTACATGTAATATTCAACATTTGTAATAAATATATCATACTTATGCCCACCTCACCAAGAAGTTCTCTTTCGGGGAAAACTAAAGGTGTTTTCTTAAATTTATAGTTGATTAACTGGCTTGTTACAGATGTGGCGCAGCTTTTATGAGACCTCCCGCACGCAGTGATGCCTTCATGGGAAAGGCAGACATGAACTGAACTTGTGTGTTGACTGACCGACCGCATTTCCAACGGGATATTAATATCGGTAAACGGCGCATTCGGACACGCAGTGAAGATAAGGGGGTAAGTATATCGCCTTTCTGTCACAATGTTCGCGATTGTTAAAACACTGCGCGTTTATCTTGCTTGTGTATACCGCATTTTTTTTGGTCGCAGTTTTGTGTTTCTGATTGGTAAAAGTACGGTGTGTTTGATACAGGCTTGTTCGCATCTGCGTGCCAGAGTGCTGGGAAGGCGTGAAGGTTGTTTTCGTGTCTTAAAGATTAAATCTGTTGCTGTCCCATCAACGTCATCCATGGGAAAGGGTTGGCATTAACTGAAAAGTAATTTTTTTTTTTATAAGCATCTCTCTGTCCGTGTCTCTGTCTCTCCGTGTCTTTCTCTGTCTCTCTATTTCTCTCTCTCTATGTCAGACTGCCTGTGTCCCTGTTTGTCTGTCTGTCACGTCTCTGCATCTCTCTCTCTCTATGTCCGTGTCTGTCTGTCTCTCATTTATTGTGCACATTCAGTCTCTCTCTCTCTCTCTCTCTCTCTCTCTCTCTCTCTCTCTCTCTCTCTCTCTCTCTCTCGCTCGCTCGCTCGCTCTCTCTCTTTGGCGAGTCTTATAAGTCCCTCACCTTTTTCTCGTTTGGATGGAAAGACGGTGGGAATAATACATGAAGACCACGGGTGTGGGGGGGGGGGGGGGGGGGGGGAGAGAGAAGTATATACTCCCCCCTCGTATATACGAGGCGCAATGATTGCTTGAAGAGTGATATTACTGTCACTCTAAACAGAGATACTTTACCCACCGATGGAAAACTTGTTTCGCGTGACATTTGACACAAGACTTATCGAAGAAGCAGAAGAAGAACAACAGAAAACTACTGTGTTTTATAGTGAAACAGGAAAAGCACATTTTATTCTAGCGTATTTTGTATCCACAATTAAAGAAAACGAAGACGCTGGAGTTTGCTTTTCTATAAATCAATATATATATATATATATTATATATATATATATATATATATATATATATATATATATTATATATATATATATATATATATATATAGAGAGAGAGAGAGAGAGAGAGAGAGAGAGAGAGAGATATATATATAAAAAGAACAGACAATAAACGACAATCATGAAAACCACATGAAGAAAACAACTGAATGTAGAAACTGCACCATGGAGTATTCTCAGTCAAGATCTAGTAAACATTGCTGGCCGAATGAGCGAGAAACGTTAGTTACCTTTGTTCTGCTTAAAACACAGAGGGAATGGAATTAACTTAGTAGCCTACAACGTTTAGGTCATTAAGAAATTCGCGTGAGATACCATAGTATCTCATGGCACGCGCCACAAAACGTCATACCCTGGATGCGTATTTCCACAAAGTGAGGGAGCAAACAATTCCAAACCCGATCTTGACCGTGATCTTAACCGTGTTCCACACTTTAAATGACGGTAAAGGTAACGGTGTTCTCGTAACCAATGCGGTTGTTGGGGAACGAGGTGCCAGAGACCTCAGCTTCCCCAGGGGCCAGCATATTGAGGGCGGCGCCCATCTCTTCTCCCTCGCTGCTTTATCTTCCCTGACCCTTGAGAGGGCAGGTGCCCATTTACAGCTGGGTGAACTGGGAGACTGTATTGAGGATCAAAGACGAAAACTCGTGACAGACCCACAGTCAAGTTTTCTGTGATCGGGCCTCCATCAGCAGGCTTGAAATTTGAATGTAGGAATGTGGGAACGGATGACGACATTAACAAAACCGCGTAAACGCAGGGACTAGATGTAAAAAAAAGCACTTGAATGCTTATTCCGTTATCCTCGAAATACATTTCTTACGTTAAATGAGAGATTTACATCCTTTTTATATCAGTATTAGATATATAGCAAATAAGAGGACACTTTTTTTTCTGTAGGAGAAAAATAGCTTTTCTCCCTATATCAGCATTAAAGATGTAGCAAGTGATAGCAAAATGTCTTGTATTTAAGATAGATCTTTTCCCCAATGGTGTATATGTGTGTGTGTAAACTGCTTACGTCAAATGACAGGGGTTTTTCCCCCTATATGTTCACGTTTAACTTTTTTTTTAACAAAGTTATGATGAAACGAGAAATGACATTCAACAAGCATAGATATGGCGTGGTGACAGCCTTTCAAGTGAACACAACACAACACAACACGACACGACACACGACACGACAGGCCACAGTCCATATGGGATATCTGGCAATCTGTGCTTATTTTTTTCCATTAACTTCGCCGTTAACGGTGAATGAGCGGACAAGTTCTCTCATAAAGGGCGACAGACACATGTTGATTTGAAGCAACTTGACAGGCACGTTGATGATAAACGTTTTGAAAGGCTACAGCAGAGAAGGGGAGGGAGGGGGAGGGAGGGAGGGAGGGAGGGAGGGAGGGAGGGAGGGAGGAGAGAGAGAGAGAGAGAGAGAGAGAGAGAGAGAGAGAGAGAGAGAGAGAGAGAGAGGAGAGAGAGAGAGAGAGAGAGAGAGAGAGAGAGAGAAATTTACGAAATTACGAAATTTACGAAATTTACGAAATTTACGAAATTTTATTTAAAGAGGGTAATAGATTAAGTACAATGACTTTTTTTTCATCCAGCCCTCAAAAAGGAAAAAAAAGAGTATTAACACCAAAGTAAAGCAATATATTTGAAAAAAAAAAGGCAAGGAACAGAGTAAAGGAAACAACAAAAGAGAAAATACACCAAGAATATACAAATACATCAAGAACAAGAAGGTAGTAATGTCGTCACTATCGTCGACGCCAATGTAGTAGTAGTAGTAGTAGTAGTAGTAGTAGAGATAATGATGTTCTACTATGCGGGGTAGTGATGACAATAGCAGTGCCAACGATGATGATGGTTATAATAAAAACGACAGATGAAGATAATGACAACAACAAAAAGAAGAAAAAAAAGAGAGGGGGTAGGGAGAGAGAGAGAGAGAGAGAGAGAGAGAGAGAGAGAGAGAGACAGACAGACAGACAGACAGACAGACAGACAGACAGATAGACAGACAGAGACAATGAGGGAGAGTTTCCAAATACAAGATGACATAATTATGAGAGAGAGAGAGAGAGAGAGAGAGAGAGAGAGAGAGAGAGAGAGAGAGAGAGAGAGAGAGAATGAATAAATAAATGAATGGATTTTTTTCCAAGAGTTACAGAATAAACATTCACATACTTTTTTAATCCGACCCTTGCCCTGATTAGGGACTATCAACACCCCCACGCCCACCCCCAGCCCCAAAAAGAAACAACACAAAAACCCCAATTACAAGGACAAGAAAAGTGATGAATGTGTATTCAACAAAGAGAGAGAACTCGGAACTTGCGTAATGTACATCGGCCATTGGGCCACAATACAATACAACAGGAAAAAGAACAGTATAGTTTGCATCACACGAGACTCGTTTAGTTTTTTGTGCCCAAAAGCTAGTCATCAAAAGCGCACCATCAACCATCAACAAAGAGAGAGAGAGAGGGAGAGAGAGAGAGAGAGAGAGAGAGAGAGAGAGAGAGAGAGAGAGAGAGAGAGAGAGAGAGAGAGAGAGAGAGAGAGAGAACGTGAAATACAATTCGAAAAGTTCTGACAATTCTTTTCTAAATCGATTTGTTTCTTCGTTTTTGATATAATTATTTTTCTCTCTCTCTCTCTCTCTCTCTTCTCTCTCTCTCTCTCTCTCTCTCTCTCTCTCTCTCTCTCTCTCTCTCTCTCTCTCTCTCTCCTTCTTCTTCTTCTTCTTCTTCTTCTTCTTCTTCTTCTTCTTCTTCTTCTTCTTCCCTCCCCCTCTCCCCCATTTCTTACTTTTTTGTGTTCTTGTGTTTTTCATTTGTTTGTGTGCTGCTTTCCTATTTTGTTGTTTGTTTGTCTCTCTGGTTAGGTATGTTTTGTTTTGCTTTTTTATTTTGTTTTTCTTTTTCTTTTTTCTATTTTTTCTTTTTCTTTAAAAAATTTTTTTTTTACTGTGTGTGCCTATGAATTGTTTTCGTTTATTTTCTTTTGTCTTTTTTGTGTGTGCCTATCCAAAAAAATCTAACGTATTTGCCAAGAGCGCCCATTATTTTCAAGAAAGCAATTTCATTTTTAATAACAATCCACGAAAAAGCGTTCCATTTTTGATTGCTTGGTTCTTTTTGTTATTGTTTTGTTTGTTTCGACGGCTGAAAGATTGTGTGGACCAATTTGTACTTAAGTGTGATGTAAACAATCAAAGAAGGATGGATTCTTAAGGAAGAGAACTGTCGCTTTCTTTGGGTGAGTGGGTGGGTTAGGGGTGGATGGGGGGTGCGAAAGTGTGCGTTGTGTGTGTGTGTTTGTGTGTGTGCGTGCGTGTGTGTTTGTGGGCGCGCGCGCGCACGCCAGCTGAATTATCCATGACATTTGATACAAAAGGGAAATGCGTGAGAGGAGGAAAAGACTCTTTAGGAAAATGCAAGAGTGGAGGAAAAGAACCTATAGGGAAATTCAAGAGTGGAGGAAAAGAATCTTTAGGGAAATGCAAGAGTGGAGAAAAAGAACCTATAGGGAAATGCAAGAGTGGAGGAACAGAACCTATAGGGAAATGCAAGAGTGGAGGAACAAAACCTATAGGGAAATGCAAGAGTGGAAAAAAGAACCTATAGGGAAATGCAAGAGTGGAGGAAAAGAATCTATAGGGAAATGCAAGAGTGGAGGAACAGAACCTATAGGGAAATGCAAGAGTGGAGGAACAGAACCTATAGGGAAATGCAAGAGTGGAGGAAAAGAACCTATATGGAAATGCAAGAGTGGAGGAACAGAACCTATAGGGAAATGCAAGAGTGGAGGAAAAAATACATTAGGGAGATGTGTGAGTGAAGGTAAAGAATACCTTGAAATAAAAACGTGACGTCAGAGTTGTTAAGCAATAGATGACAGAATGGAGGGATTTGGATATCGTATCAAATGCACAGTGAAACAAAAGATACTGAAAGGGAACACAAACCTTTTGTTGCTATTAATCCACCAATTCAAAATGAGTTTTATTATGAAATAGAAAAGGAGTCCACGGAATAGATATTAAAAAACACTTTAAAATCAAAAGCTAATGAGCAGATGTAGAAGTACACACTGGTGCACTTTGTGTGTGTGCGTGTTTTGCCAGTGCTCTGTATACTTGTCTGTCTGTCTGTCTGTCCATCTGTCTATCTATCAGTCTGTCTGTCTGTCTCTCTGTCTCACTCTCTCTCTCTCTCTCTCTCTCTCTCTCTTCTCTCCTCTTTACACTACTGCACAACACACATGCACAACAAGCACATCACGCACGCACGCACACACACATACAAACAGTGCACAACACACAGACAGAGCACAACACAGACAGAGCACAACACACTCAGAGCACAAAACACCACCACAGAAAACAAATACATCACACACACAAACATGACACACACACACGCACAACACAAACACACACACAACAGAGCACGACATACACGTACTCACACAAAACACACAGAGCACAAAAACACACAAAACCACACACAGAAAACAAAATACACTCACACACACACAACATGCACACACACACACGCACAACACAAACACACACACAAACAGAGCACGACATACACGTACTCACACAAAACACACACAGAGCACAAAACACACACAAACACACACACAAGCACACACACACAAACACATACACACAATACACACACACACTCCCCAGCACACACACTTGTCATTATCGCAGTCACCATCCTTATCATCACTATTATCATAAACCTATCTCCACTCTTTCCACACGGAAATCGAAAAGCACCAACAAAAAGGTATGAAAAGGAGAAAGAATTATCGCTATTATCGCTTTACAAGTAAGCACACAAATTTCCCAATTTAGCCACTTAAAGCCAAAGGAAAACCTGGCAATTGTCTGCAAACCTGCCGTCTCTCACATACACACACCGACACGCAGAGATACTTATCTCAGTCACAAATTTGCCACACAACCCCTCTTTACCTCTCTCTCATAACACCTATTACCATCCCTAGAATATACGGACATTTTGTTGATTTTAAAAAAGGCGAGAAAACATGTAGACAATGGAAAAGAGAAGGAAAAAATTGAACGATACTTGAACTTGTCTGTGTCCTTAAAAGTTTCAAGTTGTCAAAAGTTTGCTAACTTTTATCTAAGCAGAATATGATTCTTTTTTTTAAAAAAAGTAAACAGAGAAGAAAAAAGATAAAGAAATAGATTTTAAAAAGAAAAAAGAAATAGAGAACGAAAGAATTAATCCACCAAAAAGCAGACGAGCGAAAAGAAAGCGACATTTTATTTTTTTTAGAGAGAATAAACAGAACAAGCATGATAATTGCTAAGTACATCCATCCTGTTTAGAAAGAATGAAAAGATTGAGAAAATATGAACACTACATGGTATGAAATTTCTAACTGATGACTAGTCTTATTCAAAAAGTAAGTATAAGGAGCTAACACATGCATTGCATAAAAGGGTATTACAAGACACCAATTTTTGGGGAAACAAGCTAAGATGGATATGAATAAGCATTTTCAAAACCATATTTACTCTCAGCTGGTGCAGGAGGACATCTGGCGAAAGAGAGAGAGAGAGAGAGAGAGAGAGAGAGAGAGAGAGAGAGAGAGTTAGTTCGAGAGAGAGAGAGAGAGAGAGTTAGTTCGAGAGAGAGAGTTCAGACTTTTACTGGACATCGGCCCTAGGCTACAATACAAAAGAAAGATGAGCAAACAGAGTGGGAACATATGACATTAGTGTTATTACCATATTACGAGACAGACAGACATTACGAGACAGACAGACAGACAGACAGAGACTTCATAATTTTACTGTACGTTGGCCCTAGGCTACAATACAAAAGAAAGATGAGCATACAGAGTGGGAACATATGACATAAGTGTTATCACCATATTACGAGAGAGAGAGAGAGAGAGAGAGAGAGAGAGAGAGAGAGAGAGAGAGAGAGAGAGAGAGAGAGAGAGAGAGACGGACAGACAGACAGACAGAGACAGACAGAGAGAATACTGAACTGCATATAGAGTGGGCATGTGACATAAGTGTTATCACCATATTGAGAGAGAGAGAGAGAGAGAGAGAGAGAGAGAGAGAGACATACATACATACATACATACATACAGACAGACAGACAGACAGACAGACAGACAGAGAGAATACTGAACTTTGAAGGAAAGAGAGAGACTGGTTGAAACACAGGTTCGCGAGTTCAGCAACGCACACACGCACGAAAGCATCCCATGTCTTTATCCTCTACCCTTCAACTCCCAAAAAGCACATACGAGTACAATAACCACAGAATTACGAGAAGACCACGCAAAAATATCGGAAATGTGAGTTATAACATTATATTGTTGCCCTGCAAAATAGGCCTAGAGATACATCCACTGAAAAATGGCCACCTATGCAAACAGCAAGGATATTCAAAGCAGAAATAGGGGCAGAGGATATGATTTGAAACAAAACAAAATGCTGTTTTCGATAACTTCAAATAGTATTATATCTCTTTAAAGATCTTTTAAACATAACATCTATTTAAGGCAGTTCTCTTTTTTTAATTACTGATTTTGTCTATGCGACGTATTATTTCACAAGGTTGACATTTTCATGTATCTGGTGCACAAGTGAAAAAGAATGGAGGTCTTAGTTTTCAAAAGTGTCGCTTGTGCAATAGTCGTGTATAAGTAGAGATGAACAGTGGAGCACTGTTACAGCACTGCAGAGCATTGCAGAGCCTACAGTTAGAAGATCAGAAAGCTGCCACACAGTAAAGGAGCCGTACTTTGTGATCATGTTCTAAAACTTTACACAATAGCTCATCAGTGACTGGTGGCCAGTGAGGAAAGTTGAGGAGACTTGTGGGATCTGTTTTCAGATGTGTAAGAAAGGGGAAAATTACAGATCCAGCGTCATGGATAGGCAAATCACACAAGCCATTTTACCCATCACCATCTCTTTCCCCATCCACCCCCCCTCCCACCCCAAAAAAAGAAGAGAAAAGCAAAAAAGTAGCAAGCAACCAAACAAACAACAGCACTCTTACACAACAGGCCTTCTGGGTACAGGTAGAAGAATTTTAAGGCCGCCATTATAAGAGGCTAAGCAAGAAGGCCATGGCAATTATATAGGACCATGGCAATTATATAGGAAGAAGAAGACAAGTATCGATGATTTGACACTGCATTCAATCCCAAAATGGCCAACCACCACCTTGAAAATTGATGCGGGGAATCTGATAACGTGAGGGTCTGGGGTGCATTTTCTGAGATACTATCAGCCACGACCAGATCGGTTTTGCCATACAGATTTCCGATAAAGAAGGAAAGGTGAGGGTTACCCCCTGTCTAGACTGGCTGTATTAGTGCCTTTGTTATTAACTTCGTTAGCGTTATCTCCTCATCGATTTTTGACATCGAGACTGGCTCTATTGGTGACCGTTATTAAATGGTTTTGTGTTATCTCCTTATCGATTTTTGACACGTGCAGGCTTAGGGTAACAGTGTGGCGGTCTTAGGATGTCTCAAGTTCTGCTTCGCTGTGCTGTTTTAGATGTTGATAAGAAATCCTTTGACGATTTTTCAATTTGTTAATAATCAGAGGAAGGAAGAAGAAGAAGAAGAATCGCAATTATGATGATTCGAGAGGACGCAAAAAGCAGAAAACCAGTAAGGAATTATTTTTGTCTTGAGAAGTATCTTGCATTCACGAGTTCTTGCACCGTGCATACACCTTTCTATACAGCACATGAAATTACTTAATAACGTATGGATAGCTCTCACGCACACATTACGTGGGCACACGTATGCACACACATACACTCGCACACAAAAAAGAGACACGTTTCCCTCACCCATACACACTCTCATTATGACTTGCAGCAAACTACAACGAACAGTAAGTATGTCCAGATAAATGACGAATTATGGTGGGATTTTGGCTTTTCTTTCCTCTCCAGAGCTACCAGGTTTTCAAAACTAGTGAGATTTTGCGTATGCTACTGTTTTTTCCACACCATTAAGGTAGCTTTACTCAGACTTCGGGGATGAACTGGGTTTTAAACGGAGTTTGAGTGTAGTGTTGTTTTTTTAAAGCAAATACTGAGGGTTGCGTAGATGGCACGGTAAGTATTTCCAAACTCCCGTGCAATAGAACCAAAAGTCCCCGTTTGC
>CM054140.1:37256246-37261246 GCA_028751875.1 Rapana venosa
ATCCTGTATCTGAGATTCTTACCTGAGGACATGAATATGATGACATATAACTAATGGAAGTTCTAGCACCTCTGTATACGTGAGCGCAGATTATATTCTTATGGAAATTTTGGAACTCTTTATACGCGATAGCATAACTATATGTTATAGAAATGTTGGCACTCTGTGTGCGTGGTACCGTATATCTTATGGAAACGTTGGAATTCTGTATACGTATTATATCCTATGGAAATGTCGACTCTCTGTATACGTGTTAGTATTATATCTTATGGAAATGTTGACAATCTGTATAGGTGTTAGTATTATATCTTGTGGAAATGTTGCCAATCTGTATAGGTGGTAGTATATATCTTGTGGAAATGTTGCCAATCTGTATAGGTGGTAATATATATCTTGTGGAAATGTTGCCAATCTGTATAGGTGGTAGTATATATCTTGTGGAAATGTTGCCAATCTGTATAGGTGGTAATATATATCTTGTTGAAATGTTGCCAATCTGTACACATTATAACCTAATGTAATGGAAGCGTTGTCCCTCTGTCCTGTAAAAGTGGACAACTTTAACCATGGCTCACGAATGGATGCTAGCCAACGATATACGACACTTGAAAATCAGTACACAGCTTGAGAACGGGACAAAACCCGCAAATACAGTAAAGATGCCTATGATAAAATAACCGTCTGTTTTTTTAAATTTTTATATAATTCTGCTTGTTAACTTGCTTTCTCATAACTGCTACTCCGTATGGAAAACGAGCCCAGCAAGTGTGACTCGGTGGAAGAGGGTTTATTGTCAATCGCTGGTAACTAAGACATGAAACTACGTTGTTACCGAGGTAATCTCTACTGTTGTTGTGGTATCAACATCTTTATGTCAATTCTATTCGCAAATATCTAATCGCTAGTTATCCGAAACTCTTACCACAGACTGTGTTTCATCAAGGCCCACATACTGTCTATATGCACAGTGCAACACTACAACACTGCTACACCACAACGCTGCTACAGTATAGAACTCTGTCTTTGAGATAATAAAGCTTTTGAATTTGAATTTGAACAGTACAGGAGTGGCCAAAAGGCTGCCGCACTGACAGGGACGCCAGTCTACGTGCAGTACTCCCTCTCAAAACTTTCTAAAAATTCATCATACAACAGCAGCAAGGAAGCCCTCAGAGCCAGAATCCTGTTCAAAGCCTCTCAGTCCTTTCGAAAGACTTCACTGATTCCTCGTACATGTATGCACTAAACGCACACTTCCTAAATCAATGTTTTCTTATCTGTTATCCTCTGATAATATGTGTGACTTTCCCACAACAGCCGTATTCCCCCGTGCCAACATGCCACGCTGTCCTTTGAGCTAGGGCAGAGTGTCTGGAGGAACGCTGTCCATCTTCAAGACCGCAGCTTTACAAAGCCCTGTTCCTGTCGAAATGCATTCTCCCCCTAATCCGCCTCTGAAAAGGTGCTTAGAACATACGTTTTCAGCGGCTCTATCATAAAGCTTTCCCCTACTTATTCTGTCTGTCTGTCACTGGTGTGGGATTACTGGCGGATACTCAAAATAATGCCAAAGTTACGTAATTCTTGTTTCCATACTGATAGTTCCATGCAGAGGAAGAGGACAGAGAGAGAGGTAGAGGTAGAGGTAGAGAGAGAGAGAGAGAGAGAGAGAGAGAGAGAGAGAGAGAGAGAGAGAGAGAGAGAGAGAGAGAGAGAGAAAGAAAGAAAGAGGTGAGGACTTTCAGAGAAAAGAATGGACCTGTGCATGTCCGAAAAACAGAAAACACTCCCACCACTATTTACAAAAGTATCTAATTTTATCAGAGCAGCCAACCTTATCCCTTTGATCACTAATGTTAGAAAAAAACCCACCTGTTTTCTTCACAGAACGATTTTTCGCCCGAATGAAAAGTAAAAGTCCAAACCTGTGGCACGGTAATCGTAAGATTTGAAGTATTTTCTTCTGGCTTAGAGCAGATCCCTGAAAATGGAAGACGGGTGTCATGTGCAATCCCTGCACGCTTTGATGAGCTCAGCTGCTTAGCTTAAAGTTGGCTTCTGCAAGATTGGACTTGAATTTTAATGACCCAAATTAGGCCGTTTTTACTGCCAGGGTTGTTGCGAGTGTTTGCAGTTTTTTTAATGCTCTTCTCTCTATCCATCTACCCATCCCCCACTACAATACACACACAGACACAGACACCGACACAGACACACAGACACACACACACACAAACACACACACACACACAAATAACCCGCCAACCCAAAGCGATAAGAATAAGAATAGTTATAGTTTATACCATCATTATTAATGCAACTAAAGCACATAAAAACTACAAAACAGACAGGACAGGGGTTGGGGGCGTAATGTCGACATGAAGGCATAACGTCAAGGTGCTATTTGAATGTTGGTAAGAACGCATGGTATTGTGAGGTGGGTTTTTTTTTCTGGTAAGGAGGTATAATAGCATGGGCGCTATGTTTGAAATCAGACTTGATGTTATACGGAATTGTAGAAATAAATGTGTAGTGACTTAATGGGTTTCGTATTGGAAAAGAGGCGTGATTATCATGAAGCTCTGTTTCAGAATTTAAAAAAAAATTAGCAAAAAGAACTGGTATTTATAGCTTTGTATTATACTAGGGCCTGCGATATATATATATATATATATATATATATATATATTATTTCTCTGTGTGTGTGTTTATAAATGGTTATATATGTATATATATTATTCAGAAAAAGAAGTGGAGGAAAACAAGCGCAGATACCTAGTCACATAATTATACTCTTTTTGTTTTCTGTCTTTTGTCCCTACAGCTCTGTCATCTCTCTTGCTTTTCTGCCTTTCTAATTCATTCTCCTACCTTTGTTTCAAGCTAATCTTTCAAAGACTGTCTCTTTTTTCATTGTCTGACATTTTACCTGAATCGTTTTGCTCTAGTAACCAGGTACTGAAGTATCCAACACTGGAATGGACACACGATGTACATTCTCCAGTGTTATTTGCCCATAATATGGCATTTTTGTTATGTATTTACAATGTTTCTCGTGGTTAGTTTTGCGCTTTTCTGTAACTTGGGGATGATAAATTAAAGGGAATGGCTGACGTCCTCAGCTCGTCCTGCCTTTATTGGCCTTAAAGATTGAAATGATTAAGGTATTATTTTTGTCATTTGGTGATTTTTCAGATTGACGATGTTGAGTGTTTGAAGGAATTGGGTGGAATTGATCTTGAACTTGAGGTGGATGTTATTGGAGTAGCGATAATTGAAAAAGGTGACAGCCCTGATATGGCCTTTGTGGTCGGCAGGGCTATAAACAACAGGCAATGAAACGAAATGTCATTGGGAGACTGGGTCTCAATAAGAAAACATGGTGATTAAAAAGTGGAGCACTATGCGATGTTTTCTCCTTGTGTCTCTCTTCCTTCCATCTCTTTCCCTTATGTGTCTTGTTATTCGTTATTTATTTTGTACGGTTCACTTTTTCCCCAAACTTATATTTTATTCTTACTTTTGTTCCTCTTTTTTTTAAACAAAATATGCCTAGGTGCAGTAACCTTTCAAAAGATGGTTTTGAATTTAATGGTTGTCAGAAGTGTTTTGGCTAAAAGGGTGTAAGTTGTAATGCCTACCAGCTGCCTAATGTAAAAGCTGAACATATCTGTTCAAATTTTAACTTTCATCATATTTTAAATACGTTTTTCTCTTCAATAATATGCCTAAGTGTAGTGAACTTTCGAGAGATGATTTTAGGCTTAATGGTTGTGAAAAGCGTTTCAGATATTAAACAGAAAGTCATTATTCCTGTCTTGCAGCTGCCTAGTGTAACAGCTGGACATATCAAAGTTCCCGTTGAGCACGCTGTCAGCTTTTGGCTTGGTGGTGCTCTTGTGTATATGGAGATGTGTGTGACTTTCTGAATTAACTAAAAACCCCAAGCGAACAAGGCATTATGCAGCTGTATCTTATGAAGTGACTTTACCTGGCTTTCACTTTTACAAGAGGACAAGAGTAGTGTCGCTGTATCTTAACAAGAAAACACAGCAGATGTGGTTAGGCCGTATCTTAACAAATAAAAGATGTGACTTTATTTGGATCTATGTCTACGAAAAACAATGGGATATGGTAGTGTTTTATTTATACAAGGACGGACGCTATAGCTGAGTGGTCAAGACCATTCGACTTTAATCCCATGGGTCCATGAAGTCGTGGGTTTGAAACTTGGAGGCGTCTGGTGAATTAAGGGTGGAGATTTTTAAGATCTCCCAGGTCAGTTTCAAGTGCAGACCTGCCAGAGCCTTAATTCCTTGAATTCACAGGCAGAATATAAAAAAATGCACGTGAAAAATCTCATAATTCATATCAGCTTTTGATGGGTTTTGCAAACACGAACATACCGAGCATTCATCCCCGAAGTCGAAATTCAGCTACCTTCATGATGGACAAAAAACCAGTTGCATGCGCAAAATCTCACCATTGGTGAACCTCGAGGCTTCAGTCGAGGAAGGAACCCAAAATATGCACAAGAAAATAATTATGACATTATGGCTACATTCCGACAAAAGAACGCAAGCATGGTATTAAGTGGCTTCATCTTGAGAAGGAAACGTGGAGTTATCTGTCTTTATTTTGACAAAAAGACATGACAGTATACAGCTTATCTTTGCAAAAAGGCATTATGACATGATATGTGACTTCAGCTAAGCGAGAAAAAAAAGATATCATCTGCATTTTCCTGATGGGTAGGGATTATGTGATTTCATTCTAGCAAAATTGCATGGCATTTTGCGGTGGGAGACTTGACAGAAATAAGCAGTATCATGTGACTTTATCGTGGCAAGCGATCATGATGTTTTCCCTGTTCTTTTCTTCTGTTTTTCGCCACTAAGAAATTAAGAAAGCATTACCCGTGGAGTTTAGGGGCATGAAAACGTACTTCCATCTAGCTGCACAGTATTTATATTCTCATATCGCAGACTTTTTCGATCTGC
>CM054140.1:37266246-37283746 GCA_028751875.1 Rapana venosa
GAGAAAGTCTCCTTAAGGTTGGCATCTCTGTCTCTCTGCCTCTCTGTCTCTGAATGTCTGTCTGTCTCTCTGTTTCTGTTTCTCTGTCTCTGGGTTTTTTTCTATATATGTCTGTGTCTGTCTCGGTATCTGTCTGTCTCTGTCTCTGTCTCTCTGTATCTCTTCCCTGAAGAGTCATTAGTGCACTGCTATGAATTTTTTTTTATAGCTTTTCTTCTTAGGCAAGTTAAAACTTTTGCAGCGCCTATCCCTTTTCAGGTATAGTTTGCATGCTAGATAGTTATTATGTTCACGTAAACTCCCGTTCCCCATTGAAAGGAATCCCGTGATCTTTAACATGCATACATGTTTATCTTCTGCATGCGTAGGAAATCATGGCACTGGCAGGTCTGCGCTTTCAGCTGACCTGGCAGATCGTAAAAATCCCCTACCCGTAATTCACCAGACGTGTCGTGCCGTGAATCGAACACACAGCTTTATAGACCCAGGGGATGGAACTAACCGGCGCCTTTCACCTGTAGCGTCCTTTAACAATTAATGCACACTCTTATTTTCGTTCTTGCCCTCCGATGGGCCTGTAAAACTGGGCATTGATATATGCGTAGATAAATTGCGTGTCCCTTAAGATCCCACTCCTTCTTTGAAAGTGGATTAGGTGTGATGTGAAAGAAGGTGTGGATGAAAGATTAGTAAAAGCGCTATTGCATGATGATCATTGATAACGTACTGATGCTGCTGTGGAAGTGCATATGCTTTGAGACCACTTGACAGGGTTGTACTGTACGCTTGCTATCATAATACATCCTGACGTCAACCGGTCCCGAGAGATTCAAACACCTGCAGTGTTGGTCAGGTAATTTAAGCAACACTCTCAATATCGCATCCTTAAAGTGTTTAAATATCATCGCCAAACGTGTGTCATGCTGGGAAAACCCCCCAGTTTCATATGTTAACATCTCACGAGTGTGGAACATTGGTAGTTGTAGTCAATAAGCAAAAAAGACTCTTTCTGGTTATTCAGCTTGCTGTGATAGGTCTGTATATAAACAACGAGACAGATATAATTTCCCCTAAGGAAGGGAATGAGTTGAAACCATTACTGTTTAAAGCGTGTCTCTTGAATTAAATGAAAATCTCTTTTCAGTCACAGCAGATTTCTTTGCGTAAAATTAGGGCTGCTGTCCGTGGGGAGAGCGCGTCGCTACAAGAGCAGTGCCACCCATATATCTGTTTTGTTATTTCGATGTTTGCAAGTGTTTATTTTTCCCTATCAGAGTGGCTTTTTCTCTGCAGAATTACCAAGGACAGCTCTCTTGTTGACTTTTACATGCTCTAAATGCGTGTTGCATACTGGACCTCGGTTTATCGTCTCATCTGAAAGACTAGCACCCAGACCACTGCTTAAGGTCTAGTGGGTGGAGAAAATAATAATTTGGGGGGGGGGGGGCACAAACGGGGACCAAACCCGCACTTCACATGTTCTAGGCAGATACATTGCCTCTAGACCACTGATCCACCGATCCACTGATCCACTTGACCGATGAGTTTCGACTCCTGAAGGAACCATGGCCAGAATATTGGCAGTGGTATCGCTTAGCCATCCCTGGTACCTTGAGGAAAACGCCGTCTGAAAAAAGTATGTAGTTGCTACTGCTTTCAGGGGAATAAAAACATTCCTTTGGCATGTTACAAGCTCTCATTAAATCCTGATATGAAGAAAGAAGACAAATTCACTGAAGAATATTGCTTCAAAAATAAATAGATACATCAAAATAAACCAGCTGTGAAATGTTTGTGCCCGTATGCTTGGGGACAGTTCCCTGGCGGAAATAGACCTCAGAATCAGAATGATATTGGGAGAAAGTGATTCACAGAAAGTAAGAACAAGGAAATAGAGGAGTAAAGGAAGAAAGAGGGAACATGGAAAGACAAAAGCACGAAAGAAGATAAGAAAAATTAAATTTTTAAAAAAGAAGCAAAAGTAGCAAGAAGGAATAGGCGAAGAAAATATAGCAATTGCAGAGCGAAAAAAGGAAGACGGTAAGATGGAAGACAGAAAGAGTTAAGAGGAAAGAACAATCGTGAACAGGCGATAGAAAAAAGACAGAAACAAGGGATAAATAAAACAGACTGATATGGACGGAACGAAAAACAAACACAAAAAAACCGGTGAAGGGATGGCTGTAAAAGTATAAAGAATTCTGTTATTAGCTGTGTACTCCACGGGAAGAAAAGTAGACACGAACACGGCCCTCAAACACGAAAGTGCTAAAAACAACCCAGTTTTTGCTTCAGAACCGAATTCATTATTTTGTTCTCTCTACAGAAAATGTTACACCGACACAGGCTTGATTTTCTCGAAGAAAATTTTACGAAAAGGAATAAGCTTAGATTTTTTCCCCACACAAAATGTGACAATGAAATAGACTTTGGTTTTACTGACAGAAAATGCTACGCAGGAATAAATAAATAACTCTGTTCTTTTCCCTTCGCAGAACATGTTACAAACGAAAAGATTTGTTTTTTTTCTTTGCAGAGATAATCAAACGGCACGACAATGTTGTATTTTGTTCGCCATTCACAAAAACGAGTTTTAGAGGATGCTTTTAGAGGGAAGACAACGAAATATACAACGGAGCGAAACCTTCTGTGCAGGTTTTGTGATTGCTTATTACCAGAATAGAAGGCAGTTGTTGTTTTTTAATTCATGTTGTTACTGTTTTGGGGGGAGTTTTTGTTTTGAAAGGGGTTAAGGTGATGAGGTAGGGTGTGAGGCAATTGTTTGCGGCGCGGTGCGGTGCGTGCGTCCTCGCGTGCGTGCGTGCGTGGTGTATGTGTGTGTGTGTGTGGGGGGGGGGGGGGGGGGGGGCTGAGGATGGGGGTACAAATGTTAGGCCACTATCTGTTGAAGCCAGTTTACACCTGCCTACACCACTCATTCTGTTTTTATTGATGCCGTGTCGTTATCATACCTGAAAGATGGTTTTCTTTCTTTCATTCTTTCTTTTATTTTTTATTATTATTTTGTATGGTATTGTATACCACTTTAAGTCAGGGCAAACTTCTCTGCGTGAAATTCGGGATGCTCTTCCCTCCCTGGGGAGAGTGCATCGTCACAAGAGCGGCGCCACCCATTAGTTTGTTTTCTTTTTCCTGTCTGCAACTGTATTTGTTTCCCTATCAGAATGGCTTTTTTTGCCAGGGACAGCTCTCTTAATGCCGTGGGTTCTTTTGCGTACACTAAATGTGTGTGGCACATGGGGCCTCGGTTTATCGTCTCACCCGAAAGACTAGCACCCAGACGACCGCTCACGGTTTAATGGATGGAGGAAATGTTTTGGGCGTAATCGGGGATCGTACCACCACAAACTTTGAACCCGGACTTTTGGTTTTTTGGCAGACGCGTTGCCTCTAGACCACCAATCCACTTAAGACATCACACAGACATTCCTATAGCAAACATAACATCTGGCAATGAAAGAGTTGCAATTTTCATGGTCTTTTATTAATGGAGTAAATGGTAAGTTACAGACCTTGTATTTGTTTCAGAGGCAAATAAAACTATTCCACTGTCATTTTAGAATTCGACTTGAACGATGATTAATAATAATAAGTATGGCAATTTATTACGCTGTCTGTTCAAACAAAATCGTTCGCTCAGATTGATTTTACACTTTAAGTCATGGCAATTCTCTCTAAATGCGGGTCTTTTCGTCACTGAATGGTGGACACTGGCCCTCAGTTCGTGCGCACCCGAAACCTATCATCTAGTACACTTTCTCTTTTTTGAGCATGGAATGTTTTGGCCGTAACGGGGTTTTTACCAAAACTTTGCCAGGACCTCTTTTGGGTTTTTTAGCGCAACATCGTGTAACCTCTGACCCCATCCTTAGCATCATCCAAAGACTACAGCCCAGAACACTCTGGCTAAAGTTTACAATTTCGCTAATATTCCTTTATTAATGGATTAATGGATGGTACAAACTTTTTGTTCCAAACGGAAGTAAAACCACCGCTACACTTCAGAAATTGCTGACGTTTTTGCTTTCTTACGCCTTACCTTACACCGTCCACCCATTATCCCATTATTCCACACATTTGTCCGCATTCGAATTCTTGAAATTCGGCAGTGTTTGAACTGTGATTCCCTAGCTTAATTTCTGAATGATATACAATAAAGCTGTTATGTAGCCCACATGACTATTACATAGAAACGCTAAGCTTCATATACAGGTGAACAAAAACTGATATACAAAGAATGTCATTTAGTGGATTAACTTGACTGTAGATTCACTAGCTTGATTTCTGAATGATTTACAATAAAACTCGTATGTAGTCCACATGACTGTTATATAGAAACGCTAAGCTTCTTAATACAAGCGAACAAAAACTGATACACAAGGAAGGTAATTTAGCGGATTAACTGGAAACACGGACCGACACAGAATCAGTGTTGCTCTTAGTGAATGGCCCATTCCCGTTGTCAGTGTCCAGCTCTCATGTCTGGTTGATCTCTTCCAGCTAACCGAATTATCTAGTGACCAGAAAATAATCCGCTATTTGGACTACCATGAATTCTGTATCACTTTTACTTAGTGACCGAGTAGCTTTTATGGAGCATATATATATATATATATATATATATATATATATATATATATATATATATATATATATATATATATATATCCTTGGGAACACTGAGGCTACACCCCAGCTTTAGATTTTGCCACTTTTCTTTCTGTTTTCCTATACAACTCTTGCATTCATACCGAAAGAAGTAGCCCATGACTCAAAACTCCTGTGAATTTGCACAAATTTGATAGGTTTGAATTTTTTTTTTTAAGTCAGCATACAATGTACTCCCTCAGAACTTTGTCGTCTGTTAGTTTTCTAACCAAATATGTGTGCGTGTGGTTAATACTATTGGACCACAAACAATCCCCACTTCATGATTATTTCCACCTTTCTCGCGACTGCCTGGTATTGCTCCATAGACTCAGTCTCCCAAAACAACCACATTTGTTCATACTTTAAAATCTGTGGAAATTGGCAAACTTTTTTTTCCTTTTGACTACACACTAAGTCTACCTGGAAGCTAAAGCTGGAGTGTAGCCTTAAACCACCACCCTCTTCTTGCTCTTCTCTCCTCCCACTCCTCTGTTGTTGACACCTGGAGGCGTTGTGTGACAGCTTCTAGTGTCTCCATCACAAACCACTGTCCACACCTCTGGGAATCTTTTGTTGTTGTTGTTGTTGCTTCTTTGTAAGATGGCAGCGCACTCCCTGTCTGAACAGTATGCTGAAGGAGCGTCACTGTTTGAGGAAACTCGAATTAAATTTTGAACTAATTGTAATACCTCTTTATTATTATTATTATTATTATTATTATTATTATTATTATTTTGGTGCCTTTCATTGAAATCAGTAGCGTTCAAAGCACATTACATGGGTATAATCATTTAAAAACCCCACTACATTAAGAATTACTTTTGCTTTCATTTTTGTTATCGCCATACCTTTCATCACACAATATTCATGTACAACGAAGAAAAAGAGACATACTAAAATTACAGATGAAAATCTAGACCCTGTTCCAAACCTATATCACTCACTTGGCCAGTACTCTCATGTGCAAATCTACAATGACATATTATGAAAACGAACTTTGCAACTGCTAGATTAAACAGATACAAAGTTATCAGGAAGGACGTTACATAAGCCCCCCCTCCTCCCCCACCACCACCAACAAAAACAGCCTTTCATTTCTTCAGTCTCCCTCCTCTCTGTGTCATTTTGCGTCACAATATCTTTCTGTGAAAGGTAGATTCGTCAAGCTTTTGTTTTAGAATACTGCATATTTTTTGATAACTCAGTACTTTATGTATTGGTACAAAAGTTTGACTGTAATTGTAGGTACAAAGGTTTGACTATAATTATAGGTACAAAAGCTTGACTGTAATTGTAGGTACAAAGGTTTGACTATGATTGTAGGTACAACGGTTTGGCTATATTTGTAGGTACAAAAGTTTGACCATAACTAATGATCTTAAAGTACTGCATGATTTTGTGCAACATATGTCACCAGTTTCTGCGGCAGTTTCTCAAACTGTAGTGAACGAGTTTAACTGTTTATGCTCAGATTGTGCGTGTGTGGGTTTTGTGTGTTTTTAATTACAAGGTCATATCATTTAGGTGTAATCATAAATCTGTGTGTGTATACACGTGAGCGTGCGTGTCTTTCTTATGTATGTTTGCATGTATGCACGCACGAGTGTGAGTGTATATAAGGGTGGGGGTGGGGCTAGTAGGAGACGATGCCTGCGAGATGGTTATAATATTATTTGTAATTATGGGAGAAAAAGGCTTGCATGCAGCACAATTTGTGTCAAATCTAGTGTGTGTTTCGAGATAAGCTGGCCTACCGATATGAATGAAGGAAGAATCAGAATAACTCAGAAATGCAGATATTCTGTTCTGACTTGCAAAAGTCTGTAATTCAAACGTCGTCTTATGTTTGTCTTTAATAAACCTTTTTTCCCCTAATACCCTACTTTATGTTCGCCCAGATTTTCTGCAAAAGCAGCAGATTCAACAACTTTCCGACCTATTTTAAAGACGTGTGTGTTTGTCTGCTACAAATTCATATATTCTACATTCCTGCTAGCACTTACTCTTGCTGCTGCAGCTAAATAAAAACATTTTGAAGGTGGAGCTCGATTTTCCAGAAGCGTTCATGCTACGTTATTTGCCTTGACACTTAGGTTTACCCAGGAAAGAATCGGCTCTCCGAATAAGTCATGAGGATCGCGGCACCTTGAAATAACCAGTCTCCTGCTAGTGCAGACTCGCACAGTCGTCCAGTTTGTGTTCTTTGTTCATTTATTTTATTTTTCATTTATTCTTTTATATCGAGGATAATGGAATAAGCTCTTATGTGCTTTTTTACATCCAGCCCCCGTGTGTATGTGGTTTTGTAAAATTTTGTCATCTGTTCCCACCGGCACGCAATGGCCTACTCTTACGAAAAGCGGAACAGGATTTAACGTGTGCGCAAGACGTTCTGCGTTCGCTCACACACGGGGCCTCGGTTTATAGTCTCATCCGAAGGACTTTTGGGGAGAGTGGAGTCGGCACTGATGTTAACTTCGGGGGGAAAATATCCCCTTGAACGGGAATCGAACCCGGGTCGTCAGATTGCGAGCGCGACGTTCTAACCACTAGGCTATCCCGTCCCCCCCGTAGTTCTGTTGTCGCTTCTGAGTTATCACCGCCATAGCTCTGGATCTGTTTGCCGCCATGACAGCTTCGTGGTTTGCAGCTCCCGTGTCTCAGACATACTCCACAGTCTCAGTCCTATCTCCTTTCTCAGCGTTTGTAGGCAAGTGAAACAAATATGGTTTGTTGTTGTCGTCTTTGTTGTTATTTTGGCGTGTCTGGTTTTGCTTGTTCTGCTTTTGTTGGTGGTGGCTTTTCGTTTTGTTTTGTTTCCCTGATGCGGTTCTGATCTACTTGTTCCAAGGCCAGATTGAGAGCAGTGGCGTGCGATGAGATTGGTTCCCGGTAAGCAGCAGCTTTGGCTCACGCATACATCAGATTTGTACAGAATGGGCAGCTCCATTCTCTGCCCCTGACCTGCATTTCCATGCTGTTTTCGGTGGTGGCCCTATAACCGGGTTGTGGAGATAATGTCGTCTGTATTGCTGTGTTTGACAGTTGCCAGTGTAGTCTGCGTCATGTCCTGCTGTGCCATGCCATCGTTCCTTCAGTGTCAGACTGACTGAACATGCTTGTTTTACAAAACGCGGCTGCATGCATTTTGTGTAGGTAATAGCGTAGTGTCTGGGTTTGGGCCGACAAAAGGAAACAGAAATGTCTCAAAATCGTAGACAGTGTAGAATCGTATTTCACCCCTGCTTAATTCAGAACACTGGTCAGTCTTCTCTTTCCCTCCCTAACCCTCCCCCCCCTCCCCATATGAAATTGAAGTCTAACCAGACAGTCGAAACAAAACATTGACAATCTGTAGAGTCGTATTTTATCCCTGCTTAATTCAGAAGACTGGCCAATCCTCCCCACCCCCCACCCCCATGTGAAATTGAAATCTACCCAGAAAATCGAAACCAAAAATATACAAACTGTTGAGAGATGGAGAATCTACACACAGGTTTTTTTTTCTCAAAGAAATAGAAAACAATTTTTGCATTAGTAGCATTAACGCTAAAAGCGAACGTTCATTTTCTCAATTTTTCCCCCGCATAAAACTGGACTGTATTCACCAGAACCGAAGTAACAAACAGATTATGTAGGGAACTTTTTGGCAACGTGGTTCGAACGTGTACCACTTTATCCAGAGGTCACTGATAGGAATTTTTATTCACGGCCAACAGCTTGGGAAAAAATGGTCGTAGCCAACAGTCGAGCAGATTCCAGCCCCTCTCCACACTTTCAGAGGAGACAAAACCAAAATTCTGTGCGTGAATTCGCAAAGACTATTGGTTTATTTGCGCGCTTGTGCTTGAATGCACCGACATTATTTTTGGTGTGCTAGTTAAACATAATTTCACTTTTAAAGAAAAGTATGCCCTCATCTGCCAATAAGAAAGGATGACGAAATAGCCCTATGTACAGAGGCATTGTGTTCAGACATTGCTGGTGAAGCCAAAGAAGCGCGACGTATATGGTGGTGGGAAAAAGGTCACATTGGCAAATATCGCACATCGGAGTTTAAGCTGAGACGATCACGTGCCCTTGTTTTGGAAGGACAAAAGTTATTGTCTTGTACATTATGTTTTCCTAAATATTAATTTTAGCCCAGAGCCGAAACATTTTCGTGACAGTGGTAATGTGCTGTTAAATCGGCATTGAAGTCTTCAGGAAAGAAAAAAACAAGAGAAAGAAAGAACGCTTAACGTTCAAAGCAGAGAAGGAAAATAATTGGAAGAAGGAATAAAACAACAAACCCAAAGAAACAAGTATGAGTTTTAAAAAACAGATGGGGAAGAATTACAGGGTCACCAAAAATAGAAGAAATGACACGGAAAAAAAGACCGATAAAAATGGAAGATACATAGACAGACAGGCCCATAGATAGATAGATAGATAGATAGATAATAATAATAATAATAATAATAATATTTAATAATAATAATAATAATCATCATCATCATCATAAATGGAACTTATATAGTGCTATATCTTGCAAAGACAAATCAAAGCACATGCATTCAACCTAATCTTACAGTCATGCAATCAATGATAAATAATCAATAGTTTAAACAAACAGATATTACAAACATGGTGCACTGAAGACAAGATCTATTAAGATAGATAGATAGATAGATAGATAGATAGATAGATAGATAGATAGATAGATAGATAGATAGATGACAGAACGACTAACAGAATTAGATATAATGATAAATGGATAGACAGGCAGACAGATTGATTGACAGATAGATACATACATACATACATACTAAATACATACATACACACATACATACACACATACTTACATGATACATACACACACACATACATACATACATACATGCATACATACATACATACATACATACATACATACATACATACATACATACATACATACATACATACATACATACATACACAAACACATACATACATGCATGCATACATACATACATACATACATACATACATACATACATACATACATACATACATACATATATACATACATACATACATACTTACATACTTACATACTTACTTACATACATACATACATACATACATACATACATACATACATACATACAGACTGTAAACCGAGGCCCCGTGTGCGAACGCATGGCTAACACCTTGTGCACACGTTAAATCCTGTTCCGCTTTTCAAAAGAGTAGGCCATTGTGTGCCGGTAGGAACAGATGACAACATTTACAAAACCGCATACACACGGGGACTAGGTATTTAAAAAAGCACATGAGTGCTTATTCCATTATCCTCGATATAAAAGAATAAATAAATAAAAATAAATAAATAAACATACATACATACATACATACATACATACATACATACATACATAGGTAGAAGTCAGATATAGGCATCCAGGCAGGTAGATAGATTGACTGATTCCTTGTTCCATCTTGGGGTACTCCAGATTGACTGATTCCTTGTTCCATTATGTGGTACTTCAGATTGACTGATTCCTTGTTCCATCATGTGGTACTCCAGATTGACTGATTCCTTGTTCCATTATGTGGTACTTCAGATTGACTGATTCCTTGTTCCATTATGTGGTACTCCAGATTGACTGATTCCTTGTTCCATCATGTGGTGGTACTCCAGATTGACTGATTCCTTGTTCCATCATGGGGTACTCCAGATTGACTGATTCCTTGTTCCATCATGGGGTACTCCAGATTGACTGATTCCTTGTTCCATCATGGGGTACTCCAGATTGACTGATTCCTTGTTCCATCATGGGGTACTCCACCAGACGATGGAACCAGGAATCAATCAATCCCCCTACCTGCACATGTAATATCTGCCTTCTACCTATCTACCAGCCCCGATATGGCCTCTGCCGTCGGCGGGGCTATAAACAACAAGATTGGTCCTCCATGATAAGAAAAGTCAATACGTATGTATCACAAAGCATCACATGTGCAAATAAGTGGATAAGATATAATACAGCTTTAATCGAAAAAAACCGGGTTTTTTCTACAGAAAAAGTTACAAATACAATTATATGTTTTCTTTTCTCTGCAGAAAACAAAAAGGTAAACAGAAGTAAATGGATTTAATTTTCTTTTTGCAGGTAATGGGACAGCTGAAATATGTTGTGTTTTGCTCACCCACACACAAATTTTATGGGTTTAGAGGATGACTGTCCAGAAGGCAAAAAATGAAATACATAATCGAGTGCAAAGCTCTATGGCTGGGCTGTGATTGCTTTACCACTAAAAATAGAATGTCATTTTTTGTTACCGGTGGTGGTAGTGGGGGTGGTTATTTGTTAGTTCCTTTTTTATGTGTAGGGAAATGGAAATTAGGTGGGTAGAGGACGGGTGAATGGTGGTGGTGGTGGTGGTGGTGTGGTGTGTGTGCGTGTGTGCGCGCGCGGCGCGCGTGTGTGTGTGTGTGTGTCTGTAGGAGGATGGGTAGAACAGGATAATAGGCAACCATTGCCCGGAGCCAGAAATCGAGCAATGATGTGCGCCTTTGTCTACACCATTTAGTCTCTAGGTTTTTTTTGTGTGTTTTTGTTCTGTTTTTTCGTTTTACCCCGTGGGCAGCAAAGCCGGCACAGCAATTGCTGTACTCCCCTTTTTAAACAGCATATAAACATCTTATGGCACACGCAATATCTGGCTACAGAATAGTGGCCGTTTCAATTTCTACACAGAAAAGCTGTGGTTATCTGTAGACTAGTAGATTTCATTGAATGTAGAAAATGTTGTGACAAATCCATTACAGCCCACTCATGGGGTGAGGCTATTCGTTCTTCATTCAGATCAAATTTTGAAAACCGAATGAGTCTCTGTAACAGATAGATGATATATGGTTTCCATTATAGATTTTATAAGGTTTCCATTCACCAATTTTGTTTCAGCTTGATATTTAATGTTTATCGCTCATTATCGTTGTAAGTTATTAAGAAAGGGGATTTAAATATCGTGATGATATGGTAACGGACATTGAAGTAGCTTTGATATTCTCATTAACATGAAATACTTGTACGTTTTCTATGGTCATTTGACAATCCGAGTTCAAAGAATTGTAATTGCTTGTGCGCTTACAGGTCTTGCTTGTTTCATATTACCAGCGTGAACAGAAATTATTTTAAGTGACGTTTAAATGTGTGTGTGTGTTTGGTGTGTGTGCGTGAGAGAGAGAGAGAGAGAAGAGAGAGAGAGAGAGAGTGTGTGTGTGTGGTGTGTGTGTGTGTGTGTAAAACTAGTTTTCCTATCGCATAATGACGTCAGCAGTCATGTATACAAAAGTCACCTTGCTGAACCCAAACAAGAATGCAATAAGAAGAAGATAGGTTGCCTGTACATAAGTGTAAAAAAAATGGTGTTATCTTTTTTTTTTAAACTGTCAAATTGACAGATAGAGGAAACAGTAGATTTCCAACCTCAATTTTTAAAACACAAATCTCAAGTCTAAATTTTGTCTCGGTAGTCAACTTGGTTTTTGAACAAGAATAAGATATAAAAACAGCATAAAAATCAGAGTCCTCAGTGTGTGTTGTTTTTTCTCAAGAGCGTGAGCTTTTTTTCCAGATATTTCAACTTTTTGTATGTTAAAAACTTTTCCTTCACCACCAGTCCACTTTCACCCTGCTTAAGCAGAAAAGACCAAAAGTCAAACTTACTTTTACGATCTGCAAGATGTTTGCTTTTATCTGTTTTGGGACTATGTAGTCTGCAATCCTGTTTACACTTGCTCGAGCTGTTGTGGATAAAGGAGACTTTTCGAAAGGATTGGCACTATTCCCTAAACCAGCCATTATCTTCAGTCTTTATCTCATCAAATATTTGGTATTCAGATGTCTTATTGGTTTACGTCAAGGGCTTTGTCAGTTATTGGTGTTAGGAAAGTGCTGAGGACTAACTTAAAACATGCTGTAAAATGTAATGCAGAGATTGTGTTGAGCCTTTGCAAGCTCCTGGCATAACAACCTGCACTTTCCTTTAAAGGGGAAACACTGTTCAGTGGGAGTATGTAACAAGGTACTTGAAAAGAGCCACACACGCAAACTAACTTCTCATCCGCTGTGTACTTTGAATCTTTATGTAACTTCCAAGTGAGATGAGTGAGTCAGAGTGGTTATTCTGGATGCACTCCGCAGGTTGTTGAGCTGGGGGAACAGGCAGTAACGGTAATAACAACAAGGTGTCTCTTACTATACTCTTGGTATAATAAAGGCATGCACAGTGAACAGCCTGAACTAGAAGCCGGTACAGAATCAGGATATCTAGACGTCGGTCTGTGTCTGTTGTTTGCTCACACAGTCGGGGTAACTTTTCTGATTTATCTCCCTCCGTCGCCGAGCTGAATCGTTGTGCCCTCACCAAAGCTCGGTGATTTGCAACTCTCTCCTGTGTCATATTCTGTGTCTCAACCCTCCTCCCCCTCCCGTTCTCGGTTCCCATCTCTTTCCATTTGCTCAAAGGCACCTGAGACAGTCTGTTTTCTTTTCTAGAAGGAGAATCGACCCAATTGTTCCAAAGCCAGATTACAGTAGTGGCATGGAATGCGATATATGCCAGGAAATTGACTGCTTTGGCAGACGTCAGATTTGTTTGAGTATGGCCAGATGTTCTTCCCCCTGACCTATATTTTGCTGCGGAATAATACTCTGTTCAGGTCTAGGCCTACACTCTCGTTTGGGAGACGCGGAGTTTTCTGATTTGACGCTTTGATACAGCTCGTAACGTAATCTGTTCGGTTTATGTTTTGATATCGAAAAAGTTGTCATTTTGTTTTTAAAATGTAGACGATTTTATGCTGCTCGTGACAACAGAACCCTTGTGGCTGTGTTTTTGTTTTTGTAAACATGAACAAACATTCTTTACTTTGGAAAACAATGTGTCTTCTGATAATCGCACATTTCAAAAGTTAGGACTCGAATCAAAATCCATAACTGTACAAAAGTAAAATGACCGAAACAGGTAACTGGATGATAATAGCACGGCACTTGTAGGCCAGGCCTCTAAGTGTAAAACTATTTTTTTTTAAATGGTGACTCCAGACTGTTTGTTTATAAAATGTATATACGAAAACATACACTTGACGACAATAGCTGGTGAGAGACATCAGCTTAGTGCGTAAGCCGAATGTTCTATGCTTTTGTCCATGTAATCCCTCTGCTGTTTTGTTGAGACTTCTGTGGGGTTTTGTTGTATCAAAGGGTGTCCAAGTTTTCATTGTAAGAGAAGTAAGGCCATGCTTAAAAGTTTTCATTCAGCTTTGTGTCTGAATGTAAGGGAATTTGCTTTCTAAGCTTTTAAAGATCACTGGTTTACTAAGGATTGTAAATTTCATCAGCTGATCTCATCTGTTCCCATAACCCCCTCCGGGATCGTAGGGGCAATGCAGTGATGACCATTGCACCAGTTAGCTACAGTCAGGTTTTTTTGTGTTGATTTAGTTTGTTTTGTTTACTATTCAAATTTAAGAATTGCTTCGATAAGGCTGCACTGATTTACTGTATTCCAAGTCTTTTCGTCTGTGTAGCTTTCCAAGCAAGACTTGACATTTCTTCTGTCTGTTTTTCTTTGAGTTCATGGCTCAATGCCTTTGCTTATTTTATTCAGGTGCGTTGTTTATGATCTTGTAAATACTAGGATTTGCAACCAAAAAAGCGTATTTTGTGCAGTGTTGTGTGCCTCTGTGTCCATTTATGTATTTGCGATGCTTTGTAGGCTAGTGGAAAGGCTAACGTTTTTGCACACCCAATCTTATTTGCTTTCTGTAGAATAAATGAGCTGATGTGATCATATACAGAAATAATCGCATGTCAGTATAGGCCTTGCTGTTTACTTGATTCAATCGTTTGGTTTTTGATGTTGTTAAGTTATAATGATTAATCCCAGAAGTAAACAGCTTCATGATAAAGCCTTTGATGTTAAGTTTCGTGCATGCTTCACGTAATGCGATCAGCTTTTCTATCATTACATCTTTTTGCGTCCCAAACGACGGAGCTATCAAAGATTCACAATGCAAATGGGGAAAGAAGGTCATGCTGCAAAGGAAATCACATAGAGACTGATGCAGAATGATCGCCTCGTCGGATATTTTATATCGTTTGTTCTCACTGTCCAGTTGCTTCTGATGCCTACTTCCTTCCAGCTAACTGAATCATTTTGCTTCCATGAAGAAAAAAACCAAAACTTTGCCATTTGCATAACATGAATCTCTCTCTCTCTCTCTCTCTCTCTCTCTCTCTCTCTCTCCTCTCTCTCTCTCTCTCTCTCTCTCTCTCTCTCTCTCTCTCCTCCTCCTCCTCCCTCTCTCTCTCTCCCTCTCTCTCCCTCTCTCTCTCTCTCTCTCTCTCTCTCCTCTCTCTCTCTCTCTCTCTCTCTCTCTCTCTCTCTCTCTCTCTCTCTCGCTCCTCTCCTTCTTTTACGGGATGAACCATCAGACTGGTTTATAACTCGTAAATCTGGCTCCTTGTGATGATTGTTCTTTGTGGAGGGGTTCAAGAGTGGCCTGTGTCCAAGGTCAAATCTCGGGAAGACAAAATAAAAACTGGTAGATTGCAAGGTCGTCAGAATCCGCTTCTCAGCCTCACGAGCAAGTTCCAAGAGTTACCTCGACATTTGGCAACAGTCCGGATGCAGAAAGGTTGCTGGAAGGGTGTCAGAACGAACACCTGACCACTTTAGCCGTTAACGCCACGCGCTCCGGTTTGATTCAGATTTATTTTGTTTGTCCTGCCCTTTCCCTAGAGGCTATTTGGCAGGAAGCCTGTTTGCCTGTGCTGGGAGGTTTGTTTATGGAGCACCAGTGCATATCGTCATACCGGTAGATTGCGCAAGCTGCAAGTTGGCAGAAAGGGTTGGGGTTGGGGTGGGGACAAACCTCCAAGTTTCTGGTAGTTCTGACTCACGCACTCAAGGTTCGTAATTGTCACTGCCAGTTGCAACATAGAACTAGCTTTGAAACGGCTGTAGGCTGACAGAAGAAACTGCCATTATATTATATGTCTAAATTCCTGCAGCAGTCATACATCTTTAAAAACAACAACCCTAATGCAATTACCGCGTTAAAGTCCACTAGACCCTGAGTGGTGAATTGGATGCTAGTATTTTGGATGATATATTTAAGCAAGGTCTAGTGCGTAACGTTCATTAAAAAGTACGCATGGCGACAACAACAAAATAAATGATATACGTCCCTTGAAAAATTATGTCGAGGAAAGTCTCACTCACTTTGGGAATTAAAATCGCATGGAGACAGGAAAACCTTCGTGTTCTAAATGGCAGCGCTGTTTTCGCGATGCGTTCTTCCCGGTGAGAGCAGCCCGAATTTCAGGAAGAGAAGTGTGTAGTGACTGCCAGCGGTGTAGAGTAGAACATAATAGTTATATACCCCTGACCGTTCCATCATTCCTCACTGCTCCCTTGCGATTAAACAGGAGAAGCGCATCCATTTTCTTCCTGCATGTGAATAGTCGGCACGCTTTCATAGTCACTTGACTGCGGACGAGTGCCGAAAGTAATCCAAGAAAACATTCATGGCACCCGGTTTATAGAGCGTGTTTCGCGTTAATGTGAATACAAAACTTCCCATCGAAAGTTTTAAAAAAGTGATTTGATGTTATGTAAACTGACAGAAAGGCGACCTGTGTTTAATGGCGTACCTGGTGTATCCCTGAATGCCTGACTAGTAGTTATCCTAGGCACCGTTTTGCGCAATGATCGTGTAGTAAGAGCATAGTTTGAAACTCAATCCTTTCTTTGAAAGCTTTAAATGATCTAATGACAAACTCTTTACACACAGCTGAAGAGAATATGCGCGAAAGGTTGTGACGTTACGTGTCACAAACAGTGTAATTACATCCTCTTCTTCTTCGAGTGCTCAGACAGCAACTACTGTTGTTTGTCATACGAGCGAAAATGCGTTTGCGCTGCCGTTAAGCGCCTGACAAGTCAGGCCCAGCGTATCTTACTTCAGCATGGGAGAGAACCGCTCTTTCTGGATAAAAGTCAGGAGAATGGACCAAGAAGGCAGAACATAGACAAGAAAGAGGTCGCGGGAAAACAAAAAAAGAAACAAGGCAGAAACATACGGATAGAAAAAGAGGGAATTCCTAACATAGAATTTCGTGAAAGTGGAGATGCTAATTATAATGACAGCGGCATTCCACACAGGGTTGAATGAGGAAGGGGGGATATAGAGGCGGGGCCCCCCGGGGGACCCGGGGGTGGGGGGGTGGGGGGGTGGGGGGTAGTAGCTCTATCCAACATTTGAGATGTTGTTGGGTTTGTACAGCTGGCGTAGAGTTCTCTCATTGTGACGGTTTTATTTCTGCTGATCTCGGGTCCAGACATCATTAGCAGTGACACAGGATTACGCAGCGGCAGAAAGTTGTACTACCTTAGCATGCCAAGAAGAAAATATACAGATGACATTTATTTCCTTGTTTTTGTTGTTGTTGTTGTTGCTTGGCTCTTATTTTCTTTCTAATGTCAGCTAGGCATCTGTACAACTTGTATAACTCAGGATTTTCTTCACGTTTTCCTGGATTGTTTCTTTGTTTGGTTGGTTGGTTGGTTGATTTATTTTTGAACGGTTGCTGGAAACAGCTCCACACTCGAGTGAACAGTATAGTCAGAAACACGCACATATTTACGAACACACAGTACAGGCAGGCAGGCAGGTAGGCACACACACAACGCACGCACACACACGCGCACGCACACGACACCACCACAGACCACGCCATGCAACCACACGCACGCACACACACAAACACACACTTTTCGTCTAATATCA
>CM054140.1:37288746-37293746 GCA_028751875.1 Rapana venosa
TAGAGTGTTATTTCCTACACGTGAGAACACGATCACATGTGTTACTTTTTTTGTGCGGAGATGATGATGTCGGCACAGAGGGGAAACAGGTTGTCAGCTTACCATTCCATTTCCAGTCATCTTTACACCGTTAGACTGCTGTCACTCCATAGTTATATGTGGGTGGGAGGGGGGGGGGGTGGAATCCCTCGCGAGTCGCAAGGTGTTTGACCACGCTTTTTCAAGTGCTTATTTGTATCTGTCTATTGGTACGTTCATTTCCTATCAGCGTCCATTCTTTTCCTCCAATTTTCCTTTTGTGTTTTTCTTTTTGTGTGCAAAAGCTGAGTATTCATTCTTTTTTTTACCTTGCTTTTATTCGTTCGGTTGTTCATTCTTGTTTTTTTCTTCAGGCGTGAGCCTTTCACTCCTGGGCACTTTTCTTGGAGATGTTGTTAACCTTACCACACAGCGAGCAGGCAATCGGAACACGCTTCTTGGCTGTGTCACTCATTTCCGTTCACGCAGGCTATACGTTAGCTAGCAGGGAATGTGTGGGTGTACGGCGCGCGTGTCGCGGCTGTGTGTGTGGTAGTGGGTAGTGTGTGTGTGTGTGTGTGTGCTTGTTTCTGTCCGTGTGAATGTGTGTGTTTGTGTGTGTTGTAGAGGTAGTGTGTGTGTGTGTTGTTTTCTTAATTTAACTCTTTCCACAGTAAGTGATAGTGTGTGTTGTGTGTTGTGTGTGTATGTAGGGTAGGTGTGTGTGTGTGTGTTCTTTATTTACGTCTTCCACATTAGTGTGTGTGTGTGGGTGTGTGGGGGGTGGTGGGTGAAGGGGTGATGCAGTTTTTCTTCTTGACGATGCAGCCCCACTTTTCACCATTTATCACCGTTGTTGACTGCGTGCACTTAATAATAATAATAATGATAATAATGATAATAATAATAATGTATGGAATTTATATAGCGCTGAATCTTGTAAAGCAACAAATCAAAGCGCTCAGATGACTTTTTTTGATATCGAGGATAATGGAATAAGCACTCATGTGCTTTTTTACATCCAGTCCCCATGTGTAAATTTTGTCATCTGTTTAAACCGGCACACAATGGCCTACTCTTTCGAAAAGCGGAACAGGATTTAACGTGTGCGCAAGATGTTCTGCATGCGTTCGCACACGGGGCCTCGGTTTATAGTCTCATCCGAAGGACTTGATGTTTAGGTCTTGTTATGGCAGAAGTGGTATGAAGAGGGAAAAGACGTGCAAGTAGTATATTTTCTCGCATTACGCATTGAATAAGTATTTCAATAAACTTTTTATATAAGAAAAGAATCAAGGAGCAAACGTAAAACGGAAAAGAAGAGTGAGAAGAAGGGAAGAGAAAGAAAGAAACAGTAGAAGGAAAAAAATGATTGCAGAAACATAGACGAAGAGAAGGAGGTAGAGATGGTAAGCAGAGCGAGTTTTGGTTTGGGAAGAAAAAGAAGAAAACAAACGCGAAAACTCGAAGAAGAGAAAGGAAAAGAAAAGAAAAGAATAGTTTGCAAGTATGTGGAAAGAGGAGGTAAAGAGGAATGCATGGATATAAAAAAAAAGCACCAGGGGAGATATTGACTACAAGAGGAGGAGGAGGAGGAGAGGAAGAAGAAGAAGAAGAAGAAGAAGAAGAAGAAGAAGAAGAAGAAGAACAAGAACAAGACAGACAGAAGACAGACAGACAGACAGACAGACAGACAGACAGACACTAGATATCTATAACTTGAATACCACTGGTAGAATTAACGTGGTTTCTAGTTCTCGCTGTCTGGCGGTGGCGAGCTGATGGAAGTGGATTGTCTTGTTCAGTCTCTAGTGTGCTGTCGTGTGCAATCTTTTGGCGGCCTGTCTAACCGTATCTAACCATATCTAGCCATACTGACCAACTGCCTTCACTTTCGTTCTTTCTTTTACCATCGGCTAGTGAGCAATATCCGTGTCACTGAAATCGCATCAGATTTTTGTATGTTTGCTCTGGATTTTTCTGATTTTCTATTTTTGTTGTTTTTGTTTTCGTTTGTTTCTTACTGTGTTTCTTTCTTTCTTTTTTCTTTCTTTCTCTCTCTTAGTTTATGCCTCATCTGTGACACCTTAGTGCTGCCGCAGCGGGTTTTTTTTTTAATGACACCAGCACAAAAAGCCAAAGCAGAGGTTTGTCCTGTCGTTGTTTGTTATCCATGTATCCAGAGCTAAGAAGCTAAGGTCACCAAGTAAAACCAAAAGTCCTGCACGTCTGCTGGGTCACTTTGAAAAGGACAGGAGGACTGTTCTGGCCTAACACGTGCAAGCCATTACTTACAGCTTGATTTTTCCGAAGCCGGAAACACTTTTTTTTTGGCAAATAGAAGAGTCTTTTCACCTTGGTACTTTGTTCATTGCTCGAAAATTCATTTGTAGCTGCTTGCAATTAGATAACGTGAAACTGTGTGTTGCTTCTCGTTTATTGGATGCCGTTATAAGACAAGTTGTTTTTGGAATCTGTGAAAATTTTTAAAATTCTTTTATATCAAGGATAATGAAAGTGCTTTTTACATCGAGTCCCCGTGTGTATGTGGTTTTGTAAATTTTGTCATCTGTTCCCACCGGCACACAATGGCCTACTCTTACGAAAAGCGGAACAGGATTTAACGTGTGCGCAAGATGTTCTGCGTGCGTTCGCACACGGGGCCTCGGTTTATAGTCTCATCCGAGGGACTTTTGGGGAGAGTGGAGTCTGCACTGATGTTAACTCCAGGGAAAAATATCCCCTTGAACGGGAATCGAACCCGGGTCGTCAGATTGCGAGCGCAATGTTCTAACCACTAGGCTATCCCGTCCCCCCATAGGGTTAATGGTGATGATTGGCTGATGGCACAGTCTCTAGATCGGGTGGCTTTGCAGGGACTCTAGCACAGTCATACCAACTAAACTCAAATTTGTAAAAGTGTACTGTCTGGCTACTTTGAATATTTTGCATATCCTACTTGAAGACGAAAAAATGTCCGTGACATAAATGACATTCTAAAAAAGAAAACCACTTCTTTTTCAGGTTAAGCAAAAGACGTTGATGAAGTTTGCCTGCCTGATTAACCGTCACCGGGCCCTGTCAGGATAAAAAAAACAACAACCCAACAACACACAGACAGCAGCCTTCTTCAGCGACTGACCTCTTGCTTTGATGCTGACCGCAACTGTCGCTGACCAAGGGGTTGACAGAAAGACCCAGGCAGCGACTGTCTGGCTTAATTGCTGGGCCACACAGACTTGACTTCTCCGCCCACAGAGAGTCTGGGGCTTTGATTTGTGTGTCTTGGACAAATGTGTGGACCTGCCTCTACGCCTGGAGCCCTGTGTGGTGGGAGGTGATGTTGATGAAGCGGCAGATTAATTGTACAACGTTGCCCCAAGAGTCTAGACTGTTTCTTCGACTACTGCAGTGAAAACGGTTGTTGTTGTTGTTGTTTTTCTAATACTGCAGCAAGTATTCCTGATATTTCAGTGAATGTTTGGTGTCGGGTTTTTTTCGTGTTTTGGATGTAAAACGATAACAACAAGACCAGAGAGGAAAATCCTAAACGTGACAGCAGTGGTGATTCTGGTTTAATGTGATGATCGTGATTCTTCGAGATCTGAAAGATTGGGCATGACGATTTGTGAAACAACACTCTAACGTAGCGTGACACTTTCTCTACATGTCAGTACCCACTCATCTTAGCCTGAAGAAATTAAGTGTATCAGAATAGTCGTCAACTTTGATACCTGCGTACTTTGGACGTAGCAAAACACTGAATTTTCTACTGACACCGAAGTTTCTCGTTACGCCGGCATTGATAATGAATAATATTTATTTATGATTGGTTTGTGTTAATGTGTCAGCACGCAGTAAATTATATTCTTCGTGTATTTAGCACGGTCAGTTGTAAACAGTACGTTTATGTGAGCTTTGTAAACAATTTTATACACTAGAAAAAATATGCAGGAGAGGCGGAGCCGATAGTCAATTTTTTTTCCGAAAAATAAAACGCTAACGTGTGCTTGAAATCGTTTTGCTAGCAATAACTTTGTTGAGCGAAAAGGTAAGCCTGAAGCAAATGCTGTGATGATTCCATCTTTGTTCATGAAAACCGCTAACTGATTGTGTTTTGTTGACAAACTTATTTAAAGATATTTAAAGAAACTCAGTTTCTTTGTCTCAGACGTCATTTTTGTGATTCGCAGTAATCACCTAGTGAGCGGGTACAACTTTCTTATTCATCTTTAATAGATGTGTGTTATCACTGTCTGATTGCTTCTGAGTTTCTGAGACAGCATTTTGGCATTTGGTTAGACAAACTCTCAGTGTTCTAGACAAGAAATCTGGATACGGCCACTTAATTTTTGAAAAAAAACCCAACCTCTTTGTCACGCCAATAACATACAAGACATTCTAGCACAAGTCAAAATGACTTAGATACTAAAATCCACCAACGTTGAGACTTCCTAAGTCTCTTCTCTTCTTGTCGCATCTCGAGGAACGAAACACGAGAATCTACAATCAATTAAGAACTCCCTTATAAAAGCGTTGAGGCAAGCCTATCTCTCCACATACACTCACCCTCCAAGACACACAAAAAACCCACTCAGAAAAAAAACCCCAAAACCAACAACCAACCACCATGACATCGTCGACGCTGGCGTCACCTACGGGCGCTCCCTCGTCCTTCTACGACACGGTGGGCTGGGAGAACACGACCTACTACGACAACACCTCCAAGAACTGCCAGGACTTCTGCAAGCTCAACGCCTGCACCATCGAGCAGCTGAGAATCTGCGTCCACGACTACATCTTCCCCACGCCCATGGAGTGGCTCTTCATCTGCCTCCACCTCGTCATCTTCACCGTCGGCGTGGTGGGCAACTTCCTGGTCTGCTTCGTGGTGCTCCGCAGCCGGCACATGCAGAGCGTGACCAACCTGTTCATCGTCAACCTGGCCGTGGCCGACTTCATCGTGCTGCTCTTCTCCTCGC
>CM054140.1:37298746-37331246 GCA_028751875.1 Rapana venosa
CTGATATTCCATGTAAGCTTTTCATGATGTAGATTTTTGGTCGGTGAGGTCGAAGGCTTTTGTGAAATCAAGCTCTGCAGATATTTTACTTTCATATATATCACCTACTGCAAAAGTCATGGGTTAAAATAAGGATATAACAATAGTGTGTATGTGTGCGCGCACGCATGCTTGTGTGTGTGTGTGTAAGAAGAGAGAGAGGGAGAGAAAGAGAGAGAGGGTGAGAGAGAAAGAGAGGGAGATGGAGAGACAGTCAGACAGAGAGAGAATAAATCTGCATGCAACTGGGGCCCAACAGATGTCTTAATAACCTCTACTGATTCAGACAGATCCCTGGCTGATGTGTTATGCAATCACCCAACATGTCTGCCGTTCTCAGACATTCTCTTTTTGCACACGACACTAGCTGTCGTAAATGCAATATGGCTCCCAGACAGAAAGTCCCATTAAAGCTGCACCCTTGTTACACGCTTTCTTATCAAAATTCCTTCTGAAAAAGAAGTACGTTTTCTCTCTCTTGTCTGATGAGGGTTTTTTTAAAATCCCGACAGAGATGTGGGAAGAGATAGAATGAACCCTGAAAAGAAAAGGTAAAGGAAGCGTAAGAGAAAGGATGGTCACATTGATTCAGGTTTGTTTTCTCTCTTTTTTTCCTCCCATAGCAGATGCTCTTCACGCGAGAAAGTGTACACATACCTTGCAAGCTTAGGTATGTATGTAGTAAGACCTATATATGGCCGGCATGTAGTGAGGGAAAACATGTGCAGGCAACCATGAAAACTTGTCCTGATAGGACACGTACGTTATGGCGAAGGAGATCAAAGGCTATGGCAAAATCAATAAGCAGAGACCTGCAGGTTTCATGTTCATTGATTTCGTACTGCAAGAGTCATCCGTCATGTAAAATAGTGATGTCAACGCCATCCCTTTCTACACAGCTCCTTCCTCTTTTTGGGGTTTCTTTTTCTTACCCAAAAGTCCTTTACAGAGCGCTTTGAACCGGGGTAACGATAGGGGAGTGAACGCAGTGTTCCTTCCAGAGAAATTGAAAGAGTTAAAAGGCGGCGTAAGAAGAATCACGGTCATGTATATACAGTTTTTCCTTTTTATCTGAATTGCATATTCTCTTATGTAAAACAAATATCGTAGACGCAAATAGTGTGCACAGACATGTATATAGAAGGCCTGTATATTATTCTTAGCATGGTATTGAAGGAAAATATGTGGAGGTAACCAGTAACAGTCCCTTTGTCGTTTTGGATGGATTGTTATAAGGTTTCATCGTAAAACATGGTGAGATGGTGGGAAATCTAACCAGGAAACTGTTTTGATATTAAACCTTTCGATCAAAACAATCAAAAGTGCATTGCAGTTAGAGTTCGTCAATGGATTATGTTAGATGTAACTCTTTGTCGAAGCTGTTTTACTATTTTTTTCTAATAATGCACCTAAACTGTTAATGGAATCAATTAGGGTCAGCGAGAATGAATGCTTGTAAAAAGTGATGAGCAAAGTCCTGCATTTTACTTTTATGCACTTTGTGTAGTAAAAGGCATTTGTTATTTGGAATATTTAAGATATTTTTGTGAGAGAGAAGGAGGGATATACAGATATACAGACAGAAGAAAGTGCATTCTGCAGAGTCTGACCTGTTGTCCTGATGGCCTCTATTGATACAGATTTCTGATACAGATTTCTGGATAATAATAATGATAATAATAATAATAATAATAATAACAATAATAATAATAATAATATATGGAATTTATATAGCGCTGAATCTTGTAAAACAAATCGAAGCGCTTGCACTCAAACTATGTACACACATGCAACTTTCCTCAAATAACATATTTCAAATTTATGCACACACACACACACACACACACACACACACACACACACACACACACACACACACACACACACACACACACACACACACACACACGTAGGTGGTGATGAGGGAGATGAAGGGTGCTGTTGAAAAGTAGGAACAGATATGAGGGGAAAGTGTCAGGTAAGAAATAAGTGCGTTTTGAGGCTGGAGTTGAAGGTATCAAGTGAAGGCTTTTGGCGAAGTGAAAGAGGGAGGTCATTCCAAGTGGATGGGTCAGAAACATGTGGATGATCGTGTATGCAGCTGGGCAGCTCATCCAACTTCTTCAGACATGCTTTTTTTGCACACGACACTAAACTGATGTAATGCAATATGGCCCTAAGACAATGTGTAATTATTAACGTTACCTTTCATGTACAGCTTCCCCACCCCCACCCCCCATTTTTTTTAAACTACCAATGTCTCTTTGTTGTTGCTGTTGCTCTGCTGCCTTGAAAGCAATATATATCTATATATATATATATTATATATATATATATATATTATATATATATATATATATATATATATTATATTATATGTATATTATATATATATATATTATTGTTATGATAGTAGATATATATAGTATAGTTTGTGTGTGTGTGTGTAACCAGTACAAACCCAATATCATAAAACAAAATCAAAATTGGATTTTATGGTAAAAGATTTCACAAGGAAACATTTTTGATTTGAAATCTGTTAATGACCGCAGTCGGTGACTTTTTGCAATTAGAAAGTTAAGTAGTTCTGCTAGACATAGCTCTCTCATCTAACTTCATACCTTTTTTCTCTTAATACTATTAAGTTTTCATGGTGTACATTCTGGTCAATGAGATTGAAGACATTTGCAAAATCAATTACCAGGTCCTCCAAATTTAATTTCATTTACTTCATGTGGTAAAAGCTATTTTGTCATTTAGAATTATTCGTGTGTGATTGTGTGTGTGTGGGTGAGTGCGATGCGTGGAGAGGTAGCGAGGAGGTGAGAGAGAGAGAGAGAGAGAGAGAGAGAGAGAGAGAGAGAGAGAGAGAGAGAGAGAGAGAGAGAAATGAAATAAAATGAAAATGTTTCATTGAACATCAGCCTTGGGCCACAATTCAAAACAGTGGGAGATGGGGGAGTGGATGTGCATGTTTATAACGATTTTGTACAAAATGTCAAAATAAAGCCAAAAAAATACACACGCGACACAACTCTTATTTTGCACTGAAGGCATTGATATCTATTACTTTACCTAAGTTCCGACATGACCTTTCTTCTTTGAACAGCGTGGAATAAGAATGTTGACAGCTACACTGAATATTGTTTACTATGTGCCTGAAGAAGGAAAGACATAGGCACGTGAAGAAAATCCGAGAGAGAGAGAGAGAGAGAGGGACAGACAGAAAGAGAGAGAGAGAGAAACAGAGAGAGACAGACACACATAACAACAAACACACACACATCACACACATACACACATGCAACACACATACACACATGCACACACACATACACACACACACACACACAATACACACACACATACACACACATACACACACACACACACACAACACACACACACACACACACACACACAAACATACAGACAGCCCCCAAAACAAATCTGCAAGCAGAACCGGGGCCCCCTGTGGGTGACATGATGGCCTGTATTGCCAGAGACAGACTTGTGGCTGATCAGGTATATATGCAGTTGGCCAACTTGTCCTTCCTCCTTAGACGTGCTCCTTTTGCGCACGTCACTAAGCTGACGTGATGCAATATGGCCCCCGGACAAAGTAATATCAAAGTTACTCTTCTTATACAACGCATGTCTTTTTTCTCTTTGACCAAAACGGATTCGTTCCTTCCCCCTCTTTTCTTTCTTTCTTTCTTTCTTTCTTCTTGAGAGCCTTTTTTGTAGCTGTCAGAGAAATAGGAGGAGAAGTACAATGGATCCTGGAAAGTAAAGGGTTATAGAAAGAAAGGGTAAGAGGAAGAATGGTCATACTGATGCACTTTCTCTATCTTTTTACCCCCTTGTAGCAGATGTCGTTTCGGCAAGAAGTCGTACGGAAGTATTCGTGCGCACGTGCATGGAGGCAAACTAAAGAATTTTTTACCGGTGTTGTCATTCAGGAAAACATGTACCCCCCTCCAAAAAAAAAAAAAATCTAGTAAAAACTCGTTCATCATTTTGAAAATGGTGTCACAAAAGATTTGTAAAAAAGAAAAAGAAAAAAAGTAAGATTTAGGGGACAAGGCATATTACAAGGAAAACATTTTAATAAGAAAATTTTCATTGACAGCCACTGGAGGGGTTTGCAGTGAAGCTCACTTAAAAAATCCTTCCAGACATGTCTTTTCCATCTGGGTTGCCGTACTATTTTTTTGGATAATCCGTGTAAGCTTCGGGCGGAGACAGTTTATGGTGAATGAGGTCAAAGCTTTTATTGAAACTCAAAATATCGCAAAATTTAATCAAATTCATGTTGCATACTGTCAGTCGTCAATCAATCTCTTTTTGCTAAAGGGAAATAATAAAGAAAAAGAGAGATAAGAGAGAGAGAGAGAGAGAGGAGAGAGAGAGAGAGGAGAGAGAGAGAGAGAGAGCGTTCTGGCTGACTTGAGTTTGGAGCACAATGAGAATGAGAAGTAGAGTTGTTTGTACTTATTATTGTCCAAAAAATCTTTGTTTTATTAGTCATGGGGATACATCAAATAATTATTCTCTTGATTGTCTTCTTCTTCATCCTTTTATCGCTAATTTCTTCTTCTTCTTTTTCTTCCTTTTGTTCAGTGGTCATTGCAGACTATAGTTCGGTTTTGATCTTTATCTTCCTGTCTGGCGATCGCAGTCGTCTTTGCTTGAGGCTCATTGCCATAAGCTTTGTTTACAACACTCGATAGTTTCATTTCAATGCTTGTATGAGACAGCTGTTCATTCTTTTATTAATTCAGCTTAGTTGTCTAATGAGTAGGTATGTGTGTAATTAGGTAGTCAGTCTGTTAGTTTGTTAGTTAGCTAGCTAGTAAATTAGCCAAAAATTAGGTAGTAAGGTATCTAGTTATATAGATAGACAGATAGGTAGATGGATAGACAGACAGACAGTTATTTAGCTCGTTGCTTAGTTAGTTAGTTAGTTAATTAGCTAGTTAATTATTTATTTTGGCTTTTAAGGAAATCCAGATTTCATGCGCTAATAAAACTTTATCAGCTTCTAGCTGATAATTTCTTAGGAACTATATTCATTTGGGTCTTCTGTATTCTTTTAGTCTTAAAAAAACCTATTTTAAGTTTTTAGCTGATAATTTCTTACGAACTATATTCATTTGGGTCTTCTGTATTCTTTTAGTCTTAAAAAAACCTATTTTAAGTTTTTAAGCCTTGGTATTAGGCTGATTATAATGTGCAAGTGACATGTTGGATTGTGAAAAAAGTTCTTTTCCATTCTAAAATGTGCCTTTTTTGCACCTCATTAGGGAAAGAGCTTGGACATTAGGGAAAGAGCTTGAACGTTAGGGAAAGAGCTTGAACATTAGGGAAAGAGCTTCAACATTAGGAAAGAGCTTGAACATTAGGGAAAGAGCTTGAACATTAGGGAAAGAGCTTGAATATTAGGGAAAGAGATTGAACGTTAGGGAAATAGCTTGAACATTAGGGAAAGAGCTTCAACATTAGGAAAGAGCTTGAACATTAGGGAAAGAGCTTGAACATTAGGGAAAGAGCTTGAATATTAGGGAAAGAGATTGAACGTTAGGGAAAGAGCTTGAACATTAGGGAAAGAGCTTGAACACTAAGGAAAGAGCTTGAACGTTAGGGAAAGAGCTTGAACACTAGGGAAAGTGCTGGAACACTCATATCGATTTGCAGTCTGAAGTGAAACGGTGTTTTCGAATATATAACATAATACAAAAAAATGAGAGTGAATACATGATAGTATACCATCTCTTATGTCAAGGAGTTGTGAAGTATTTTTAAATCCTGCGGCATAAGAAAAATATGAAAAACTATGAAGGATTCTATACTAAAGAGAATAATCATATAGCACAACAAAACGAACACGAATTTGTTTTTGATAGTTTTAGCTTAATAGTTTTCTACTAGTTTTTTTTCAAATAGTTGCCATGTATTCATGATACAATACACATTAATTCATTGCATTTATTATACAATAAAAAGCCGTTATCTTTTTCCCTGCATTGAAAACCATTTTTAGCTAAACTCTGGTCATGCGTTCTCAAGGGAGATTTTCAAACCGCTTCATTTAGGTTTAAATATTCATCTTTAAAGCCTTCCTTCCTTCCCCCACCCTTTAAAAAAAGTTTTTTTGTTACTTGAGTCTTTAAAATTTCCTCGATATTTTTTAGCATCGTGCGAGCTTTTTGATTAGTGTAAGGCCCTTCTAAAAATGTTATCTGACAGTTACCTCCACATTCTGTGTCACCATCTAAACCTCTTTTTCCTGGAAGTTTCGTTTCAAAATATTAGACTTTTTTTAAGCGCCTGTGGTTCAGCTTATTCTTTGATGCATCGTTATAAAACAGACAACGCCAACTACAGTGAGCTGTCACACTGCTCCTAAATTGGAAGCCTGGAGCCTTGTACAAAGCTGTCAACCTTTTTTTTTGCTGCTTGCTTTTATTTACTTACTTTTGCTTTGTCAAAATCCCCTCAGAAAAGTTCTAGTTACTTCAATTAATTCTGAATGTTTGTTTTCAATTTCCAAAATTTACATTCATATTCCATGTGACTGTCTAAGACTTCTTCGGGATCTTTCCTGAAAGCTCTCTTTAAATGTAACCAAAAACTAAAAGTTGTAACTTTTCAGACAGTCTCATTAGAATCCAAAGTGTAGCCTAATGCTTGAAGACATCAATTCTAAAAACGAACTCCGCCAAGCACAAGGAGCTGTCACACTGCCCCTAAATTGGAAGCCTGGGGACCCTGTGCAATGCTGTCAACGAAACAGATGACTTGGCTCATATTATACCCTATGTAAACCCTGTCAGGTTTAGGAGGGGGGGGGGGGGCACAGCTCATTATCAGAAGGGCTCTGAACTGCAGCCCACTGTGAAGCAGAGGCCTGAGGCCAAAGACGAGGGCAGAAGAGGAAGCCATCAGAAAATGGCTGAGGACATGACTTTTTGGGTTCGTCCCTGTTCTTTGGTTTGTTTCGTCTTTCATTCCTCGGCTAGAGCTTCCAGGCTCACCCTTGGTGGGATTTTTCTGTATGTGGTAGATTTGGCCCACCATGATCCCTGCTCTGAAGAAGCGTCTTCCTTACGGCAGTATCAAATGCAGTGCAGTGTCTGTCTGTCTGTGGAGTGTCTAAAGACAGTTCTGTACTGTGTTCCTCTCTCTCTCTCTCTCTGCCTGTTTGTTTGATTCTCTCTCTCTCTCTCTCTCTCTCTCTCTCTCTCTCTCTCTCTCTTCTCTCTCTCTCTCTCTCTCTCTCTCTCTCTCTCTCTTCTCTCTCTGCCTTCTCTCGTTTGATTCTCTCTCTCAGTGTGATTCTCAATTGAATCTGTCTCTCTGTCTGTCTGCCCCTCTCTCTCTTCTCTCTCTCTCTTCTCTTCTCTCTCTTCCTCTGATTGCGTCTCTTTGGTTACACACATGTGCGTTTGTGATGTGTATTTGTGCACGCGCGCGCGTGTGTGTATGTGTGCCTGCGCGTGTGTGCGTGTGTGTTTGTGTGTTTGTGTGTGTGTGTGTGTGTGTGTGTGTGTGTGTGTGTGTGTGTGTGTGTGTGTGTGTGTGTGTGTGTGTAAAGTCGGTTAACTCTAGAAGTGCAGAAAAGGGACTGTTCTAATGAACAGGAAACATTACCAGAGAGGTGTGAGGAGCGACACACAGACAGACAGACAGACAAAGAGCAAAACACACACACACATATACACACACATACACACACACATACACACACACACACACACACACACACACAGCGGGAGAGAGTGAGAGAGAGAGCCCATAAAGACAAGGACAGGATTTAAGTACGGTGTGAGACATAGGGAGAGAAGAAACCAAAAAGGAGAGATCTATACGTTCTCTTTAAAGACTGATGCAGTACCGTCCGCAAACCCCCATTCTTATCGAAGCGATTGCGGTCATCAATCAGCCTGTCAGTTTTGTGTGTGTGTGTGTGTGTGTGTGTGTGTGTGTGTTGTGTGTGTGTTGTGAGCGCGCGCGCGTGTGTGTGTGTGTGTGTGTGTGTGTGCGTGCGTGTGTGTGTTTTATATTTATGTTTATTTTATTCTTTTATATCGAGGAGAATGGAATAAGCACTTATGTGAGTTTTTACATCCAATCCCCGTGTGTGTACGGTTTTGTAAATTCTGTCATCTTTTCCCATCGGCACACAATGGCCTACTCTTGTGCTGACCTAACATTGGTTATTTTCTAATCTCCACAAAACTGCCTCTCTCTCTTTTTCAGCCCGTATTTTAGTCTCGTTGAAGAAGGAAGGTGGCAGGATGGTTAAGATGCTCACCTGCCTAACAAACAGACCGTGAGACTCTGGCTTCGAGTGCCAGTCTTGCCCTTTCTTCCCAGTTTGACGAATAAAAAAAAAAGAAACTCAATGTCAAAGTCCTTTGGATGAGACTATAAACCGGGGTCTCATGTAGGGATGCACGCAGAACACCTCTACGCGTACGTTAATAAAACCCCGTTCCGCCTTTTGGAAGAGTAGACCATTTCGTGCTCGTGAGGTGACAAAAATTTCAAAACTCGCATGGATACAGGTGTCGCGTTTAGAACCTTCCCCGAGGTCGGAAGGCAGCTAACTAAATGGTAGGGGGGGGGGGGGGGGGGGGAATACAACGGTCGCATACATAACATCTCACCATTGATGGGGGGGCCGGGATAACCTACTTGGTTAGAACATTGCGCTCGCAATCTGACGATCAGGGCTCGATTCCCGTTCAAGGGGATATTTTCCCCTGGAGTTAACATCAATGCAGACTCCACTCTCCCCAAAGGTCCTTCGGGTGAGACTATAAACCGAGGCCCCGTGTGCGAACGCACGCAGAACATCTTGCGCACACGTTAAATCCTGTTCCGCTGTTTCGTAAGAGTAGGCCATTGTGTGCCGGTGGGCACAGATGACATAATTTACAAAACCGCATACACACTGGGACTGGATGTAAAAAACCCACGTTAGTGTTTATTCCATGATCCTCGATATAAAAGAATAAAATAAAACAAAAACCTCGGAGCTCTAGCCGAGGAACGAAGAGAGAGAGAGAGAGAGAGAGAGAGAGAGAGAGAGAGAGAGAGAGAGAGAGAGAGAGAGAGAGAGAGAGAGAGAGAGAGAGAGAGAGAGAGAGAGAATGCGAATAGTTTATTCAGAGAGAGAGAGAGAGGGGGGAAGGATTCTCACTGACCAAACACCCACACATAGCAGTACGTTTCCCGTTGCAATGAACCACAAATCCTACTGTAAATTAACTTTGAAAAAGATTTTTATACCACGGGAAACGGACAGAGCATTGAAAACGATTTGCATGGGAACTTTGCGAAGATTTTTTATATTGTGCCGGTATTTTCTTTGGCTGGGGATGCAGTAAGTAAACTTATCTGCCCTTTCTGTCCGGCCCCCTCCCCTCACCCTTCCCCCACCCCCACCCCAATTCGCTTTCTCTTCCGTTCTTTTTAGTTACTCAGTCTTACCTCATCACGGTGATATCCTTTCGTGCTTACTTTGCCCAGAAGCATGCGATTTCTTAAGTTTTGTTTGAGTTTTAAAGGTCAGATGTCTTTAAAAGGAATATCTTAAGCTGATCCTGTATAGTATAATGTGTGGGTGCTGGTTGGTCGATATACAAGAGAGAGACAGAGATAGAGAGAGCAGAGACAGAGAGAAAAGAAACAGACGGACGGACGGACAGAGACAGAGAGAAAGAGAGACAGAGACACAGAGAGAGACAGAGTGGTTAGGAAGAGAAATCTGGAATCGTTCTGTAATGTGGTCAGTGTATTATTATATTCATTTGGGATTTTTTTTTTTTTTTTTGGGGGGGGATGTAATCAGACACACATATAGACATGCGTACAAAAACAATGCATGGACACATAATCGCACATGCTAACAAACACATGCATACACACTCTCGCTTTCTGCTGTAAGTCAGTCTGTCTGTCTCTGCCTCTCTTTCTCACTCTCTCTCTCTCTCTCTCTCTCTCTCTCTCTCTGTCTCACTTTCCCCTTCATTATGGTAGGCCTAATGAATAAACATCCGAATCCGAATCTCTGTCTCTGTCTCTGTCTGTCTGTCTGTCTGTCTCGTCTCTCTCTCTCTCTCTCTCTCTCTCTCTCTCTCTCTCTCTCTCTCTCTCTCTCGCCTTTGCGTGCACACAAACACACACACACACAAACACACACACACAAGATATAAACTTACACTCTCTCTCCCTCTCGCTCGCTCTCTCCCTCCCTCCCTCTCCCGCTCTCTCTCTCTCCTATCTCTCTCTCTCTCTCTCTCTTCTCTCTCATCTCTCTCTCTCTCTCTCTCTTCTCTCTCTCTCTCCTTCTTTCCTCTTTTCCCTCTCTCTCTACCCCCCTCTCTAACCCCCCCCCCTCTCTCTCAAGACAGAGAACGACATTACAAGTGTTGGTAGGTGGGTGGTAAAGACCTTAAAAGGAGTCAGTCATTACTGGCATCTTTGAAGTTTTAAAACGACAAAATGTAACAAATGATGTAGGAAAATGAATATTACAGCCTTACGTTTGAAGTATATTGCACGAAACACATATTTTTTTCTTCCTTTCCTCGGGGTTTGAATGCTATAGGTTGGAGGAAAAGACTGGTGTAATATTTGAAGTACAAATATGTCCGTGTGTAGTTCAAAAATTGTTGATGGGTACAGTGGTCTAATTTTGTTTACGGGTACGGTGGTCTAAGTTTGTTGATCGCTACGGTGGTCTAATTTTGTTGATCGCTACGGTGGTCTAATTTTGTTGATCGCTACGGAGGTCTAATTTTGTTGATCGCTACGGTGGTCTAATTTTGTTGATCGCTACGGAGGTCTAATTTTGTTGATCGCTACGGAGGTCTAATTTTGTTGATCGCTACGGAGGTCTAATTTTGTTGATCGCTACGAAGGTCTAATTTTGTTGATCGCTACGGAGGTCTAATTTTATTGATCGCTACGGTGGTCTAATTTTATTGATCGCTACGGTGGTCTAATTTTGTTGATCGCTACTAAGGTCTAACTTTGTTGATCGCTATTGAGATATAATTTTTTTGATCGCTATTGAGATAAAATTTTGTTGATCGCTATTGAGATAAAATTTTGTTGATCGCTATTGAGATAAAATTTTGTTGATCGCTATTGGATATAATTTTGTTGATCGCTACGGAGGTCTAAAGGTAACACACCTGCCAAGAAGGCGAGAAGTGCGGGTTCGATTCTTATTACTACCCCAAACTTCCTCTCCCCCATCCACTAGACTGTGAATGATGATCTGGAGGCTAGTTTTTTGGATGGGACGATAAAACGAGGTCCCTTGTGCAACACGTATTTCGCGCACGTAAAAGAACCCACGGCAATAAGAGAGTTGTCCCAGGTAAAAGTTCTGCAGAAAAAGCCATTGTGATCGGAAAACAAATGCACATGCAGGCAGGAAAGTAAAAATACCAATGGTTGGATCTGCTCTAGCGGCAACAGGCTCTCCCCGTGGGTTCCCCGAGGAATGCTATGTCTTGAATTCCACTCAGAGAAATCTGCTGTGATCTACAATAGCATACAAATAAAGGTATACGACAGAAAAAAATGAAAAAAGCAAAGATAAAAATACTGAAATACAAGCATGCAAGCGAATGTGCTATAGATGTATCCATATGCACACAGTCATCTGCACCAACGTACCTGACGACATGCATCTATCTACCAAGTTTTAGAGAAAGAAACTGAATGAACTGAGAAAGAAAACCCAACTGTCTTTGGATTCCACGTTAGAAGTACGCAGAAAGAGAAAACAAAATTCTGATTTTTTCAAAACGCCGGCTGGCCAGAAAATATAGAAAAAATAACACCCACAAGATCTGTGTAATATTTGGAAAAGGTCAGAAATCTTCAAAGATACCGATAACTTTCCTTCAGTGCAGAATTGAAAAGTTTACTCGAAAGTCTTGACTGTTTCTGGTCCATGAAGCTAAGCTTTCGCTCTCACTCGCTAATATCATTTGAAAATGCCAATAGTATTGTTTTTCTTTGACAAAGTTTCAGTCTTGGTTACTCCCTCCCCCCCCCCCTTCCTCGCAGATTGTTGAGAAATGAACTGTGGGGAGGAATACGCGATTTGAATGAAGAATGTGTGAATGGATTGAGAGAAGAAAAGGTCGATTTTATTTGAAAAAAGGAAAATGAAATCACTAGTGCTGCTTTTGAGTTGGTCTTTGTTTCCATCTTGTATCAACCAAGGTGTAATTGGACAACTGAATACATAAACATTTCCTTGTGTGTGTGTGTGTGTGTGTGTGTGTGTGTGTGTGTGTGTGTGTGTGTGTGTGTGTGTGTGTGTGTGGGGTGTGTGTGTGTGTGTGTGTGTGTGTTGTGTGTTGTGTTGTTGTGTTGTGTGTGTGTGTGTTGTGTGTGTGTGTGTGTGTGTGTTTGTGTTGTGTGTGTGGTGTGTCGCGCGCGCGCCTGTGTGTGTGTATTTTCATTCGTTCTACGCCTCTGTATACATACTCCTACTTGTGTCTGTGTGAGTGAGACACACAAAGAGAAAAAAAAGAAGAGACGGAGACGGATCCATTTCTCCTTTCTTTCTGGACCAGTTTTCTATGTAAGCAATCCTCCTTTTTACTCAATCAGTCGCGGGTTCATCAATCAGTCTGTCTGCATGCCCTTGTGGACTGACCCAACATTGGTCTTTCTGTTGCCGGAGAGCAGAGCACGGCAGACCCTAACCGTCTCTCTTCATCTCGGACCTTGTAAGCCCCAGTTCGTGTTTTCCGCGGTAGATGTGTGCGTAGGGGCCGAGGAGTAAGCATAGGCGAAAACAAGGTCCCTTTGTGTTGTGCTGTATGTATCGAATATCGTTCATATCCGTGATAGAGTTCTCTGTGCGATTTTGTTGTTGTTGATGTTTCTAGTTGTTGTTGTTGCTCTTCATGAGGAAAGCACGGTTCTGTCGGCATGTATTTTTCTTCTTCGTCGGAACGCTCAGAGAGCAAATATTATTGACTGTTGTATGAGCAAAAATGCGTTGTGCTGCCGTTAAGCGCCTGACAAGTCAGGCCCAGCGCATCCAACTTCCGGTTCAGAGAGAACTGTGATCTTTTAAGTCTTTTGTGGAAAAAAGGCTGGAGAATGGACCAAGAAGGCAGAACATAGACAAGAAGGAGGCAACAGGAAGAAAAGGAACAAGGCAGAAACAAAGAGAGTGACAGAAAAGAGGAAATTTCTGCATTTTCCACATGGACCTTGGTGAATAGTGTCATCCAAAAGGATTGCACTTAGCATTTCCCTTTGTGGTGTAGTGGTTAAAGGAAAAAAAATCCCGGCTTCAAACAAAAGTTCAAAACCCAGGCTTTGCACATTCTAAACTCGGCTTTTCTTCCAGACCTTCAAACTAGCTCCCGCCTTTCCTTTCTATGCTGTTTTCCAGATTGCAGTGTTGGGATGTCGTGTTGTTGCTTTTCGCATCTTATAAAACTTAATCTGTACGTTTCATTTGCGGAACACTTTGTTTGGATGAGGAGAAAAAGATTCAATTTCCTTAAAATCAGACGTGTATAGTTGTAGAGTTGGGCAATCCGTTGCTGTTTCTGCTTCACCTGAAAGTTCTGAAGCTGTCTATATATATTGTGGCTGGGTGATTGTACAGATGCTGTCTGACATGTAGCACATTCCAATGAAATATGAAGTTCGTTTGGAGTGTTTTGTCCTTTTCCTTCACGTTGTTTCTGGACAAATTGCGTTTTCGATCTTGTCGGTGTGTGTTTGTGTGTCTGTCTGTCTGTCTATCTATCTGTATGTCTGCCTGTGTGTATATTGCGCACACGCTTGCGAGCGTGAACATACACACACGGGTGTTTATGTGTGCGTCTGTGTGCATGTTCGTGTAGTGCATGTGCACATGTGGTTGAACAGTACATGCGCTTGTAGCAAGAACCAATGATAGTAGCATAGTGTTTTCTTAAACAGGAACAGTTTACTCCAAGCCAGTGATACTTACAGCGCCCATTCACGCAGCATACATGTAAATGAAGCGAAGCTCAATAGAGGAAACAAATGGGAAACGGCCCCCATTTCAACACTCAGATCAAAATCAGGAAGAACGCAGATGTTCAGACAGAATTACACATTCAACCTCGGATGTTTATTATTCTGAACCACCTGGCCAACCTATAGGCTCAAAGCCCCAAAAACCAGAACCATACGAGGCCACGAGTTTTGAATAGCATTGTTTAGTGCACGAATCTAGGAAGCGAATGGTCTGTGGTTTGAATTGAAAGAACAGACACAAACACGCGTATAATTCTTGGTTGTATTTAGGATCCTTTGATTTGATTCGTCATCCCCGGATAATACAAAGCTTACAGTTAATCACAGTGAATATATTATTAAGTCACCAAAGACACCTACGAAAAGTCACAAAAGAAAACAACATTGAAGAATTGACGTCCATTACCTCTGTAATTGTTTACAATCTCTCTCTTAACAAGAATGAAACAGCATATCACAGACTGGGACAAAACGGATAACAAAGTGTCACGGTTTGCTTTAAATAATAGAAGGAAGATAAATGGACGAGAAAGGCAAAAAGCCATAAAAGATTTAAAAGAACAAAGGAAACAAGCCGCAAACAAGAAATGATCTAAAAATACCGAGAAAATCTACACCACAGAAATTCGAGACGGCAGACGTAATAGTATAATTTATGCTGGTAGACCTTACAGAACTCCCACTCTAAGACATGGAGATTTAAAGGGAGTTGCAAACATGGAAATGAATCACACATATTACTGGCTCAACAAGCCTGAGACGCTCAAGCTTTAAATATGCACAATTTTCGTCATATTGATTTTCCATCACCGTGTGAAATATCTCTTCTCCAAAAGATATGGATTTATGGCTGTGGCCAAACAGCTGCAGACAATAATGCCAATCCCCTTTGCAGCCTCTGCAAATGCTTCTATCTCGTTAGAGACCGAACAAGGTGTTTTGTGACAGTGTCTTTTGCTCAGAGGATGCTATTGACGGAGGATCCTTTCTTGAAAGATCGTTTTGCAAGCGGGTTTGGTGTCCCTCCTCGCAGTTTTATTCGAATTGTAGTGGATTTTGCTTTTCTGATAGCGTGCATGGTTTGATTAATTTTTTTTTAAATCATTGGATTTTGACTGATTTATCAAATGTAATGATTTTGTTACGGAAACAACATGGTTGTTCTCGTCTTTGAGAAATGCTTTTAAACAATTCATGGAAAATGAGCTTTAAATGTGAATTGATGTGTTGATTTCTTTACCTTTTGCAAAACTTCATCACCATCAGTGCATTATGTGATGTTTGTGAGATGACCTGTGTGCTTTACCAAGTTTGCATTTCATCACAAGATAGCAATCCAGTTCTCTCTCTCTCTCTCTCTCTCTCTCTCTCTCTCTCTCTCTCTCTCTTCTTCTCTTCTCTCTCCATCTCTCTCGTTAGATTATCACGTGCTACGTTTTACCCGTACCCTAAACTTCAATCAGAACAGACGTCCCCAAGAAGTAAAGCAATATTTCATCAATATGCCCCCTTCCCCTTTGTCTCTGCGTTTCACTGAAACATATCGCGAAACTTAAAACCCTCGAGCTGACCCATCATCAGACACACCCAACACAGAAACAGAAACAGGCCGGCTCTCTTCTGCTCAGTAACTAGAATAATGCGCCCTGCCTAGCCATTCCCAGGACGTCAAGACTGACACCTTTTCTTCGACCATCAGTCATCGACACGCGTCTGCACGCGTCTGTACAGAGCATTCTGCCCTCCTGAGTGTTGGTAACGGAGTGGTGTGTTTGGCCCGCCATGGTAGTGATGGAAAGCAGGGTGCTGGGCTAGCTGACCCTCTTGGCTACAGCCCTGGGCATGCAGAAAAATTAGTGGCGGTGCCAGAACACTGCCCGTTTCATCCCAGGGTAGGTGTTGATGGCTGGAACAGCTTCTCCGTAAGGACCGGCCGTGTCATCCTACACACGTATTAATGTAACGGCCATTTACTTTTCTACTTCTTACTATCGACGCTGCCACATCTTCACAAGACAAGGTCAGGGAAGGTTAGACAAAGTGGATTTCAAAAGCCCATTGGAGGTACATGAAAGTACGTCATATTGCATGTAACTAAGTCAGAGCATGTCGCTGTAACAGGAACAGTTGTCCTACTTTGCAGAATTCAAACAGCACAAAGTCCTGCCGATTTTATTGTCACTGTTTCAGGACTGACATAAAAGCAAACGCTAATACAGATGTCACTGAGCACTGACATACGTTCCCCATCACATGCACTTGAATTCCACAAAGCAGATGGCCTTTTCAGACCATTTCAAAGGTTTGGAGTTTGCAAGGAATAGAAGCAGAATGAGCATGGACAGTGTCACCGAATTTTTCACATGGGTCACTGGCTCCAGAGTGGCTAATCAAATATCTTTTAAGTGTAGAGAAGCTACCTCAAAAAATGATTACTGTAGCCACTTAATTGGTGCTCAGTGTATTTTTTGATTGAGCACAGCTGCAATTACACGCAGCAGATTTGCATCATGAATTACACAAGGGAGCACATTGATCAGCGGTGTAGGAGGCTCAATTACACGACCTCATTCTCTGGCGTACTTACTTGTCCACCCTCACAGAAATCCTCTGCTTTTCCTTCACACTTTTCTCTTAGTCGACCCAGAACCGACAACGCCATGATATTTTTTCCCCCGAGAACTATGGTGATTATATCAGCAGGATATAATCATGTCTACCATTCCCGCATTGTTAATTACCCATTAACGAAGTGTTAAGAAGGAGGAGTTTTTCTGAACGCCTAAAAATGAGCAATTCACTATTGACAGTGGTGCTCTTTGCCCTCCTTCCTCCATGCAAATCAAGCACGGGAAACGTCTTCGTGTGGGTAATTAGAGCACGAGCTTTGGCACGCTCGTCTGTCTTCATCAATTCGTGAAGGAGCCGCGACCTGGGCGTCTGAGGAGAAACTCGTGGCTGACATGGAGAAGACAGTGTGTGGGATAGTGACTGTTTGCAAGCGGAGGGCGCCTTTTTTCCCCCATGGGCCGCTTTTTGTTTCACTGTGGAGTGTTCTTTCCTATATGGTCGCCACGTATCTTGTGTGAAGTTAAGGCGTTTTCTTCAGAGGGAAAGTGTTGCCACAAAGTAATGTAGCTCACGTTTTCTTCTTTTTCCTTTTTCTGGCTGATTTTTCCTTTTTTTCTTTTTGGTTTTCTTGCTGGAAAGAAGTTTCATTCCTACACAATGATGAGGTCTTGTATTATCATGGACTTTTTTTTAAACAAACATTAGCTGAGTGCTGTATAAATTGTGGATCTGTTTGTCTATTTCATTTGACCAACATCAAACCTTAAGTCGGAGTAAGGTAAAGGTAAAGGTGTCCCATAACCTATATTAAGGTCGTAGGGGGAGCGAGGCGTCAGAGACCTCACTTCTCTAGGGCCAGCGTATTGAGGGCGGCGCCCATCTCCTCTCCCTCGCTGCTTTACCTTCCCTGACCCTAAAGAGGGCAGGTACCCATTTACAGCTGGGTGAACTGGGGGAACTGTACTGAAGCCAAGGCGCGCAAACGGTCACCCATCCAACTGGTAACCACGCTCGACGCTGCTTAACTTGGCTGGGGGAAAGCGAGTGCTCCGACCACTGAGCTATCCCGTCCCCTTTAAGTCAGAGTGCGGCTACTTAAAACGCGGGCAAAAAAACCCCTGTTGCATACGCAAAAATCTCATCATTGGAGAGCCTTGATACTCTATCCGAGGAACCAGGGGGAAATGCACAAACACAGAAGAAAACTGTTGATACTTTGAGTGGGATGAAGAGAATAATCCGACGTAGTGTTCGAAGTTGGACCGTACATATGTTTCCCTAAACCGCCGCGCACAATCCGTTAGAGCAGTGAAGGCTTCTAAATGTACCGCAAAGTTAGGCCTGTATTTGTTTGTCTTCTCTCCAGCTAAAGTATATCGTTATTATGTGACTAACATGTGGCAGAGAACCCTTATTCTGTGACGGATTTGTTTAAATCGATAACTTTTCCATACAGCTTCGCTGCAGCTGTAAAATAGATTGTTTACGTATCGGAACCAGTATAAAAAAAAAACAAGACTAGCTGGCAAATGGCTAGGTAGGATAGAGTGATTGAATAAATGGCGACGTGGAGAGTTTTGCTGGGGACTTGGGTCCTGAATATAAGGTTCTTGGAAATTAAGCTAAGACCTCTGCAATCGGTTTGTTTAAAAAATCAAAAAGTTTGTCAGATTTGTTAAGGGGGAAACTGAATGTTGAGAGAGAAAGTGTGTGTGTGTCAGTGTCTGTGTGTCTCAGTGTGTGTGTCTGTGTCTGATGTCTGAGTGTGTGTGTGTGTGTCTGTGTTTTGGTCTGTGTGTGTGTCTGTGTCTGTGTCTGTGTTTTCATGACAGTGGGGGTTGTGTAATTTGAAACGTATAACTAATGTGGCTCAAGATGATATAATAGAACTATTGTGGATTGTTTTACACTAGAACAACTCAAATCCCCGCCTTCTCATTCTGTCTTGCACCTGCTGTCTGAAGACTAGCGATATACGATCAGTATTCTCTCTCTCTCTCTCTCTCTCTCTCTCTCTCTCTCTCTCTCTCTCTCTCTCTCTCTCTCTCTCTCTCTCTCTCTCTCTCACACTCACCACACCCCCCCACACACACACACACACAAAACTTCTCTCTCTCTCTCTCTCTCTCTCTCTCTCTCTCTCTCTCTCTCTCTCTTAATGCTCTTCTTCTTTAATGAACTGTCCTCAAATTAATTAATGTAATGGCCTCATTTTTGGCACTCTTGTCAAAGCACAAGCACAGATAGTTTGCTCCTATTTGCCATCGTCAGACGGAAAAGTGACACTTATCTTAATTGAACTGCTCTCTCCTTAGCTTGCTTTCTTCATGTGTTTGTTTATCATTCGATTTCTAAATTCATTTGCACGTTTAAAAAGATAATTTTCTACAGCCTTCCGTATCCACTCTCATAAGCTTCAGCTTCATCACACTTTTTTTTCAAGCTATCCTGAAAAGGGGAGCGAAAATGTCAGTCTTGTGTATTTCTGAATAGCCACAATTAAACAATATTGATCGGCACCTACAATGTTTTGCTTCATGACTTTCATATTAGAACATTAAATACAGAAACAATATCGAGTTGCACTATTACTGGGCCAGCTGCTTAAACTGTTTTAACTCTCAAGTTTAAAAAAAAATCTAGTTAGGTTTAGTGTGTTTTATTTTGTTTGGCTTTGTTCACTCGCTGAGTTGAGGGAGAGGAGATGGGTGAGGCTCTCAATATGCTAGCCTCTGGAGAAGTTGAGGTCTCGGATACCGCGGTCCCCTACAACCTTATAGGTTATGGGACACTTTTACCGTACACTCGCTTGTTTTATTTTTGCGGTAATTTTCGAGCAATCTCCTTTCTCAGCTGTGAGCTCTGAAATCCTCCCTTGTCTGTGATTTATCCATTTCTGTGAACCATATTGTTTTGCCTCTGCTCACTCATAGTTGCCACGATTGTCCGCAAAAATAATTAGGGCAAGTATGGAGGAACGCAGCTGGTCAGCGACAGGAATGAGTACTTAGCCACGGGCAGTTGTCCTAGCCATCCACTTCAGCATTGCAGTCTGCATACTTCAGCCTAGGTCTGGGGATAATGGCATGGCTGACGGTGTCCATCAAAAGTTGTTCAGGCCCCCCATCATACCCACATCTCTGGGCCTGGGTAACGAGAAGGATCTCCTTGTGTTGGCGGTGGTCATTTCTCGCCCTGGAGGTCTGCCCATCTCTCCGTGGATAATGACTAGGTGGAGGCTGTGTCGGTCAGTGGGTTTGGTCAGCGGTAATGACCACGTGGAAGACAGTGAAGGATGTGTGTGCTCCGTAGGTCAGCGAGAAATGGTCGTTGGAGTTCTTGCTGTGGTTGTTGTTGTTGTGGGTGTGTTGTTCTCTGTTAAAAGTAGGTCACAGCCACGGTTTGGGGAATGTGTAAAGCAATGGTTGAATTGTTGGATTTGAATTTGAGTATTTGAAATGTTGATGACGACGAATGACGACGACGACGACGACGATCGACGATGATGATGATGATGATGATGATGATGATGATGATGATGAGAGGAGAAGAAGAAGAAGAAGATGATGATGATGATGATGACCTTTATGAAGGCTCAGTAGTAAACGTCTCCTTTAGCAGTTTTCTTGATGTAACTGATGCACACAAAAATGTACAGGACCTCTAGATTTATATTCAGAAACTGTTCTGCCAACGCATCTCAAAACGCATCTCATATCGAACTTTCGTCATTTCTTCTTTGATATTTCTTGCTTTAGAGACAGCGCTTTGAGAATGTTTGTTAAAATAATGGTAAGAATGCATTTTTATACATGTAAAACAGAGAAAACTTATCTGTTTAATATATTTTCAAAAACATTTAAACACGGTGGTTATGGTTGAACAGTAGAAGGCAGCTGTTCATGACTTCTCTTCTGTTTTGAATATAGAACAGAACTGCTTTAGATAGATAACATTTCAACATGATAATTATGTAAATTTCTGTTGCACATGTGACTGATATTGCTTTTTGAGATGGTCATATCGTGCTTTCACGCAAAGTTATAACATGTTATACTTTTACGTTAGAGTATGCTATTTGCCTGTTTTCATCAGCAGAAAAGTGTTTGATATTGCTTCATGTACATTATGTACGTGACAGTTTTCTCTTCCTTTCTGTTTGCAGTTTTAATTTCTTAACCCCCAAAAACTAATACTTATACAAGACAATAGGCAGACAGGTGGAAGAGGATAAAACCAGGCAGGTGAAGAGAAAGAAGCCAGACATTAGCAGACAAACGGTACGACAGACAGAGAGGTCAGCGACATTGCCTTGCCTGTTACAGGGCGACAGACATCCTTCATTGTCCAACCATTCTTTTTCCTCTGACAGCTTTTGGTGGCTGGTGGTGTGAAACGACGTGGTAGTGGTGGTGGCCTGTTGTTGGTGGTGGTGGTGGTAGTGCTGCTGCTGCTGCTGCTGCTGCTGTTGTTGTTGTTGTTGCTGTTGTTGTTGTCGTCACCACAACACGTGCTCAACTTGGCTTGGCCTGCCTACTGGTCATTGACATCTCTGGCCTCTTGTCGCCCGAATCACATTTTCTGTTGTGTCTAACCTCATTCTACCTCGACCGCAACCCCCACCCCACACTGCGTCTGCTCACCCTGTCAATCTCCTTGATTGAAACAGTACATAGGTCTTGGGGAAATTGGATTAGAAGACTTTTGTTCAACAGTTGTTGTTTTTTTAAATCAACAGAAAGCTTGTCAGACAAGTCAGCCTGCGATCAAACAATTGTCTCTCGGGCGAGATGAAATCAGTTCAAGTCGGATCATTGTTATGAGATTAACATTATTATTATAAAATTTCGTCTGCGTCCTTACTCGTTCGTGTACTATAAGGAACGAGGGATTCCAAATGAAATTAAGTCAGATTATTGCTATAAAATCAAAATCAGATTAAAAACCTGTACGAGTCTTCGTGGACTTTTAAGAAGCCAAAAAGCAAACGGTTCCTGGCAGCAAGCTGAGTAAAACTGTATTTCAAGACTCACAACCTGTCAGTTCAGTGTCCAGGTTCGCACTGTTATAATTGTTCATTTTCATACCACTTTAAGTCCCGGCAGATTTCTCTGCGTGAAATTCGGGCTGCTCTCCCCGGGGGAGAGAGCATTGCCCCAAGAGCAGCGCCACCCTTAATCTTATAATATCATTTCGAAATGATATCCGTCATGTCACATCACTGTTATTGCAATATAGCTTGTGTTATTAATTTATGAAAATTCGAGCTAGGAATCATTTCAGCTGAGTGTAAATGGAATAACTCTGGTCTTCGTTACCTTTTGAAACGCTTTTGACAGCAGGCACGAAACAAGTTCTAAAACAACACAATCATATTAGATTACTTGCAATGAGGTTAAAGCTGAATTTGGACAAACTTTATTGTCATCTGTGTGACATTACGTATACGTACCGTACTTCTTTTGGGGGGTTTCACAGTGGGGTTTAAAAAAGTAGAATAAAAGCGACGTAAGTTCTCTGAATGAATGTGTGAAGTATTGTAGTGGAGGTTTTTTCTCCTCTAAACTTTGAACAGACAGACATGTCTAGGTTTCCCTGGTGTGCAGGCAGTCAAAACAACCAAGGTATCGGTCATTGTCCCCCAGTTAACCTCCTCCTGGCTGCGATCCCTGTCACAGACAGTCTTCTGTCTTCAAACCCCCACCCCCCTCTTCAACCCGGCTTCCCATCCTAGCCCTTTCTGTCATTTCACCCCCCTCTTTCCTTTTTCGTGTTGTCTCTCCTTTCTCCTCTCTCCGTCTATCAGTTTGTTGCAAGTATTTCAAAGGATTCTTCACTTCCAGCGGTACGTATTAGAACTATTCTTTTGTGAAACAGGCAATAGGAAGATGAGAGCAATGGCATTCACCCAAAACAAAAGCGGGGGGTTTCCGCTAGGCATACTGATTGTACGTACTGTTACATCAACACATAAATTGGTGTACTACAGAGGTTGAAAGACTGGATTTGACAGTTCAAGATAATACACTCGAGACATTCAAAGTAGATTTTTCTGTGTGTGAACCGTCATTCGGTAGTTTGTCTCAAGCCTCGTTTTTGATTTGTTATTTACCAAGTTGAATCAAAGATATTTGTTTAAATACTTGATTTTCACCTTTTATATTTTTCTGGTGTACCTTTACCTGTATGCAAGGGGGGATGATTATCGCGATTGGAATTTCTACTGAACTTCACTCTGATGTCTCGATTGAAGACAAAATCAATTCTTCCAAGGGTATACAGTTTAATTTACAAGCTATATATCTTTCATTTCGAGCAGATCTCTTCGCTTAATCTTTTTTTCTCTTCTAGCAATAATCCTCACCCTTAAGCCCCATCTCTACACCCAAATCTGCCTTCCCAACCTCCCCGCTGCTGCCAAACACACACACACACAGAGGAAACAGTGGGCCAGACAGAGGTAAGAATGGTTTGTGACCTCGTCAAATCGGTTGGAAGAGACGTGTACCTCTTTAAGAGCTACAAACAAAGTATAAAATCAAAGGTTACACAGTGTCGATGTTTCTTGCATTGGCTTTCCAGCCACAAGAAATAAAACCAGCCACCATAGTGCAGTGGATAACGCCGTGCGAAATGGGCTGAAAGGTCGCGGGTTTGAATCCCATAGGAGTCACAGGGATTTTGAAGACTCCGGCCAGCTCCCACCAAGAGCGAGTTTGCTATCGGTTCATTGGCATGACTGGAACCACACAGTCGAGATTCATCTGCTTGCTGTGCGGATGCAATTTTGAGAGTGCTGCTCAAATTACCGGACCAACACTGCAGGTGTTTGTATCTCTCAAGCCCAACTGATGCCGGGATATATTACAATAGGAAGCGTAGAGTATAGCTCTGTCAAGAAGTCTCAAAGCAGATGGACTCCTATAGCAGCAGCATTACATTATCCCCATCACTATTGATTGATCATTATGCTTGCCTCTGATTCGGTGGCCCCGGTTGGTCTGGTATAATGGTGACCTCACTTTTGGTTTTCCCATACACTTATGTGCCTGTGGTGAGTTTGTGTCAAAGCCTTGGGGATTGGAGGTTCTAGGGAGAAGGGTTTAAGGGGGATATTGTGGCGGTTGCCACCTCAGGTGGGCGTCTTACTCAGTCTGGCTCCACGTTTGTGCTATTACTGCTGCCCGTAAGGGGCTTAGAATGTTTGATGTCCACTCTTTATATTTTCCCTCTAAATCATCTCTGTTTTGTGATTTCGTATCTATCAATGCTTCTTTATCATTTATAGGTGTACCAATCAATCTTTTATTATCAATATGTGCACTTATAAACATACAAAAAATCGTACATACAAATGTGTACTCCTGCATTCACCCACAACACTAAGGAGCACACACACGCGCGCACACACACACATACACGCGCACGCGCTCGCGCACACACACACACTATACCAACACACATCACTTTTTCTTTCAGACTAGATTCTGCCTCCAGGCAAATGTTCACAGACACGCTGGAAAACTCTGCCTGCCTGTTTGTCTTTCTGTTATTGCTGTCAGTCAGAAAGTCCAGCAAATGAATTCCTGTGCCCCTCTCGGCAGTAGCTTTGGTGGAAAGTTGACTAAACACCGTGGAAGTCTGGAGCATGAACAAAGTGCCGACGTCGTCCTGTCACAAAACTTCATTTTATACTTCGGTGTGTCGTCATAAAGTTATGCGCGACAGTCCTCAACTTAGTTAAGACTCTTTGAGCGATGAAGGGTTTTTTTTTCTCTTGAAGGAAAGAAGCCCAGAGGGTATATTTTGCATTGAACAGGAATTTTGGTCCTTCCCTACACAAGGGGGATCCAGCAAGTTGCAAAATCTCAGAAGTGGTGTTGGATGAATCCTGACTGGCTTCTTCTGTCCAGTTATGGTGATTCTATATATATGGGTTCATTTGGAAGTCGCATGCATACACATAAAAGCACTTGCATATACATCTTTGAGGGCTGAAAGGAAGCTTTTGTTTCTCGAAGAAAAAGAAGCCCAGAGGATATAATTTTGCATGGAACAGGAACTTTGGTCCTTCCCAGCACAAGACAAGAGAGATTCAGCAAGCTGCAAGATCTCAGAAGTGGTGGTGTTGGATGAACCCTGACTGGCTTCTTCTTCTGTCCAGGTATGGTCATTGTGTCACGTTGACTTCATTTGGAACTCGCATGCATACACACACATGCACATTTACGATTCTGTGCAAAGTTAGGAACTTATTCACGCAACACATACTTAATCTCCTTTTTTCTGGTAGGTTTTAGTTTTCACAGGTAGACATTTAGGAGGAAGATCATGCCAGTTTGTCTGTCAGTCCGTCTGTGTCTGCTTTGCTATTGTGACGATTAGGCCAAAAGTGCAAGAAATGAGTTTTCGTATTTCTGCATCGTATCTCTGCCTGCATGCTCTACATCGGTATCACTCTGAGACACCAGTCGTGGCCCAGCCCTGTAGGTCGCCATGAACACTGTGGGGACTGGCGGGGTCACTGCGACAGACTGCAGGCTTCGCCATCCAGACTGGACTGAAGGTCCAGCATGGCTAGGGAACGCAGACGAAACAGAAGTTATCTCATTCAGTTAAAGATGACACCTGAAGGAAGTTTTAGCATCAAACAGTGCCAAACACAGGAACATTTAGCATTTAAAAAGTGCCAAATACTGGAAGTTTTATCATCAAAAGTGCTAAATACTGGAAGTTTTATCATCAAAAAGTGCCAAATACTGGAAGTTTTAGCATCAAAAAGTGCCAAACACTGGAACCTTTTAAAATCAAAAAGTGCCCAGCACTGGAATTTTTAGCATAAAAAATGCCGAACACTGGAAATCTAAGCATCAAAAAGTGCCAAACTCGGGAAGTTAAAGCATGAAAAAGTGCCAAACACTGGAAGTTACAACAAGAAAAAGTGCCAAACACTTGAAGTTAAAGCAATAAAAAGTGCCATACACGGGAAGCTTTTTAAAATAAAAAAGTGCCAAACGCTGGAAGCTCTTTAAAATCAAAAAGTGTCAAATGCTGGAAGATTTCGCATCAAAAAGTGCGAGGCTCTGGAAGTTTTGGCATCAAAAAAGTGCCCAACTCTGATCTCCTGAAAGTGGCAGACTCATAATGCAACCATCTTGTATATTCTCTTCAGATCTCAAAAAAACTGCTTAATGCGCTGATTTGGAAAGTTACGAGCTTGTGCAGAACTACAAGTGAGGGGAGGTTTTGTTTTATATGAAGGTCAGGGATAAAATCTGCACGGAATAGAAGTCTTCGGTCAGCCAGACACCGAGTAAGGGGCAGCGAATTGCCGGCAGTCCGCTCTAACGGTTTAGGATAGACTTAGGAGGATGGAGTTGACAGTTTATGTCCAGTTTACTTCATGTCAGCCTTTCAGCCCGTGTGTGATGAGCACGTGCGTACAGAGATATGTGCCGCATACAGGTTTTTATGTACACACATGCATGCACACACACAATTCCTACACACGCGCTAGCGCATGCACACATGTAGCATATGCATTGCACACACACACACATATACATACATAAAACACACACACACACACACACACACACACATACATACATAAACACACACACACACACACACACACACCACACACACACAACACACACACACACCACACACACACTGTCAGTGTGCCTGCCTCCCCTATTCTTGACTTATACTCCAACAATCCGGAAAATAACTGTTCATGCTCTTTTTTCTGCCACATCTAACAAAAGTGCAACGGACAAAAAAAAATCTGCCTAGAAACTTGGGCGTTTCTGGCATGAAGCAAGCACCAATATGGTATCAGTCAACAGTTTCATTTGTAACCTGTTCGGATCTCATGAAGGTGTGTGCTGCATTTCCCCGTGCAGTTAAGAATCTCCCCCGGGGAAGGGGGGGGGGAGGGGGAGACTTTTCTTGATGGAAAAAGTGGACAGGGAGTAGTTTCTGTAGAGAATGAACATGGGCGTTGGTCTGTCGAGTTATGTACAGAGGTGTGGAGATTGGCATTTCTCAGCAGTAGTGTAGAGGAAGCTTCTTCCTTCTATCCAGTTTGCGTTGAACAAACTGGTGAATATACAAGATGCATCGGCCCAAGCGCACAAGAGCGTGAGTACACAGCCATTCATACAGTCATGCAAGCATTCGCGCGCAAAAGCACGCATGCACGCACGCACACACACACACGTATTGTTATACTTTTGGGATCTCATACTACTATGTATATCACACTTTGATTCGTTTAGGAGCATGTACGGAAGGGATTGAAGGGGTTTTTCCCAACATGAAAGGCCAGGGAGAAAATTTTGCATGAGCCTCGAGGCTTCCCTTTCCACCCATACATAAAGATTTTCTGAATGAAGGGTTTCGAAAGTAGCATAAGGAAAAGGATCGCCTTTATTTCAATGTATGTTGCTTCATTTTATTCCAGTTAGAAAGAGGCAAATAATTAATCCCACCCATATGCAACCCTACAACCACGTGCAGAACTGGAACATATCGATGCACGCGCAGGTATGTAACGACGTATGCATGACATAATCTTATACAGCATACACGTCCGTTGTTCATTCCATTTGAATTCGGCCACAAAAATGCAACTCCAAATATATGATAATTGGGTGTCGTAGGGCAAACATGGTTGGTCAAACCAGTCCTCGCCCGATAAAGAGTGGGTGGCAGTAAGGACGGGGTCTGGTGGCAGAAGATTGTGGGCTGGTGGCACTGTTCTTCCTGGCCTGTCCTCACTCCTCAGCTGCACTGATCCTCTTTGCTTCATGGATGCTTACGCCTTGGTAGACAGCTGAAGGAAGGTGGCAGGATGGTTAAGACGTTCGCCTGCCAACAAGTAAGGTTGTGGGTTCGATTCCCAGCCTCGCCCTTTCTTCCCAGTTTGACCCAAAAAAATCGAACTGAATGTCAAAGTCCTTGGGATGAGACTATAAACCGAGGCCCCGTGTGCGAACGCACGCAGAACTACTTGCGCGCACGTTAAATCCTGTTCCGCTTTTCGAAAGAGTAGGCCATTGTGTGCCGGTGGGAACAGATGACAGAATTTACAAAACCGCACACACACGGGGACTGGACGTATGAAAAAGCACATGAGTGCTTGTTCCATTATCCTCGATATAAAAGAATAAATAAAAAATACAAAATAAATCTGCCACTGTGTACGGGTCAGTGCTGTCTGTTGCCACGTGTCAGGGCTGATGCTGAAGGCTTCCAGTAATGCCTTCACGGTGCCTTTGTGTAGCAGGCCTGGCTGTCCACCTTGTGAACGTCTGTCTTCGTGTCAGAGACCAGTTTCTTTGGTAGCCGGTGGCGTGGCATGCAGGGTATATGTCTGACCTAAAGCAGTTATGACAGCATCAGGTGGTGGTGTGGATGCTGGGTAGGTTGGTACCAGTCTAACCTTAGTGTCTGGCATGTGCCAGTGCATGTGCACGTGTGGAATGAGTTATATAAGACGAATGGACAAGCACAGACACACACACTTATACATACACAACGCGCGTGCAGGTGTACACGTGTGCGTACATACACATGCAATTGCACTCGCGCGCGCGCGTGCACACACACACGTGCGCGCAGGCACACACACACATTTACACACACACGTGGGGACGCACGCACTTTCACACGTTCGCACGCACACACACTACACAACACACACACGCACACACACACACACACACACAACACACCACACACAGCACACACACACACTTAACATAACACTTCTCTTTTATTTCCATTTCAGTCTGAGACACTAGGCACTTTGTCCGTCCTATTCTTTTTCCCTGTCTCTCTATACATCAGTCTCTCTCTCAGCCTCTCCGCCTTTTGTACCTATCCATCCAACAGTCCGGGATAAAATGGGCCATAGCCGCTTCTCTCCACCACTCTTGGTAATTGCATCGGTGTAAAAGTTACTGAAAAACATGGTAAGTTTTAAAGCCCAGGAAGTGCTGTGATCGTAAATGGTGTGGGAAGTTCATGCATATTCCCTTCGGATCTCACAAAACCTGTTGGCCACACTGCTCAATTCAGTTAAGAGCTTTCGTGGGGACTAAGAAAAAGCTTTTTCTCCCCCTAGATAGCGAAGAAAGTCAGGGGGGTCGATTTTGCATGGAACATAAAAAGTTTGGGTCCTTGCAGTCGTAGGAAAGAGTTGGCGTGTTTGGGGTGGAGTGGTTGTTGGCTGAAGTGGATTCTGTTTAACCAAGGTGATAGCGCGTCCTCTTGGAGTTTCTTTACAATGTAGGCTCATACTTTGGGTCGTATGTCGGTTTAGAAGCAAATATATACATTTAGCATGCCGTTTGCGTGTTTAATTGTGTGAGAGTTTGGATGCGTGCAATGTGCACACTTCACGAACCAACGCTTAAACACACACAGATAGGCACTGATGATGATGATGATGATGATGATGATGATTCATTTTCTTATCATATTTTTATAGATGGCTTGATTTTTTTAAAAAGCATGTCTTTTGCTTAGTCAATGTGCCATCTGTAAATAAAAATTTGACTTTGAAAGAGGCACACACACACTATGACAAAGTTTCCAGTATAGTAGGAGGCTAATAAAAATGGGATTAACCCTTAATTAAACTAAAATATAAACAGCTTTTAAAAGCTCTGTCGCTTATGCGATACAAAGTGAGACAAACCAACCCATGATTTTTCGATTATCAGACTTCTAAATGCGAACAGAATTTTTTTTTAAATGATAATGTTTTTGGCTAACTGACGTTGTCAAATTGCTGGGTTGAAGTTTATGACTTGTTTGTGATGCTCTAACCTATATCATGCCCTTTTGCTTTTTAAGATGTTTTTAAAAAAAAATGTTTGTTGTTCTTGTTTCTTTTTTTGTTTTCGTAGTTTTGCAAGGTTTTATAAATTTTGTTTATTTTCTTTTGGTTACGTTTGTGGTTTTTTTGTGTAATTGTTTGAGGTTCTTTTATTTGTGTGTGGGAGGGTTATGAATGGGTGGGTGGGTGTTGTTTTCCTTCTGTTTTTTTTATATTCCTGAAAATGGAAGTGTACTGGCTCACTGTATCGAATGGAAGTTTGAGTCTTTGTTCATTACATTCTTGTGGCATTAAAAATCATTTGCCTTCTTGCTTACGTATGTTATTTGTTTTTTGCTTTGTTTTGTTTTGCTTATTCAGTTCGATGATATTTTGGGGTTGTTTTTTTGTTTGTGTGGGGGAGGGGGGATGTTGTTGTTTTTGTTGTTGTTGAATGCCAGCTTCTAGTATTTGTTTTCGATCTTAGAGGGAAGGGCTTTTCTCGAGTTTATTTTTCTTCAGAAAATAGAAATTGTCGGCTTGATGCTGTACCGGCCATTGAACTCAATTACCCTCTGCAGGATTCGTCCTTCCGCTCGTCCTCTTCCTCCTTCTCTTCGTCCTCCTCCTCTTCCTCCTTCTCTTCCGTTTCCTCCTCCCCTTCTTCCTTCCTCTTCCCCCTTCTTCATGCCTCTTCTTCCCATCAAGGTCTGTGTACAGTGGGTTTCGTAGGAGATTGAAACACACAATCTACCTTTGAAAAGAAAACAGTGCGTTTTGTGGGGATAGAAGTTTGTTTTTGGTTTGGTTTTTCTTTGGGGGGGTTGGTTTTTTTTTTCGTTCCTCGGCTAGAGCTCCGAGCTTCACCAAAAGTGATATTTTGCGGATACGACCATCCCCCAACCCCCACCATTAAGGTAGCTGTATTCCGACTTCGGGAGGATTGAAGTATAAAATCTTCGTAAAAACATGGGAAAACAGATGAAGGTGTTTGGGTGGGTTTTTTATAAGTCTTGTTAGGTTCTCAGTCTCAACCTCAGTCTATCTGTCTGTCAATTTGTCTTTCTGACTGTCTCTCTCTCTCTCTCCTCTCTCTCTCTCTCTCTCTCTCTCTCTCTCTCTCTCTCTCTCTCTCTCTCTCTCTCTCTCTCTCTCTCTCTCTCTCTCTCTTCTCTCTCTCGCTTTCCCTGTGTGTGTGTTGTGTGTGTGTATGTGTGTGTGTGTGTTTGGGTGTGCGCGCGTGCGTGTTATTCACACGCATTTGTGCTTTTTTTGGTTTTTGTCATCTCCCTTTTATCAGTTGTGAAAATTACGTCTCTCCGTTGGCTTTTTTGAAACCTTATAAGGTTGTTTAATATCATCTTTCCTTCTGTGTGTGTGCGTGCGTGCGTGCTTGCGTGCGCGCCGGCGCGCGCTCGCAGAGGTACATGCATGATTATGGTGCCGCACGTACGCGCGTGAATGTGCGCATGGCCCAGAGAGATTTTTAAAAAAAAAAAGAAGTCTGGGAAGAGAGAGTTGAGGAGGAGAGAAGAAGAAACAAACACAGATAGGTTGAGAGAAAGAGAGAGACAGAGACAGACGAAACCATATGGAATGACCACAGAGAAAGAGAGAATTGAATTGAATGAATTTATTTTAAAAGGGTAATGGTATAAGCAAACATACTTATTTTTACAACCAACCCTCTGGGCACAAAAAAGAGAGATAGAAACACAACAGCAAGAGGAAGCAAACACACTACATACCAAAAAACAATCTATGAATGAAGAAGAAAGAAAGAGAAATCCATCAGAAAACAAAAATAATAGAGAGAGAGAGAGACTGACAGACAGCCAGAAGCAGCCAAACGGACAAAACTATGAAATAACCAGAGAAACCGACAGACAGAGACAAAGAGAGACAGAGGCAGCCATTCAGACAAAACTATATGAAAATGACCGAGAGGAGAGAGAAAAGAGCAGACAGACAGACAGAAGACAGAGACAAAGAGAGACAGAGGCAGCCAATCAGACAAAACTATATGAAAATGACCAGAGAGAGAGAGAGGAGAGAAGAGAAGGGCAGACAGACAGACAGAGACAAAGAGAGACAGAGGCAGCCAGACAGACAAAACTATATGAAATGACCCGAGAGAGAGAGAGAGAGAGAGAGAGGAGAGAGAGAGAGAGAGAGAGAGAAGGAGGGCAGACAGACAGACAGAGACAAAGAGAGACAGAGGCAGCCAGACAGACAAAACTAAAATGAAATGACCCGAGAGAGAGAGAGAGAGAGAGAGAGAGAGAGAGAGAGAGAGAGAGAGAGAGAGAGAGAGAAGAGAGAGGAGGAGAAGGCGGGCAGACAGACAGAGACAAAGAGAGACACAGGCAGCCAGCCAGCCAAAACTATTTTAAATGACCTAAATATATATATATATATATATATATATATATATATATATAAGAAGAGAGAGAGAGAGAGAGAGAGAGAGAGAGGGAGGGGGCAGGCAAACAGACAGCACAGACAGAGAACAAAGAGAGACACAGGCAGCCAGCCAGCCAAAACTATTTTAAATGACCTGAGAGAGAGAGATATATATATATATATATATATAGATAGAGAGAGGAGAGAGGGGGGGGGGGCAGGCAAACAGACAGACAGACAGACAGACGGAGACAAAGATAGACAGAGGCAGCCAGACAGCCAAAACTATATGAAACGACCAGACAGACACGCGATGTATCCCATGATAAACGGGGGATAGAGGAGGTCGGGGATAATGTTCTTTTGCTCCGTCTCCCGCCCGGCAATTAGACAGGGGTGGCCGGGGGAGCAGAGCATTAATTCTGTTATCACCACAAACACTGTCATCCTCAGCGCTGGCCCTAATGGGATTTCCCTCCTTTTTCCTCCTATCCGCCTGACGGCATATACAGTGGCAAACCAGCAAGCAAGCACGTGAAATCGTTTCATCGGTATTGTAGTAGAAGTAGTAGTAGTAGTAGTAGGACTGTGTAATGG